>SJXQ01008604.1:62603-180368 GCA_006408695.1 Aepyceros melampus | reverse complement strand
GTGCCATCCCGCCCTCCAGTGGACCATGTTTTGTCAGGACTCTCCACTATGAGCCATCTCTCTTGGGTGGCCCTGCTGGGCATGGTTCATAGCTTCATGGAGTGACATAAGCCCCTTCGGCAGGACAAGGCTGTAATCCACGAAGCGGCCGTGACTTCTAACCATTTGAAAACCTTTTTCTGGCAGAGGATCAGAGTGAGGGTGTCTTGAGAGAGATTTCACAGCCTACAGGCGAGGGAATCAAGTCCTCTGCCCTGAAACGTGGCCTTACTATTCCGAGCCTTTACCTCTGGGCAGCGAGCACAGGCCTGGCAGTTCCCCGTGGCTCCTCGGACCATCGCGTGTCACACGCGTGCTCGTGCCTCCAGATCTGTACAGGCCATGAGCCCCTCACGCGAAAAGTAATGTTAGCCGTACTACCTCACTGAAAAGCCCAGAACTAGACAGAAAGCAAGCTGGGGGCTGGGAGGAGGGCCACCTGGACTGAGCCCAGGACCACAGAACTGCTCAGTTTATAACAGTTAATTTCATGCCATGTGACCGTCATCGCAATACTTTATGTTCTAAAGAAACAAGTAACTGAGAGGAAAAAACGCTGTTGAGAATCCCAGAAAGACTGCGTGGACACCCACGTGACTTCTTCCAAATATCCTCTGACAGAAACAGCAGCTTGGAGAGTAAAACACAAAAAATAGACGAAACCATCCACAAAACCTGGCCACACCCGGCACTTCCCCACCCAGACACCAGGGGGCGGCAGACGCCCGTCCGCGACACGGCCCTGCGGCCCGGAGTGGGGGCGGGGGAGGAGAGAAGGTGGCGGGTCTCCTGGACCCCAAGCAGTGAGTGCCGTGAAAGTCGCTCAGTCGTGTCCAGCTCTTTGCGACCCCATGGCTCCAGGCCAGAATACTGGAGTGGGTAGCCTTTCCCTTCTGCAAGAGATCTTGCCGACCCAGGGGTCGAATCCAGGTTTCCCGCATGGCGGGCGGATTCTTTACCAGCTGAGCCACAAGGGAAGTCCAAGAACACTGGAGTGGGTAGCCTGTCCCTTCTCAGAGGATCTTCCCGACCCAGGAATCGAACCGGGCAGGGACCCGAGCAGGAGATCCTCAAAATCTGTAATAGACTGAGGGGCCGGGGGAGCCCCTGGCAGGGGGTGAGGTCTGAAGAGCAGGAGTCGACAGCCCCACAACTTCTTGTAACTGACGTTCCAGGGCCTCTCCGGGCAGGACCCACGGAGCAGACACTCATGGGAGTGAACCCCACGCTCACTGGGCTGGAATCAGGGGCGCAGGACCGAGGAGATGATGGCCGCCGTGGGGAAGGGGCAGAGCCAAGAGTCCAAGGAGGAGCCAACTTTGCAGACAGTTCACAAACACACCAGCAGAGGGAGCCCCAAAGCCACTAAATGATACAAAGTGCCTGCCCCGCCCACCCTCATCCCCTCAATTTCTAGAGCTCATGACTACAAATTTCAAGTAGCAAGAATGTAAAAGAATGATATTTGAATCTCATACGCCATTATCACAAGAAGAAAGAGAACAGGAAGCAGAATAACATCTCTCCAGCTGACTAAAGATTTCCTGAAAGATCTGCCAACAAAACAGAAGCAGCCATAAGTCAAAAATGGAGAATGCACAGGAGAGCATCATTCACAAGTAGAGGGGAGGGGTCCCAGGAGAAATCAGGGAAGAAAACTTTCATAAAAGAAAGTCAGACTAAATGAATAAGATAAACACACATGATGGGGCTTCCCTGGTAGCTCAGATAGTTAAGAATCTATCTGCCATGCAGGAGACCTGGGTTCGATTCCTGGGTCGGTAAGATCCCCTGGAGAAGGGAATGGCTACCCACTCCAGTATTCTTGCCTGGAGAATTCCATGGACAATTCCATGGAGAATCCCATAGGATTGCAAAGAGTCAGAGATGACTTTGAGGGACTAAACACAAACAAACACGATAGATAAATGCAGAGTTCCAAAGAACAGCAAGAAGAAATAAGAAAGCCTTCTTTAACGATCAATGCAAAGAAATAGAGGAAAAGAACAGAATGGGAAAGACTAGAGATCTCTTCAAGAAAATCAGAGATACCAAGGGAATATTTCATGCAAAGATGGGCTCGATAAAGGACAGAAATGGTCTGGACCTAACAGAAGCAGAAGATATTAAGAAGAGGTGGCAAGAATACACAGAAGAACTGTACAAAAAAGATCTTCACGATCCAGATAATCATGATGATGTGATGACTAATCTAGAGCCAGACATCTTGGAATGTGAAGTCAAGTGGGCCTTAGAAAGCATCACTACGAACAAAGCTAGTGGAGGTGATGGAATTCCAGTGGAGCTGTTTCAAATCCTGAAAGATGATGCTGTGAAAGTGCTGCACTCAATATGCTAGCAAATCTGGAAAACTCAGCAGTGGCCACAGGACTGGAAAAGGTCAGTTTTCATTCCAATCCCAAAGAAAGACAATGCCAAAGAATGCTCCAACTACCGCACGATTGCACTCATCTCACATGCTAGTAAAGTAATGCTCAAAATTCTCCAAGCCAGAGTTCAGCAATACGTGAATTTCAAAGATAACATATATGTATATGCATAGCTCAATCACACACACAAAAAATAATTCCCCTTTTTGAAATTTAGTAACGTTTATCTTTTTGCCAGTTTTTCTAAATGTCCTATGGACATAAATAGCAATTATGAGATACAAAATTTTATATATATTTGTGTAGGATATGATTAATATAATTTAATTAAATATAAAACTATTATATTTAATTATTAATGACATCATTCAAGATGCTTCTATTCTTATTTTTTCTGCACTTGATAAAATATTCTCAGAGAGATGTTAATATGTCTCACTATGACTCTGTATTTTTTCTTCCTTATGTTTCTTCTGACTTTTGCTTTATGTATCTTTTTCCTTGTGGTTAAGGTGTCTGGTGGTCTGTCTTTGTGATTGTACCTTTTATCATTAAAAACGTCCATCTTTGTTTCTCTTAAAAAATTAAATAATTAATTTCAAAAAAATATAAAAATAAAGAAAACATTTTTAATCTTACATTACAGTACCTTGAAAAGTACGGTAGCAGAGTACAACAGTTGGCATACAGATTGTGGCATCAAGTGAAGAGACATGAAGAGTTAGTGACTGGAGGAGGGAGGAGAGGTAGGAGATGGTAGAGCTGAAGCATTGTCAGCAATAGGAGATACTAAGGGCAAGCTGCATTTTCCCTCACACCTGATGTTAATGGCACAGGCTCTTGTTCTTTGTTATATTCAAATCTATCTTACTCTCTTCAAAAAATGATCCAGCGATGTCTGGTAGTAGCCTTTTTTTTCTCACCCTAGATGGCATGGCAGTTCTAGATTGCATTCTGAATGGCTATTGAAACCTTCATGTACTGTTCACTATTCTTATTTTTTCTGCACTTGATAAAATATTCTCAGAGAGATGTTAATATGTCTCACTATGACTCTGTATTTTTTCTTCCTTATGTTTCTTCTGACTTTTGCTTTATGTATCTTTTTCCTTGTGGTTAAGGTGTCTGGTGGTCTGTCTTTGTGATTGTACCTTTTATCATTAAAAACATCCATCTCTGTTTCTCTTAAAAAATTAAATAATTAATTTCAAAAAATATAAAAATAAAGAAAACATTTTTAATCTTACATTACAGTACCTTGAAAAGTACGGTAGCAGAGTACAACAGTTGGCATACAGATTGTGGCATCAAGTGAAGAGACATGAAGAGTTAGTGACTGGAGGAGGGAGGAGAGGTAGGAGATGGTAGAGCTGAAGCATTGTCAGCAATAGGAGACAATAAGGGCAAGCTGCATTTTCCCTCACACCTGATGTTAATGGCACAGGCTCTTGTTCTTTGTTATATTCAAATCTATCTTACTCTCTTCAAAAAATGATCCAGCAATGTCTGGTAGTAGCCTTTTCTTCTCACCCTAGATGGCATGGCAGTTCTAGATTGCATTCTGAATGGCTATTGAAACCTTCATGTACTGTTCTAAGTTTGGGTCCTGTGTCTCAAAAACTGGTTCCTCAAATAAAGAAAATTTCCTTGCCATTTCCTGCATCTTGACTCTCTTCTCATCTTCAGTTACTGTTCTTTCTCTTGGGGCTCCACTTTCTCAATATTTTCACTTTTGTTTCCATTATCTATTGGTGTTTCTTAGCAGTACCAGCTACATCACCACTTCTTTTAGGCTTTCTTCCAGACATTCTGAGCTTGAAATAAAGATTCTGCAATACTGTATCCTGTACAATACTGTGCAGTAAAGTACACAAAAGCACATCACTTGTAGAGGATATGCACCAGTCAGTGTACACCAGACGTGTGACCTAACTTACATGATTGGACATGCAAAAGTATGCTTGTATGTTTCAAAGTTTGCAACTTGAAGTTTTGGATGTAGGGGACTTACTATGTTAGGAAATTCATTAATTAGAGAATATCTCACCCAGAAAAATAATTTTAGATCAACTGTTCAGTCATCATTAAAGGTACTGTATTCTATAAAATAAAAAAAAAAATATATATATATTTGAGCATCTCACTGCTGTGTTTCAGCTGAACTGTCTGCTACACCACATTTTATCAAACTATGGTATAGTTAAGGTACAAATTAAGGTAACACATTATTAGGTTTCCCAAGAGAAGTGTAAATGAACTCTGAGCTATAAATTGGCTAATTATTTTTTGTGCCACATCATTAGCTGTAGAAAGTCTTTAAACTCAAATGTCTTAGTGAAAGAAAAACTCAAGGCTATCATTTGTAAAAGGAACAATAGCATTATTCAAGGACATGTAATAGCTGAGCCATGAAAGAATTTCTTTAGCTTTTCCTTAGTTCTCACTCTAAATATAACAACTGTTCACTGCAGAAAATGTAGGAAGATGTAGAAACCGCAAAGAAAAAAAAATTATTTGAAGCTCACAAGTCAGAGAAACTTCTGTTATCATAACCAGTCTTTAAACAAAATTGGGACAATAATCGGCTACTTGCTTATGGCTTAACTATTTTTTTCATTTAATGATAAATCAGGAGCAGATTTCTATGTTACTAAAATGTTTTATATAAAAATATACTTATGGACATGAAATTCATAATGTACCAAAACATGTATTAATCAATACAATTATTTATTTATTTTTGTTTCAAGTTTTGTTATTATTATTAACAATCCCAGGAGGAATATACTTAAGACAAAATGGCATCAAAGTCTAGAATTTCTAAGAACAAATTAATGGAAAGAATAAAAGAATATGTATCATTAAATTCTTTTTTTCTAAAATGTTTTATCAATTTATTATCTACTGACAAGGAGATAAGATTATTTATTTCCGTATAATTAATGAAATTGGTTATTATCAAAACTTTAAACTCTTACCAATTTAAGAGACAAAAGATTTTATCTTGTTTTTATTTAACTGACTATTAAGGGGAAATTTTTTCAATATAGTCATTGGTTATTTGCAAAAGATTATGTTTTACTTTTCTGCTGTGTCATCTCATCATTCACTTGCACATCCATTCATTCATTTAGCAAGTGCCCACTGTGCTGCAGTCAGTATCGTTTCAGCTTTTAGTGAAGAAGACAAACTTTTGCTCTCAAGTTGTGCACACTGTCCTGAAGCGAGATAAACAATAAGCAAAATATCAAAAAATAAGTTAATTTTGGGTTGTTTTAGTTTCTTAGGGCTACTGTAGCAAATTACCACACATTGGGTGACTTGAACAACAGAAATTGATTCTGTCACAGTTCAGAAGGCAAAGTGTGAAATCAATGTGTCCGCAGCACCATGTTTTCTCTGTCTCTAGGAGAGGAAACTTCCTCGCCTCTTCTAGCTTCTTAAGGCCCCCAGGCATTCCTTGACTTGTGGCCTCATCACTCCAATCTCTACCTTCATCTTTTCTTTGTCTATCCTCTACATCTCTGGGTCCAAACATATCCCTCATCTCTCTTACAAAGACATCAGTCATTGGATTTAGAAACCACCTTAATCTGGTATGACTTCATTGCAACCTAACTACACCTGTAAGGACTTTATTTCCACTAAAGGTTACATTTACAGGCGTTAGGGCTCAAGACTTGAACATGTCTTTTAGGGAGGGCTCAAGACTTGAACATGTCTTTTAGGGAGGGCAATTTTCATTCCACCACAATGTGACAAGCACTAAGAGGAAAACAAAGGTTTGAATAAAATTTCTGTAATTGAGCATGATTTGGGACGGGTTTGTTTTTATTGTTGTTCAGTCACTGAGTTGTGTCTGACTGACCTTGTTGCTGTTCCTTTGCCAAGTTTTGTTTGACTCTTTGCGACCCCATGGACTGCAGCATGCCAGGCTTCTCTGTGCCTCACCATCTCCTGGAGTTTGCCCAAGTTCATGCCCATTGAATTGGTAATGCCACTGGAGAAGCAAACGGCAGATCATTTCAGTATACTAGCCTTGAGAATCCCATGAACTGTATAAAAAGACAAAAAAAAGTATATATCTACTTATCTATTATTTTATATTATAAACTCTTCCTTGCTTTGTACAATTAAGCCAAAGAAAAACCTGCACCAATAGGGATTAAAATAAATGATGGCCTATATTTTATATTTTTCTATTTTTGTTTGCTTTTTTCCTTTTTGTTTTTCACTTATTTTGTATGTACTTCTTCCATTCATTTGGAAAATATTTTTTATCTAGAACTGATTTTTATTATTTTGACTATTATTTCAGGAAAAAAATGGTGTCATAATGAAGGCCTTCTCACTGGAACCATCTTGCCAAACCTAAACCATGCACATAACTGCCCCAAACCTAAAACCACAGTAGCAAAAACTCATTTTCTATGCCAGGGCATGGTATAAACCAAGCTTGGTGAATCTGAATACCATAGCTGGGATGGTTTTAACAACAAATATTTATTTTTCACAATTCTGGAGGCTGGGAACTCCAGGATCAGTTGTCCACAAAACACACATTTATTGACAGCCCTCTTCCTATTTTGAAGATGGCTATCTTTCTTAGCATCTTAATATGATGGAAAGTAGAGAAAGGAAGTTCTGATATCTATTCCTCCTCTCGTGAGAGCATTAATACCATCATGAGATTTCTAGCCTCATGACCTTATCTAAAATGATTTCCTTTATAAAGGTGCCATCTCTAAATGCCTTCATGTTGAGGATTAGGATACCAACATAGGAATTTGGAAGGACACAAACGTTCAGTCCATAGCAAATACCTAGTTCTTGAATTTTCAAATCACAGAGCACTCATACAGCTTTGTAATAATCGTCTCTACTAGCTTTCTGAAATGCCACATTTCTTTCACAGAGGGAATGTTGTTAGCTTTTGACATTCCTATTTGTTTGTTTTTATTTTGTCTCAAAACAGTCCTATGTATCAGATTTACTCTGAATGTAGTTACTCTTTACCTGGATTCCAAAAAAAACTCCAGTTTCCCCCACCTATTTCCTATGGTCATTTTAATGTGGTTTGAGAAAAAGGCTGGAGAAGTTGTGTTCTTGGGTTAATTTTTATTAAATATTTAAAACTAAAAATATTTCCATATTCTGAAATATAAAAAATATAATGGTTAATGCACTTCCAATTTTTCATCAAAATGAGAGAAATAAGTAATTTTCATGTTATTTTCAGACTTAAAATTTTACCATAGATGGCACTGGCTTCAAGAAAATGTATTATTTGTTTTCAAAATCAATCATTCACCACATTTCCAAATATGTCAGGTCTTCTAGTTGTTAGTTCTTGGTCATATTATGAGGTTAGAAAGGCAGAATCAAATATCAGATAAAATCAGAAAGAAGGACCAATGAAATTGTTGGTTTGGTGATTGATTTGGTAGAAAATTATTGTTAAAAATCTGTATGCTATAAATTATTTCAAAATATCTGACAATATATAAACTATTTATAGAAAATAGTGGAACACATGATATCAAGTCAATAAGAACATCATGAGGTACAGGTCTTTAAAACAGAAAATGACACTTTCTCTCTGGATAGCTGATTCTTAGACACTTACATGTGACAAAGTAGCTAAATCTTAGCTTGGTAGATTTCAAACATTACCAATTCAAGACCCAAAATAAAAAAGGAAGGTATGATTATTGGTATAAAACTTAGTATGGAAATCATACAGAAACAAGAAAACCCTACCAATTTTCTCACATGGAATAAATTGTTTAAGCAGATATATCAGATCCATTTTTACAGTTGTAAAATATAGAAGTTAGAGATTCTGAAAACTGTGCTCAGAGTTTTACAGGAGTTACATTTTTAAAAAAATTTATGCTGTTGTGATTATATTTTTACTGAAATAGTAACAGAATCCTCAAAACATGATAAATAAAATTTGAACTACCCTATTATATCCATCTATGTAAACAAGGAGGTTAAATGATTTGGTTTTGTATGGGTTACCCCAATTCTTTTTCTTTACTAGAACAGGTTAAAAGCTGAAACTATCTATCTATTTATTTTCCTTCTTCTGGGTAGGCCAACCCATTTAGCATATGTTGAAAGTTAGCAACACCTTTTCCAACATTTAGAAGTTCTGGTGGGCTCTAAAAGTTACTGTGTGTCACATAAAAGCTCATTTGGCACAATGAAGGGTTTGCTGTATGAAATTATTATATGGAATGATAATCTTTTAAGTGCATTGATAACATGCAGAACAGCTGGATTTAAAAAGATCAGTTGAAATAAACTTCATTAATGTGACTCTAGGATCAATTCAATCAATCTCTTTAATGAAGTTCCTCACCTTCTCTCTTTATATCGACACAAAAGAGAAAAAAACCAACAACAACAACAAAAAAACCACACCATAAAAAAAGTTACTGTGTGTCACATAAAAGCTTATTTGGCACAATGAAGGGTTTGCTGTATGAAATTATTATATGGAATGATAATCTTTTAAGTGCATTGATAACATGCAGAACAGTTGGATTTAAAAAGATCAGTTGAAATAAACTTCATTATGTGATTCTAGGATCAATTCAATCAATCTCTTTAATGAAGTTCCTCACCTTCTCTCTTTATATCGACACAAAAGAGAAAAAAACCAACAACAACAAAAAAAAAAACACACCATAATCCAGAAGAGCTCTGGCCTTGGTCTGAGATGGTCTTATTTCTGACACTGAATCAACTCACTAAGGGAGTCTGGGATAGGATTGAGATGAAGGGTCCAAGTTTACACTACAGGTTTTATAAAATTTCCTATTTCCAAAGTCTTTCTTGTTATGTTAATGGTTTTCAAACTACTCAGAGATCAGCAACCAAAACTTTCCTCAGTAATTATGTATCTGAAAGTGACTGCCAATTGACCACTAGTTTTCCCCTTCTACTTCAGTAACATGCATTAGAGAAATTCTTCAGTGTATTACTGCTTGTCTGTTGTGGTGTATATCCTATGTTGCCTTGTTGATCACCTGTTCCAAACTCCTTTAAGGGTGGCTTCTTTTATTCAAGAGGCTGGGCAGCAAAATATTACATTTTTCAGATTTATTTGCACCTGATGTTCTAGCTGTAATTTACGACCCTCTATTTGGATGTACTTCTGTGAGCACTGAATTCATAATTAAGTAAAGAAACAGGAAACAGACCCTGAAATATCCATTTTGGTGTTGCATCTCAGCCATAACAAGGCTCTGGGGCCATCAGCTTCCTATCCCATATCAGGACTTATAGAGCTGAGTCAGCAGCTACCATATTTTCAAGATTTTGGATTGTGACAGAAATGGCACTTCTTTTGGTGCACCAGTTACACAGTATTCCTAGGTAGGATCTCTCTGTGTATGAATCTTGGCCCACATCTTGCTCTGATATAATTTCCAATGAGTTGAGTGAACCCCTACTTCTCAGAATTAAATAACTTCATATTCAAAAGAAACAGTTTTTCATATGCACTGGATTCTGATTCATATTACTACAGTAAAATTACTATGTCCTTGATATCAAATTACATTGATGAAGTGACTTAAGCTACATCACACATTCCTTTTATCTCCTTGTACACACAGAGATGAGATACATGAGGAATTATTTTGGAATTACAAGATCATAGTAACTCAAGAAAACAGGTACATATACACAATGGAGTATTATTCAACCATTAAAAAGAATACATTTGAATCAGTTCTAATGAGGTGGATGAAATTGGAGCCCATTATACAGAGTGAAGAAAGTCAGAAAGAAAAACACCAATACAATATACTAACACATATATATGGAATTTAGAAAGATGGTAACGATAACCCTGTATGCGAGACAGCAAAAGAGACACAGATGTATAGAAGAGTCTTTTGGACTCTGTGGGAGAGGGAGAGGGTGGGATGATTTGGGAGAATGGCATTGAAATATGCATAATATCATATATGAAATGAATCGCCAGTCCAGGTTCGATGTATGATACTGGATGCTTTGGGCTGGTGCACTTGGACAACTCAGAGGGATGGTACGGGGAGGGAGGAGGGAGGGGGGTTCAGGATGGGGAACACGTGTACACCTGTGGCAGATTCATGTTGATGTATGGCAAAACCAATACAATATTGTAAAGTAATTAACCTCTAATTAAAATAAATAAATTTATATTAAAAAATAAAATTATTGGCATTGGAGTGGATCAATCAATTACTTTTTTAGGTTCCTATCAGTATAAAAGATTATACTAAAAGCGTACAACACATGCCTCCATATACACGTATTCAGATTTTAACTGCCTACTGGTTATATCTGTTTGAATACCCATCTCCCTCCCCATAATCTAAACCCAAGTGTTCTCTAAAACCAAAAGCAAAACTGACACTGAAGCTAAAAATTCCATATCTATACTTATGGCCATATTTTATTATTACTTTTAAATCATCTCTAATATCTGAATGACTCTATGTGTTATTTACTCTTCTATCACAACCATTCTTCCTTTAGGAAAGCATAATGGAGTGGGACCAAATAGGTCTCACTTTGCCACGTTCAAGCTCTTTGTAATATCTTCTCATTGTCCTTAGTTTCCTCGTCTGAAAATGAACACAGTAGTATCTACTCTAACAATGAGAGGCAATTAAATGGGAACACTCATACATCAGTAGTGACTGGCGTGTCAAAACATCTACTTCTGCTTCACTGACTATGTTAAAGCCTTTGACTGCGTGGATCACAACAAACAGTGGAAAATTCTTAAAGGGATAGTAATATCAGACCACTTTACCTACCTCCTGAAAAACCTGTATGCAGCTCAAGAAGCAACGTTAGAATCAGATATGGAACAATGAACTGGTTCCAAATAGGGAAAGGAGTACGTTAAAGGCTGTATATTGCCACCCTGCTTATTTAACTTATATGCAGAGTACATCTTGCAAAATGCTGGGCTGGAGGAAGCACAAACTGGAATCAAGATTGCCAGGAGAAATATCAATAACCTCAGGTATGCAGATGACACTACACTAATGGCAGAAACTGAGGAGGAATTAAAGAGCCTCTTGATGAGGGTAAAAGAGGAGAGTGAAAAAACTAACTTAAAACTCAACATTCAAAAAACAAAGATCAAGGCATCCGGTGCCATCACTTTATGGCAAGTAGAAGGGGAAACAATGGAAACAGTGAGAGACTTTATTTTCTTGGGTTCCAAAATCACTGCGGACTGTGACTGCAGTCATGAAATTAAAAGATGCTTGCTCCTTGGGAGAAAAGCAATGACAAACCTAGACAGCATATTAAAAAGCAGAGACATTACTTTGCCTACAAAGGTATAGACAAAGCTATGGTTTTTCCAGTAGTCATGTATGGATGTGAAAGCTGGACAGTGAAAAAGGCTGAGAACCAAAGAATTGACCTTTGAACTGCAGTGTTGGAGAAGAGTCTTGAGAGTCCCTTGGACAATGAGGAGATCAAACCAGTCAATCCTAAAGGAAATCAACCCTGAATACTCATTGGAAGGACTGATGCTGAAGCTGAAGCTCCAATATTTTGGCCACCTGATGCAAAGGACCAACTCATTGGAAAAGACTTTGATGCTGGGAAAGATTGAAGGCAGGAGAAGAAGGGAAGACAAAGGATGAGATTGTTGGATGGTATCATCGATTCAATGGACATAAGTTTGAACAAACTCTGGGAGATAGTGAAGGACAGGGAAGCCTGGCATGCTGCAATCTTTGGGTTCTCAAAGAGTCGGCCACAACTGGGTGACTGAATGGCAGCAAACATCAGTGGTGACTAGCTTGGTAGGTGCTTAATGAATTGTAGCTTCTTGTCTGCTGTCATTATTCTCATTCAAGCCATTGTCCCTTCACGCCTGAGTATTGTAAAGACCTCCAAATAATTCTGGCTAAGGCAAAAGGTGTTTAGACAGACCATCATATAAGAGGCCTTTAGGTGAGAAGAGTAAGGTGCCTTATAGGAACACATGTAATCTTAGAAAATCTACATCAACTTTTTCTATGTCATCAGAGCAATTGTAAGCTTTTACTGATAAGACAAACCATTGGGAATCTCTTCCTCTTTCAAATGTTTATAATCTTTAGCTTTTATGTATTTCCTGCATTTTCACATAGCTTTGTTTGCCTAATTATAAACTGGGTCCAGAGCTAATCCCAGGGCCATAGGGTTCTTGCTCCATTCCTTGATAAATATCACACCATAGGTACCTTAAAAAGGTTGATTTAATCTGGTCTGGAATTTTATAATAAGCCTCATTCTTGAATCACTATAATAGTTTTAAATTTCAAAATAATTCCTTATGCCCATATCTCTGTTTTTTATTTTACTTTTTGGTACACTGTTAAAATACATCTTTCTTTCTTTCTTTTTTTTTTCACAAATAGATAACTTGTTACTCAGACATTTTGCTACCAGAATTGAAATCTGCCCAGTCTTATAAAAATAGCATTTCTGAAATTAAAGTCTCAAAAACTCTGATTTACTAGTGCTAAAATGCCATTCTTAGAATTATAACCTTGTCAGAGGTGACCAAAGCCATACTGAATGAAATCAGTTCATCATGAGCATGCATCAGACTGTCCCAAGATGATCTTCTAAATGACTGATGCATCTCAATTGTCTTAATATTTTTAAAAAACACATGTCAGGAAGATCCTTAAAAGTACAATGCTTGCAATAGATAAAATTTTGTATTATTTTTTTCAATAGATCAGAACAGAAGTTGGCTCCATATTTTAAGCAACTGTCACTTATAAAGTTTAGTATGTGGATTTATGAGGTTATTAATAAACAACAAAATTTATTGTTAGAGCTTAACAATATATGATAGTGTCATATATTACCTACATTGCTCTGACGAGGCCCAGAGGTAGGCAATTCAGAGTGTAAAATTTGCCTAAATGTTAGGATGAGGTTAGCCAGCTTTTGGCTGAAATAACAATTTACCAACTCCACTAGTGGTTTAAGTAATTTGAGCATGTCCACAGGGCTATGTCTTTTAAAGAGTCCTTTTTTTTTTTTTAATACATCTTACAAGCACTTATGCAATATGAACCCTCTTCAAAAGGCTCATTCTCACAGGGAAAACATGAAGCCAAAATTTGAGTTCCCAAACTGAATGAAAATGTGTTCATTCCTCCCACTTCAGGGAGGTGTCAAAAAATACTGTCAGTTTTATAATTATGGTTCTTTAGCAGATGGGCAGTAAGACATTCTGTGACATTTGAGAAGAAAATAATTTTAAAACCCTAAAAATAATAGTAAAGGAACTTCTAAATAAAGCACATGCTCCAACACACAAATAAAATATCTCAAAGTTGGAATGGAATTTTTAAAATGATTAAAGACACATTTGTTAGCTAGACCTTTATATGTTTACAGTATATACACCATCAGGTTTTTCAGCAGGTCATAACAAAAGAGAACTCTGAATAATATTCTGGAATAGCTACATAAGTTTGGAGCTGATGAATTTATGTAGTATGAATCTACAGTTTGCTCCCATTTTGAATCAACCACAAGAAATAGCTGATGCAGTAAACAAGGTTAAAACCATAATATAAAGCAGGGCTTGGAGGAGGATTGGTTAATTCTCAGCTTTTGTTCCATTCACTCAAAAAGAGCAAGTAAAATATAACCCAGCAAAAACAAAAACAAAAACAAAAAACTCACAGCTCAAATTCCTACCACAACCTGAAGGATACCTGGCTTTCTGAATTGTCAGTCTATTGACAGACAATAAAGACGTCCAATCCCTAAATCATCGCATCCTTTGGAACATAGTATTTTCTTTACAGTGTTTCTTTGGGTCCCCTGGGTAGATAAACACCACAGCTTTCGGTGTGAATGGTCTATCTGGACAAGCATGAAAAAGAATATTGACAAGTCATTTGTTGCTTCTGTCTTTTGTGTCAGATTCAGAAAACAGTATTCTTGCCTGGAGAATCCCAGGGACAGAGGAGCCTGGTGGGCTGTCATCTATGGGGTCACATAGAGTAAATTATAACCTTGTCAGAGGTGACCAAAGCCATACTGAATGAAATCAGTTCATCATGAGCATGCATCAGACTGTCCCAAGATGATCTTCTAAATGACTGATGCATCTCAATTGTCTTAATATTTTTTAAAAAACACATGTCAGGAAGATCCTTAAAAGTACAATGCTTGCAATAGATAAAATTTTGTATTATTTTTTTCAATAGATCAGAACAGAAGTTGGCTCCATATTTTAAGCAACTGTCACTTATAAAGTTTAGTATGTGGATTTATGAGGTTATTAATAAACAACAAAATTTATTGTTAGAGCTTAACAATATATGATAGTGTCATATATTACCTACATTGCTCTGACGAGGCCCAGAGGTAGGCAATTCAGAGTGTAAAATTTGCCTAAATGTTAGGATGAGGTTAGCCAGCTTTTGGCTGAAATAACAATTTACCAACTCCACTAGTGGTTTAAGTAATTTGAGCATGTCCACAGGGCTATGTCTTTTAAAGAGTCCTTTTTTTTTTTGTAATACATCTTACAAGCACTTATGCAATATGAACCCTCTTCAAAAGGCTCATTCTCACAGGGAAAACATGAAGCCAAAATTTGAGTTCCCAAACTGAATGAAAATGTGTTCATTCCTCCCACTTCAGGGAGGTGTCAAAAAATACTGTCAGTTTTATAATTATGGTTCTTTAGCAGATGGGCAGTAAGACATTCTGTGACATTTGAGAAGAAAATAATTTTAAAACCCTAAAAATAATAGTAAAGGAACTTCTAAATAAAGTACATACTCCAACACACAAATAAAATATCTCAAAGTTGGAATGGAATTTTTAAAATGATTAAAGACACATTTGTTAGCTAGACCTTTATATGTTTACAGTATATACACCATCAGGTTTTTCAGCAGGTCATAACAAAAGAGAACTCTGAATAATATTCTGGAATAGCTACATAAGTTTGGAGCTGATGAATTTATGTAGTATGAATCTACAGTTTGCTCCCATTTTGAATCAACCACAAGAAATAGCTGATGCAGTAAACAGGTTAAAACCATAATATAAAGCAGGGCTTGGAGGAGGATTGGTTAATTCTCAGCTTTTGTTCCATTCACTCAAAAAGAGCAAGTAAAATATAACCCAGCAAAAACAAAAACAAAAACAAAAAACTCACAGCTCAAATTCCTACCACAACCTGAAGGATACCTGGCTTTCTGAATTGTCAGTCTATTGACAGACAATAAAGACGTCCAATCCCTAAATCATCGCATCCTTTGGAACATAGTATTTTCTTTACAGTGTTTCTTTGGGTCCCCTGGGTAGATAAACACCACAGCTTTCGGTGTGAATGGTCTATCTGGACAAGCATGAAAAAGAATATTGACAAGTCATTTGTTGCTTCTGTCTTTTGTGTCAGATTCAGAAAACAGTATTCTTGCCTGGAGAATCCCAGGGACAGAGGAGCCTGGTGGGCTGTCATCTATGGGGTCACATAGAGTTGGACACGACTGAAGCGACTTAGTAGCAGAGGCAGAAAACCAAGGAAGAGCAAAAAAGAAAACAAAGACAAAACCTAAGGCAAGCAAACAAACAAAAAAAAGATTTCAAAGACCATATCAAATTTTTGTTGTTGGGTCCTGCAGCTACCAGAACAGATGACCCTCAATTTTTCAATACATTTTAAAATTACACAAGAAAAGACAGAAAATAAAGATAAGCAAAAAAGAATTTAAAAAAAAAATGCTACGTAAATGCATTACCCAGTGGCCAGTCAGGACTACAAATTTTTTATATATATAACTATATTGAATATATAAGATCATTTCTTCTTACTCTTCTGTAATCTGTGTAAAAATTAAAAAGGAAAACATCACTTAAATGGCCAGGAGACCAGAACGGGGAGCTCTCAAACACAGACCACTCCGAGTCAATACAGATGCCCAAAGGAAGAGAAGACCTTTGCATTTCTGACAGGAAGTAATACAACTTTACTATTGCCCGGAAGGGGAAGAAAGATTTTTCCCCTTGCCTGGCAAGAGCTGAGCCAAAGAGAGACTGTCATAGCTCACCGGTGAAAAGCCACTATACTTTGAACTACCAGTTTCTTTCAAAGGTATTTTCCTTTATAACAGCACCTCCCAACTTCTTTTTCTCCTCCGTGAAAGTTTCTCTTTCTTTGTTTTGATGGGCTTGCATGTGGTTCTCCCCCTGCCCTGAATTGCAATTCTTTGCTTCTCCTGAATAGACACATTTTGCTGTTTTTTTTTTTTTCTTCTTCTTCTTAACTGACTGTTTAACTGTTTTAGGTTAACGGCTGCTTTTTCCAGGTACAGTGCTTGAAAACTTTCAGTGTGATTCAGTTCAATTCAGTCTCTCATTGTGTCCAACTCTTTGCAACCCCATGACGTGCAGCATGCCAGGCCTCCCTGTCCATCACCAACTCCGGGAGTTCACTCAAACTCATGTGCATTGAGTTGGTGATGCCATCCAACCATCTCATCCTCTGTCATCCCCTTTTCTTCCTGCCCTCAGCCTTTCCCAGCATCAGGGTCTTTCAAATGAGTCAGCTCTTCGCACCTGGTGGCCAAACTATTGGAGTTTCAGTTTCAAAATCAGTCCTACCGATGAACACCCAGGACTGATCTCCTTTAGGATGGACTGATTGGATCTCCTTGCAGTCCAAGGGACTCTCCAACACCACAGTTCAAAACAATCAATTCTTCTGCACTCAGCTTTTTTTGTAGTTCAACTCTCACATCCATACATGACCACTGGAAAAACCATAGCCTTGACTAGACAGAACTTTATTGACAAAGTAATGTCTCTGCTCTTTAATATTCTGTCTAGGTTGGTCATAACTTTCCTTCCAAGGAGTGTCTTTTAATTTCATGGCTGCAGTCACCATCTGCAGTGATTTTGGAGCCCAGAAAAATAAAGTCTGACACTGTTTCCACTGTTTCCCCATCTATTTCCCATGAAGTGATGGGACTGGATGCCATGATCTTCGTTTTCTGAATGTTGAGCCTTAAGCCAACTTTTTCATTCTGCTCTTTCACTTTCATCAAGAGGCAATGCCAAAGAATGCTCAAATACCACACAATTGCACTCATCTCACACGCTTGTAAAGTAATGCTCAAAATTCTCCAAGCCAGGCTTCAGCAATACATGAACTGTGAAATTGCAGATGTTCAAGCTGGTTTTTGAAAAGGTAGAGGAACCAGAGAGCAAATTGCCAACATCTGGATCATTGAAAAAGCAAAAGAGCTCCAGAAAAACTATCTATTTCTGCTTTATTGACTATGCCAAAGCTTTTGACTGTGTGGATCACAATACACTGTGGAAAATTCTGAAAGAAATGGAAATACCAGACCACATGACCTGCTTCTTGAGAAACCTATATGCAGGTCAGGAAGCAACAGTTAGAACTGGACATGGAACAACAGACTGGTTCCAAATAGGAAAAGGAGTACATTAAGGCTGTATATTGTCATCCTGCTTTTTTAACTTATATGCAGAGTACATCATGAGAAACTCTGGGCTGGAAGAAGCACAAGCTGGAATCAAGATTGCTGGGAGAAATATCAATAACATCAGATATGTAGATGACACCACCCTTATGGCAGAAAGTGAAGAGGAACTAAAAAGCCTCTTGATGAAAGTGAAAGAGAAGAGTCAAAATGTTGGTTTAAAGCTCAATATTTTGAAAACTAAGATCATGGCATCCGGTCCCACCACTACATGGCAAATAGATGGGGAAATAGTGGAAACATTGTCAGACTTTATTATTTTGGGCTCCATAATCACTGCAGATGGTGATTGCAGCCATGAAATTACAAGATGCTTACTCCTTGGAAGAAAAGTTATGACTAACCTGGACAGCATATTAAAAAGCAGAGATATTACTTTGCCAACAATGGTCCGTCTAGTCAAGGCTATGGTTTTTCCTGTGGTCATGTATGGATGTGAGAGTTGGACTGTGAAGAAAGCTGAGAGCTGAAGAATTGATGCTTTTGAACTGTGGTGTTGGAGAAGACTCTTGAGAGTCCCTTGGACTGCAAGGAGATCCAACCAGTCCATCCCAAAGGAGACCAGTTCTGAGTGTTCATTGGAAGACTGATGTTAAAGCTGAAACTCCAGTACTTTGGCCACCTCATGTGAAGAGTTGACTCATTGTAAAAGACCCTGATGCTGGGAGGGATTGGGGGCAGGAGGAGAAGGAGATGACAGAGGATGAGATGGCTGGATGGTATCACTGACTTGAATGAACTCTGGGAGTTGGTGATGGACAAGGAGACTTGGCATGCTGCAGTTTATGGGGTCACAAAGAGTCAGACACGACTGAGTGACTGAACTGAACTGCACTGAGGGGAAACCACTAGGCCATCTACATATGACCTCAATGAAATCTCTTATGAATATACAGTGGAAGTGACACAAAGATTCAAGGGAATAGATCTGTTAGACAGAGTGCCTGAAGAACTATGGATGGAGGTTCATAACACTGTACCAATGGCGGTGATCAAAACCATCCCCAAGGGAAAAAAAATGCAAAAAGGCAAAATGGTTGTCTGAGAGGACCTTACAAATACCTGAGAAAAGAAGAGAAGCAAAAGGCAAAGGAGAAAAGGAAAGATATAACCATTTGAATTCAGAGTTCGAGAGATAAGAAAGCCTTCCTCAATGATCAATGCATAAAAGGAGAGGAAACCAGTAGAATGGGAAAGACTAGTGATCTCTTCAAGAAAATTAGAGATACTAAGGGAATACTTCATGCAAAGGTGTGCAGAATATAGGATAGAAGTGGTATGGCTTTAACAGAAGCAGAATTTTTTAAGAAGAGGTGGCAAGTATACACAGAACTATACAAAAAAATCTTCATGACCCAGATAACTGTGATGGTGTGATTACTCACCTAGAGTCAGACATCCTGGAATGTGAAGTCAAGTGGGCCTTAGTAAGCATCACTACGAACAAAGCTAGTGGAGGTGATGGAATCCCTGTTGAACTATTTCAAATCCTAAAGGATGATGCTGTGAAAATTTAGTTCAGTTCAGTTCAGTCACTCAGTCGTGTCCGACTCTTTGTGACCCCATGGACTGCAGCATGCCAGGCTTCCCTGTCCATCACCACTCCCGAGTTTACTCAAACTCTTGCCATTGAGTTTGTGATGCTGTCCAACCAACTCATTCTCTGTCATGCCCTTCTCCTCCCGTCGTCAATCTTTCCCAGCATCGGAGTCTTTTCAAATGAGTCAGTTCTTAACATCAGGTGGCCAAATTATTGGAGCTTGAGCTTCAGCATGAGTCCTTCCAATGAATATTCAGGACTGATTTCCTTTAGGATGGAGTGGTTGGATCTCCTTGCAGTCCAAGGGACTCTCAAGAGTCTTCTCCAATACCACACTTCAAAAGCATCAATTCTTAGGTACTCATCTTTCTTTCTTTTTAAATTTATTTATCTTAATTGGAGGCTAATTACTTTACAATATTGTAGTGTTTTTTGCCATACATTGACATGAATCAGCTGTGGTGTACATGTGTTCCCCATCCTGCACCCCCTTCCCACCTCCCTCCCCATCCCATCCCTCTGGGTCATCTCAGTGCGTCAGCCCTGAGCACCCTGTAGTCCAACTGTTACATCCATACATGACTACTGGAAAAACCATGGTTTTGACTAGATGGACTGTATTTGCAAAGTAATGTCTCTGCTTTTTAATATGCTGTCTAGGTTGGTCATAACTTTTCTTCAAAGAGTAAGCGTCTTTTAATTTCTTGGCTGCAGTCACCATCTGCAGTGATTTTGGAACCCCCAAAATAGTCTGACACTGTTTCCACTGTTTCTCCATCAATTTGCCATGAAATGTTGGGACCAGGTGCCATGAACTTAGTTTTCTGGATATTGAGTTTTAAGCCAACTTTTTCACTCTCCTCTTTCTCTTTCATCAAGAGGCTGTTTAGTTCTTCTTCACTTTCTGCCATAAGCATGGTGTTATCTGCGTATCTGAGGTTATTGATATTTCTTCTGGCAATCTTCGTTCTAACTTGTACTTCATCCAGCCCAGCATTTCTCATGATGTACTCTGCATATAAGTTAAATAAGCAAGGTGACAATATACAGCCTTGATGGACTCCTTTTCCTGTTTGGAATCAGTCTGTTTTCTATGTCCACTTCTAACTGTTGCTTCTTGACCTGCATACAGACTTCTCAAGAGGCAGGTCAGGTGGTCTGGTATTCCCATCTCTCTCAGAATTTTCAAGTTTGTCATGACCACACAGTCAAAGGCTTTGGCACAGTCAATAAAGCAGAAATAGATGTTTTTCTGGAAATCTCTTGCTTTTTTGATGTTCCAACAGATGTTGGCAATTTTATTTCTGGTTCCTCTGCCTTTTCTAAATCCAGCTTGACCCTCTGTAAGTTCATGGTTCACATACTGTTGAAGCTTGGCTTGGAGAATTTTGAGCATTACTTTATTAGTGTGTGAGATGAATGCAATTGTGCAGTAGTTTGAGCATTCTTTGGCATTGCCT
Organism: Aepyceros melampus; assembly: GCA_006408695.1. Classification (NCBI taxonomy): domain Eukaryota; kingdom Metazoa; phylum Chordata; class Mammalia; order Artiodactyla; family Bovidae; genus Aepyceros; species Aepyceros melampus. The sequence goes on along the minus strand of SJXQ01008604.1, from coordinate 159,379 downwards.
TTCTTTGGGATTGGAATGAAAACTGACCTTTTCCAGTCCTGTGGCCACTGCTGAGTTTTCCAGATTTGCTGGCGTATTGAGTGCAGCACTTTCACAGTATCATCTTTTAAGATTTGAAAAAGCTCAGCTGGAATTCCATCATCTCCACTAGTCTTGTTCATAGTGATTCTTTCTAAGGCCCACTTGACTTCACATTTCAGGATGTCTGGCTCGGGGTGAGTGATTATGCCATTATGATTATCTGCATCTGAAGATCTTTTTTGTATAGTTCTTCTGTGTATTATTGCCACATCTTCTTAATATCTTCTGCTTCTGGTAGGTCCATACCATTTCTGTCCTTCATTGTGCCCATCTTTGCATGAAATGTTCCATTGGTATCTCTAATTTTGAAAACTCAGCAGTGGACTCAGGGCTAGAAAAAGTCAGTTTTCATTCCAATCCAAAAGAAGAGCAATGACAGTGTTCAAACTACCACACTTTTGCACTCATTTCACATGTTAGCAATGTAATGGTCAAATTCTCCCAGCCAGACTTCAACAGTACATGAACTGAGAAATTCCAGATGTTCAAACTGGATTTAGAGAAGGCAGAGCAACCAGAGATCAAATTGCCGACATCCATTGTATCATGGGGAAAGCAAGAGAATTCCAGAAAACATCTACTGCTGTTTCATTAACTCTGCTATAACCTTTGACTCTGTGGATCACAACAAACAGTGGAAATTCTTAAAATAGGAATACAAGACCACCTTACCTACCTCCTGAGAAATCTGTCTGCAGGTCAAGAAGCAACATTTAGAACCAGACATGGTACAACAGACTGGTTCCAAATTGGGAAAGGAGTACTCAAGGCAATATATTTTTGCCCTGCTTATTTAACTTATATGCAGAGCACATCATGCAAAATGCCAGACTAGATGAAGTCCAAGCTGGAATTATGATTGCCAGGAGAAATATCAATACCCTCAGATATGCAGATGACAACACCATTATGGTAAAAATCATAGAGAAACTAAAGAGCTTCTTGATGAGGGTGAAAGAGTGAAAAAGCTGGCTTAAATCTCAGCATTCAAAAAACTAAGACTGTGGCATCCATTCCCATCACCTCATGGGAAATAGATGGGGAAACAATGCAAATAGTGACTGACTTTATTTTCTTGGAGTCCAAAATCACTGCAGATGGTGACTAGCCACAAAATTAAAAGACACTTTCTCCTTGTAAGCAAAGCAATAGCAATCCAACACAAAGTATTAAAAAGCAGAGATGTTATTTTGCCGACAAAAGTGGGTATAGTTAAACCTATGGTTTTTCCGTAGTCACATGTTGATGTGAGAGTTGGATCATTAAAAAGGTTGAATGCCAAAGAATTGATGCTTTTGAGTTATGGTGTTGAAGAAAACTCTTGAGATTCACTTGGAGAGCAAGGAGCCAAACTGGTCAATCCTAAAGGAAATTAATTCTGAATATTCATTAGAATGGCTGTTGCTGAAGCTAAAGTGCCAATACTTTGGTCACCTGATGCAAAGAGCTGACTCATTAGAAAAGACCCTGCTGCTGGGAAAGACTGAACTAGGAGCAGAATGGAATGAGAGAGGATTAGATGGTTGGTTGGCATCACTGACTCAATGGACATGAGTTTGAGCAATCTCTGGGATATGGTGAAGGACAAGGAATCTGGCATGCTGCAGTACATGGGGTTACAAAGAGTTGGACGCTACTGAGTGACTGGACAACAAGAGAATTGTGTTTCATGTTGTGGATATAGAGCTAAAATTTGTTCATAGTTTAAATTGCTTTAAATAAATTAAGGATCTGGATAAACTCAAAAGATACCTATTCTTGTTTGTGTGAAATTGCAATTAAATATTAGCGACTTCACTTTCACTTTTCACTTTCCTGCATTGGAGAAGGAAATGGCAACCCACTCCAGTGTTCTTGCCTGGAAAATCCTAGGGGCGGGAGAGCCTGGTGGGCTGACATCTATGGGGTCGCAGAGTCGGACACGACTGAAGTGACTTAGCAGCATTATGACTCATAGCTCTACTAGTTCATTAAACATCTGTAGTGAAAAATTCACTTATAATCTATAAGTCAGCTTGCCATTACACAAAATTTCTTTGTATCCAGGAATTCAATCAACTGCTGATCTAATAATATTGTCATATTTACTATAGAAAAAAACCCATGAATAAGGGAATCTGCACAGTTCAACCCTATGTTGTTCAAGGCTCAACCATACATATGTACATTTATTATACTTGTCTTCATATATATATTTATATGTATGTAAAATGTTTATCTTAGTGTGTAAATAGATATAAAGCTTACACTAATTCTAGTTAGATCATCATGTCTCTCTCCTTGGGATCTTGGGATCTTCTTTTACAGTGATTCTTCTTTCAGTGATTATGTTTCTCAAAGAATAATATAAGTAATGTAGGAAGAAGGCTAAATAGTGGAAAATATCCTAATGGTATGCATATGTGAGAAGGTTTATGTTACCTTCATACTTACGTAAAAACTTGACCTTTAGAATCTCTCTTGTCAGCACTTCACTGAGAAAACTGGAAAAAGAAGATGGGGCTGGTTTCTGGTCACCAGATCTGTCAGCCCTTTGGGGATGCTAGGAGGAGGTGAAGGTCATCTCAGCAGGACATCTCTTTTGGTGGGGGATTTAGCTTCTGTTATTTACAATCTTGTGACTGTTGTCATTTCTGTTGTTACAACAGCTCTACAGCCTTATGAAGCACTGCTGTGCTTCCCTTTCCCACTCATTTCTTTAGTTATAAGCTTAAGGCTTGTGAGGCTCCAACTACTTCAACTCTCTCATGCTCAGTAGGCAAATATCCTCTAAATGAGATGTTTATCTTGTATTTCACTTACCATGGGTCACTATTCTTGTCTCTAGTCTTTGATTACATAAGATAGGACCTTGGGGAAAAAGGTCAACCCCCATATATTCTCTGCTGAACTCTGCTATGTCATGGTGAATTTGGGAATGATGAGTTTCCTGTTCACTTTGAGTTCTCTTTACATTCCATGCCATTTACACCGAATTTGGCAGAAAGTTTTAGTGATTGGCATACAGATAAAACTAATTCAAACATCAATACAAAATTTTCATTTTTTTAAAAAAAATTTGTTTTGCAAATAATATAATTGCTTCTTTCAAGAAAAAACTTCCTCTCTGATATTTAAAAGCTATATTTAACTCTTTTGTGGGAAATTTCTTCTGCAATCTCAGAAATTAGAAGAAAAGTTATATTGTTTCACTAATTAGTTAGGTAAGCAGTCTTTCTTCATTTATCAGCATTTAGATTAATTTACCACTCTATAGCTGTCTTACTCAATACAATATTAAAACTTCCATGTAGAAATGTAAATGAGCTTATGAGGTGGTTGCACAAGGACTCCTAAATGACCTAATTGTCCACATGCAGATATTTTATGTGAATAAATGGCTAGAACATTGTATTAGTTTTCTAGCAGTATTATAGCAAGCTGTCAAGGGCATAACAGCTTAAACAACATAAATTTATCATTTTATGATTTTCCAGTGATTCTGCAGATCAGAGGTCCAGCATGAGTTTCACTCGGTTAAATCCAGGTGCTGTCAAGGTTAGCGTCTTCTCTGGAGACTCCAGGCAAGGATTTGTTTTTTTGCTTTGTCTAGTTTCTAGAGACTGCCTTCATTCCCTAGTTCATGTCCTCTTCCTAAGTTTCAAAGCCAGAAGTGTAGAGTCTCTCTGATCCTGCTTTCATCATCACGTCTCTTTCTCTGAGGACAGCCAGGAAGGATTCCTCAGATTTGAGAGGACTCATGTGGTTAGGCTGGTTTCATCTGGCTAATCCAGGATAAGCTCCTCTATGCAAAATCCTTAAATTAATCACATTTTTAAAGTCCCTTTTGCCATGTAAGGCAACATATTTACATGTTTCAGGCACTGGGATGTTGATAAGGATGAAATTCTATACAAAAACAAGAAAAAACTTTAGAAAACATCTCTTGATCAATCTGCCTTTTAAACCTTAGTATACATAGATTTCAGATCATTTTCTGAGACAAAGTTTTAAGTTGGAATTTATGAAACACTACATTCTCCCCAGCAGGAGAAGGTGGGGTCTTTGGGCACAGGTAACATGTTGCTCAGGAGAAGGCAATGGCAGCCCACTCCAGTACTCTTGCCTGGAAAATCCCACGGACAGAGGAGCCTGGTAGGCTGCAGTCCATGGGGTTGCTGAGGGTCGGACATGACTGAGCGACTTCGCTTTCATTTTTCACTTTCATGCATTGGAGAAGGAAATGGCAACCCACTCCAATGTTCTTGCCTGGAGAATTCCAGGGATGGGGGAGCCTGGTGGGCTGCCATCTGTGGGGCTGTACAGAGTCAGACACGTACAGAGTCAGAAGCGACTTAGCAGCAGCAGCAGCAACAGCAGCAACATGTTGCTCAGGAAACCTATAGTAATATTTCAGAGTCATTTTATAGGTAATCTAGTCCCAAGGAAATGGCAACCCACTCCAGTGTTCTTGCCTGGAGAATCCCAGGGATGGGAGAGCCTGATGGGCTTCCATCTATGGGGTCACACAGAGTCGGACACGACTGAAGTGACTTAGTAGTAGTAGTAGTAGTAGTCCCTCGACAGGACGTACACTATTTGAGGATATTTAAAATGGTACATTGCTCAGTATGAGAAACACTGGTATTTAGAATTTCATATAAGTGTTATACCATACACATAAGATGTCATGTTGTGTCGACTCTGATGGGGTTGAGCATGTCTTGGTTCTCCCCAAAGACTTCCTAGGCAAAATAAGTCGTGGGAGCTTCACCAGCAGCCCTGTTGGAGGCACTGATTGCGGTACATGTGATATCAATTGACTCCATAGTCTGCGCTTATGTGTCAGCTGCTGTGATTATATTTCCTACACAGGCACCCTTCCAGTTGGTAGCCAGATTGAGAGGAGTGTCTCTCTATCTTCAAGCACTCTCTAGATGATTAACCCTTTTTCAATTCCTCCCCTCAAAGCTCTGGGGAAAGCTGAAGGACGCACATGCCCTCAAAGCCCTTGTTTATTATTCCATATCTTTGCTGCTTTCTTCCTACAACCTCACCACGCGTGCCAAACGTCAGGCAGATGTACTCATTTTGCTGCCTGTTTATTTTTCTTGAAGTGGTTCGAACAGCAGATGTTCCACTAAGTGTTTTCTCCTTCGTCTCTACAATTCTGCTACAAAATATAAACTGTACATGTGCTATCGCCCTTCATATTTTCAAAGAGAAAACTCTTCACAGTCCCCTTTATACCTCAGTGGAAACTACCTTTTCCCCCCTAGGCACAGATGTAACCTATTTGTAGAGTGTGTCCCATCTTGCTTATTTCATCAGCATTTTCCTCCGTTTCTAGGTGCCTTTTTCTACAGCCTGATTTCTGAATAATTCTTTAATTTCAGATTTCTCTGCTTTTTCTAACCCAGCAGCCTGGTTGACAGAAGAGTTTTGTCGTATCTGTCCGTTTCATCCCAGCGCTATTCTTAGTCCTTCACACTTATCAACCAGTTAAAAAATTTTTTTTTAAAAATTATTTTGTACTGGAGTATAGCTGATTAGGCCTTCTCTTGTGGCTCAGACAGTAAAGAATGCACCTGCAGTGCAAGAGACCCTGGTTCGATCCCTGGGTCAGAAAGATCCTGTGGAGAAGGGAATGGCTTACCCACTCCAGTATTCTTGCCTGGAGAAAAGAAGTCCATGGACAGAGAGCTTGGCAAGCTATAGTCCATGTGGTCACAAAGAGTCAGATATGACTGAGCAACTAACACTTTCACTTTTTTAAATAGCTGATTAACAAAGTCATGATAGTTTTAGGTGGACAGCAAATGGACTCAGATATACATATACATGTATACATTTACCCTCAGACTCCCAACCTGTCCAGGCTGCCACATAACATTGAGCAGAGTTTTACATGCTCTACAGAAGTTCCTTATTGGTTATCTATAATTAAATATAGTAGTGTGTACATGTCCATCAACTAGCTTTTGAAACTGATATCACAAGGTCAGATACCAATGAAAAGGAAAAGCTCATTACGTTAAGTGAACATTTTTGCTAAATTTATTATAGTAATATTACAAGGCTTTGCTTAGTCACTCAGTTGTGTCTGACTCTTTCTGAACCTGTGGACAGACCCCCGTGCCAGGTTCCTCTGTAGTTGTGGTTTAAATGACTGTGCTGTGCTATGCTTAGTTGCTCAGTGGTGTCTGGCTCTTTGTGACTCCATGGACTAGCCTACCAGGCTCCTCTATCCATGGGAAATCTCCAGGCCCGAATATTGAAGTGGGTTGCCTTGCCCTTCTCCAGGGAATCTTCCCAACCCAGGGATTGAACTCAGGTCTCCTCATTGCAGTGGGTTCTATACTTTCTGAGCTGCCAAGGAAGCCCAAGAATACTGGAGTGAGTAGCCTATTGCTTCTCTAGGGGAACTTCCCAACACAGGAATCAAACTGGGGTCTCCTGCACTGCAGGTGGATTCTTCACCAGCTGAGCTACCTGGGAAGCCTTAAGTGATCATATGCTTACAGTTTATGGGCAACTTTAATAATATCAGATCCATGAAATGTTAAGTTATTAAAATGCATTTACTCAATTATTGTACCAATATGTCATGAGAGGGGGAAGCTCTCAAGTTGAGGAGTCAAAGAGAGCCAAGGATGAAAAGTTTATGTCAAAAACAGCTCATGTTAAAGTTAGGCAGAGATCTAAATAGTGAATAATGCTTTATATTCTCAAACTTCAAATATTTCACAGAACATACTTATTTATGCGAAATACAGATTTACCTGAGAGTCCTATATTTTATTGGGCAATCCTACCCTCAGTTTATGTAAAGAGGTGAAAATGCAGGAAGAAGGTCTGGTGTGTTCCCCTGAGTAAGTGGACTGCCATTAGCATTACAGTAAAAGCAAATGCTGATTTGGGGCATCCAATTTTTTGTTTTTGTTTTGCTTTTTAAAAAATCTGGCAACCCTACGTGAGGAGGATTCTCCTTAGGTCATTGCTTCTTACCTGTATTAAAAGCACTACTGAAATCTCTTAGAAACTGTGCTCATGAGCAGAAAACAAGGACCCAGATGAGTATGGCCTTAAAACCACCTCATGAAAAGCATTTGGTTCATCTGCAATTCCTTAAATTTTCTAAAGTGATTCTTGTGCACACAAGCTTTGAAAAACTGGCATGTGAACAAATAAGTTCATATTTTCAAGCTTATTATCCCCATTAACCTTCATAAGAACCACATGTGATAAATTCAATTGCTATTACTACTTTAACAGGTGAGAAAACTAAGGCAAAGGTATTTTGAATTGTTTGTCTTCCCTAGAGCTGGGCTTGAAGCCCAGGTTTTAATTTGGATTATATACTCATAAACACTATGCTATTCTGTTTCCAATTAATGTAACTGAGAATATAATATTCAAAATTGTTTACAAAGACCAGAAACCATTTCTCTTTCTTCTACCTCAAAAATTGCTCCAGTATATCACCTAAATTCATCTGCCAACCTAAGCCAGGTGACACAATGTGCCAAATTATAATAAATACACTAGAAAATATTTCAAATTGGTCTTTATGAAGAAAGTCTTTTGTTGCCACAGGCAGATTAAATTGCAATGTAAATTCAAATTAACTCCCTACCCTTGTTTCTTCTTATATTGCCAATTTCCATGCAGAAAGTCTATGTTTGGACTGTATCGAGTGTTGCTTCTTCAGTAATAGGTGATCATTTTAATGGCAAATCACTCATACTCTCACATTTCTGAATTTTCAGAGTCAACAAGACACATATACAACTATCAGAGCATTAGCTCGGTGCTCACAGAAATTCTAAAATTTGATCAGGTCTCAGATTAGTCTCTTAACAGGTCTCTTGAGGATATATCAGTCATTATTATGTTTAAAAGTTTTTATTTTCCTTTTGTCTTCTATCTTTCTTGCATTTCAGTGCTGGATTGATGTGGGCTCTAGATAGGGAAAAGTCTTAATTCTTCGATTGTGAGAGATGCTGTCTTTGAAAAGACAGCTTCCCTGTCTTGATATTCTTGCTTTAAAAAGTCCCAAAGACTTTTGTATCCCAAACTTTCTAATGATTACTCCTCAAGTTGTCAACTTTAGTCAATTGCTTTTCTAAAAACCATGTCCATCCTTGGCTTTGGAAATTTGCTACTCCAAAGACAGCACAAGTGTATCATCCTAATCTCATTTTTCTACTGTAGCATACCCCTCTATTTATTTATTTTTTTTCCTGGGTAAACATGTCAGCCATTAGTCCCAAGAGGGAAGTAGAACTTTGAATTTTAAACACAGTGTCACCCACTGTTGCCTGGATCATCCAAGCCAGATCTCTTAGTGAAGTTCTGCAAGGCAATGCTTTTATGTTTCAGGAAATAAAGTCCTAGTTCCTTCAAAGCTTTCTCTCCATGTAGGGCTCTGCCGGCATAGCAGCTGCCTTACAATCTGAAACCCTATTTAAGTCTGCCTCCAATCCTAAAATTGAATATTCCTTCCCAGATCAGAATCCATCTTCTAATTTCTTCAACCTTACATGAGATCGTGTCTGCAAGAAATGCAGTCAGTTGCAATGGCAGTTTGAATTCCAGGAGGAACTTTTCCAGTCTCAAAACAAATATTTCATTCTCATCAAGGCTAGATACTTTTATGGGCATGTCAGATATTTCTCAAGGAAAATGCTTTGTCGACAGATTGAGATGTTATTACCAGTTGTTCAGGTATGGGTTAGCCTCCCAGTTCCCAGTCTATTTCATATATCTTAACCTGCTGAGCCATGCAAGACTATATTTGGATGGGGAGATAATTGAATTACATCTGAAACTGAAAATACAATTAATTAAAATAGCATTACCAATTAATTATAATATATATTAATAGCACTAATGTATGTTAATATTTATTAATATTCCATTTTGAAACTGGAGTTTTATTATTCAGAATTACAAAGAATTTTTATACTTAGTAAAAATGACAGATAAAACACTGATACTAATTTTGAGTTTCTCCTGAATTCCCATATAATATCAACAAAGGGATTTTATTGAAGTCATATTCTCATAAAAGACAGGGAAAGAAATTAACAACATTCCGAAACTGAAAACAGAAAGGCAAAAGATCCCTGACTTCATCTATTGAGCCAAACTGGAAAAAACTCAGAAATCACTATAAGCCCCAGAAGTTATCAGCAATAGGTCCTCTGGAAGTTAGAGTGAAGATGAGGTTAAAAGGAGAAAGATTCCAATCTGCAGCAAAACTGGAAGAAAAACATTAGGAAAAGTTTTTAGGAATATAAGGAAAAGAAAAACAAGATATTAGAGCAAGTAATGATCTTGGCTTTTAGTATTAATACTGGGTACTCTGACAATAAAAATATCCCCACCTTAACTCTGTGCAGCTGGGGGACTGCCCCTTCCTTATCCAGGCGGAAGAGGGTAAACCAGAACATGACTATAGAAAGCACTGTTCACAGTAACAATGTGTGCATAAAAGAAAATAATTGAGTATTAAATACTGAGACAACCAATCCTCTTTTCCCACCCATGTTCACAATATTATTGGCTAGATCAATACCCTCTTGGCAGGAAACTAGATAGGTCCTCTCTGAGGAATCTGATTAGTGCAGAGAAAGATTTAGGAAACTGATATCAGAAAGGCCACCATAAAACAGCACAGACAGATGATTTTCAGAGAAACTTATATCTCAATCCACATTTATAGTGCTGCAATGAGCTTTCTAAACAGAAACAAAGCAAGTGAGGATCAACAAGAATATAAGGAATCCTCTAACATGAAATTTAGAAACCAAAATAGACAATAAGGAAAAGGAAATTGAAGAGAACCAAGATGGGAGAAAAAATTCAAAATTTATTATACTGTAAATAAAATACAAAATTTATTGTAATATGAATATAATATAAAGCAAAGTGAAGAGGAACTAAAGAGCCTCTTGATGAAAGTGAAAAAGAGGAGAGTGAAAAAGCTGGCTTAAAGCTCAACATTCAAGAAACTAAGATCATGGCATCCAATCCCATCACTTCATGTCAAATAGATGGGGAAACAATGGAAACAGTGACAGACTTCATTTTCTTGGGCTCCAAAATCATTTCAGTTGATAACTGCAGGCAAGAAATTTAAGAACTTGCTCCTTGGAAGAAAAGCTATGCCAAATCTAGACAGCATATGAAAAAGCAGAGATTTACTTTGCCAACAAGGATCCATATAGTCAAACCTGTGGTTTTTCCAGTAGTCATGTATGGATGTGAGAGTTGGACCATAAAGAAGGTTGAGTGCCAAAGAATTGATGCTTTTGGACTGTGGTATTGGAGGAGACTCTTGAGAGTCCCTTGGATTGCAAGGAGATCCTACCAGTCCATCCTAAAGGAAATCAGTCCTGAATATTTATTGGAAGGACTGATGCTGAAGCTGAAGCTCCAATTATTTGGCCACCTAGTGTGCAGAGCTGTCTCTTCAATAATGGGAAAGACTGAAGGCAGGAAGAGAAGGGGATGACAGGGTGAGATGGTTGGATGGCATCACTGACTCAATGGACATGAGTCTGAACAGGCTCTGGGAGAGAGTGAAGGACAGAGAAGCCTGGTGTGCTGCAAGTCCATGGGGTCGCAAAGAGTTGGACACGACTGAGCAACTGAATAACAATAAATATAAATTAAGCAAAATATATTTATATGTATATACCTATATATAAACTGTAGCTTATATAAACATATAAAATTAAATGTATGAAATATTTTGTAAAAGAAAAAGGTAAATGGAAAAATTACCATGAAAATTGGGTATTTGGACTCAAATTTAGAGCTTGAGGGTATTACAGAGCTTAACAAAGTGCAGCTTAATTACCCCTTTAATCATTGTTAAAGATGAGGAGAGTTAATTTCCTCCTTTGGGTTCCTCATTTGTCATATAAGGATAATAGAATATACCACTTATCATTATTTTTTGATTAGACGAGAAATGAATGTGAAAGTCTAAGGATGCCTTTTGTTGCATAGGAGATAGCTTTTATAGCCATTATTTTTATTATTGTTACTGCTATTAATTTTAGTAAAGCAAAAGTAAAATTAATCAACTTATCATTGCCAGTATAAAGATCCATGCCATCTATAAATATCTTTATATTTCTAACTACAAATGAGAAATCATGGACTCTCCTAGTTTAGAGATATGAGCGTTCTGAGGCCAGGAGATGATCTACTCACTTCCATCAGTTAATGGTATTAGATCGAATTCATTAATTTTCAGAGCAGGAAAGGTTGGAGAACACAAAGAATATATGTACAAGGTTTAAAGAACATGGAGAATATAGAAGGGAGCCCGCATACTTCAGAAAGCTCATGCTTGGCCTCCCTGACCCTGCTTTCACTCTACACCCATCTTCAGAGCATAGTGGACTTTCGGAAGTGTACATTTTTGGAGCATTCAGCCCCTCACTGGAGTCTTCTGTTCCATCAGATCTACATCAGGTGCTTTGTGACACAGTCACAGTATAAACTGAATGAGGTGATACACACTCATTCAATGGGTTGAAGCACAGCAGTTCTGATCAGTACTGAGAATACTACAACGACAACAACAAAAGCAGGGCTAAAAGGAAACGTTCTGATGTAGCAGAATCGGAAATAACCGTCTAAAGCACAGCTATACCTAGAGCCAAATGAACTCTCCTCGAGTTGAGGTGCTATTTTCCCCCTGCTGGAATTGTTACCAGCTTTGGCTGACCCCCGGTTTATCTCATGCTGTTTTGCTACATTAGCCTGCTGCTGCTATCTCCTACACACCTGATGTAGCAGTCTTGGAGAAGTAAAATACTTGACACTATTTGATAAAAATAAAGCAAACTGTTCCTTTTCTCAATGTTTCAGGATGTGAAACCAGGCCAGTTTTAAACTGATCTGCTTTATTATTTGTTCTCTTTCCTATTCTTTATGTCCATATTGTAAAAGATCAATACATATCTATATGTTGGTGGATATATATATACACATGTTGATGTCTATATGTCTATATGTTTATAGATATGTTTCATAAACATTTGCATCATGGCAAATAGGTGGGGAAACAATGGAAACAGTGACAGACTTTATTTTCTTGGGCTCCCAAAATCACTGCAGATGGTGATTGCAGCCATGAAATTAAAAGACATTTACTCCTTGGAAGAAAAGCTATGACCAACTTAGACAGCATATTAAAAAGCAGAGACTTGACTTTACCACCAAAGGTCCATCTAGTCAAAGCTATGGTTTTCCCAGTGTTCATGTATGGATGTGAGAGTTGGACCATAAAGTAAGCGGAGAGCCTAAGAACTGATGCTTTTGAACTGTGGTTTTGGAGAAGACTCTTGAGAGTCCCTTGGACTGCAAGGAGATCAAACTAGTCCGTCCTAAAGGAAATCAGTCCTGAATTTTCATTGGAAGGACTGATGCTGAAGCTGAAGCTCCAGTACTTTGGCCACTTGATGTAAAGACCTGACTCATTGGAAAAGACCCTGATGCTGGGAAAGATTGAAGGCAAGAAGAGAAGGGGATGACAGAGGATGAGATGGTTGGATAGCATCACCAACTTGATGGACATGAGTTTGAGCAAGCTCTGGGTGTTGGTGATGTACAGGAAAGCCTGGTATGCTGCAGTCGATGGGGTTGCAAAGAGTCGGACACGACTGAGGGACTGAACTGAACTGGTAGTATGTCTCTCTTATAGTTCACAATTTGTAAGATATCTTGGCAATTTTATATTTTTCCACTTTTTATGTGATTAGCACATATGGTGGAGATATTAAAGGTAAAAAAAATTGTTATAGAAAATCAGAGTTGCTGCAATTATTGGCAAACTGAAGTAAAATAGATATTTATTCAGAAATAAAGAAGAAAAGTCACATAATAATTTAAAGGCTATTAGTAATTTTGTCCCAAATGACATCACCATAGCCAGATGGCAGACCCTAATGAAAAAGACTTTTAAAACCTCTCTATGAGGCATTTACAGGTCACACAGATCCCAGAACTAAGGCAGTCAAGGTTTTAATATTAAAAGATAGTGCAATTCTGTATTAAGACAAAGTAAGAACTAATGAGGCTAATGGAGTATTTTCAGATAAAACCTGCAAAAGCTTTGGTCATGCGTCTTTGCATTGCTGCAGGGTCTACAGACACAGAAAAAAACAACCAGGCTTCAGACTCAGACGCATTCTACAGTTGTGCCATCAACTCTTGGAGAGAATACAGACTCACTACCTAATGATAGCAATTTCCAGTCAATCTAGCAAAAGACATGACCTGTTCTGGGTTTCCTGGAGGTTATAAGAACATTGACTAATTTACTGAGCCGCTATAATAAGATAACCAGATGGAGAAGCTAATGGGCTGAGACAACGACAGTTAAATATTATTTGCCAACATCAGTACAGTGGAAAGTGGAGTATATTATAGGTCAGTACTTACCTTTTAATTAAAATAATACTGTTTTCAGCATTATTTTAATATAGTAGTTAGGCAGCAGGGACTCAGACTATTAGTCTTATTATTTTTTTAAGCCTCTTTTGGGATGACTAAGCAAAGTCAGACAACCTGAATGTCATAGTATTTTGATCCAGCTGTTTAAAGTCTATTTTGTTGCTTGTTTGACCCTATTAAGTTAATATTTTAAAGAATATGAAACAGTATAGCAATATTCACAAAGATCAAAAATCTTAGATTAGAAAATAAAAATTTTAAGGAGTCATTTAGCACTCATCCTACATTCTTTGAGAACATTCCAAGAGTTATTCAATAAATCATTGAAGTTTAAAATATCCTCTTAAGTTTCTGTTTTTAAGTACTTCTATTTGGAGAAGGCAATGACACCCCACTCCAATCTCTTGCCTGGAAAATCCCATAGACAGAGGAGCCTGGAAGGCTGCAGTCCATGGGGTTGCTGAGGGTCAGACATGACTGAACAACTTCACTTTCACTTTCATGCATTGGAGAAGAAAATGGCAACCCACTCCAGTGTTCTTGCCTGGAGAACCCCAGGGACGGGGGAGCCTAGTGGGCTGCTGTCTCTGGGGTCGCACAGAGTTGGACACGACTGAAGCAACTTAGCAGCAGCAGCATTCTGTTTATTGGAGGCTCAGGTGGTAGCAAATTAATCTAGAATTCAGGAGATGTGGGTTTGATCCCTGGGTCAGGAAGGTCCCCTGGAGAAGGGAATGGCTACCCATACCAGTTTTTTTGCTTGGAGAATTCTACGGACAGAGGAGCCTGGAACGCTATAGACCATGGGATTGCAGAATCAGACATGACTAAGAGACTAATACTTTCATTTTTCAAGTTGTTTACTAAGCAAGAGATGAAGACAATGATTTAAGCAAATCCATTTCTGTGGCTCAACACTCTTCTACAACCAATTCTATGATGAATATTGCAAACAGTCTTGAAAAATCATTCTCATCATCTTATACCGAGTCTGATCAAATCTCACTGACTGTATATATCTCAGATAGTCTCATGTACCACAAAGCCTTGAAGGTATCTTTCTATCTCCTTCCCTTTATATAGCTTTTCTTTCATCTTTACCTATGATCTCACTTCAACTTTTAGCTTCAACAAATGTAACACATGCTATTCCAGTTTCCCCTTTGCTGACATATTCTATCTGCCATCATTTTTCCTCAGTGTGATTCATTCAGATTTATAAGTCATTCTGTCTCTCTGCCCTTACTTTTACCAGCTTTAGCCCTTTCTCTCAGTTCAGTTCAGGCAGTCAGTCATGTCTGACTCTTTGGGACCCCATGGAATGCAGCACACCAGGCTTCCCTGTGCAACACCAACTCCTGGAGCCTACTCAAACTCATGTCGATCGCATTGGAGATGCCATCAACCATCTCATCATCTGTCACCCCTTTTCCTCCCAGCTTCAATCTTTCCCAGCATCAGGGTCTTTTCAAAGGAGTTAGTTCTTTGCATCAGGTGGCCAAAGTATGAATTTCAGCTTCAGCATCAATCCTGTCACTGAATATTCAGGACTGATTTCCTTTAGGATGGACTGGTAGGATCTCCTCACAGTCCAAGGGACTCTCAAGAGTCTTCTCCAACACCATAGTCCAAAAGCATCAATTTTTAGGCATTCTTCTTTCTTTATAGTCCAACTCTCACATCCATACATGACTACTGGAAAAACCATAGCTTTGACTAGACAGATCTTTGTTGGCAAAGTAATGTCTCTGCTTTTTCATATGCTGTCTAGATTTGTCATAGCTTTTCTTCCAAGGACCAAGCATCTTTAATTTCATGGCTTCAGTCACCATCTGCAGTGATTCTGGAGCCCCAAAAAAGCAGTCTGTCACTGTTTCCCCATCTATTTGCCATGAAGTGATGGGACCGTATGTCATGATCTTAGTTTTATGAATGTTGAGTTTTAAGGCAGCTTTTTCACTTTCCTCTTTCACTTTCATCAAGAGGCCCTTTAGCTCTTCTTTGCTTTTTGCCATAAGGGTGGTCATCTGTACAGCTGAGGTTATTGATATCTCTCCCAGCAATCTTGATTCCAGCTTGTGTTCCATCCAGTCTGGTCTTTTGCATGATGTACTCTGCACATAACTTAAATAAGCAGGGTGACAGTATATAGCCTTGACATACTCCTTTCCCAATTCGGAACCAGTCTGTTGTTCCATGTCCAGCTCCAACTCTTGCTTCTTGATCTGCATACAGATTTCTCAGGAGGCAGGTCAGGTAGTCTGGTATTCCCATCTCTAATACTTTTCCACAGTTTGTTGTGACCCACACAGTCAAAGGCTTTGGCATAGTCAATAAAGCAGTAGATGTTTTTCTGGAACTTTCTTGCTTTTTTGATGATCCAGCGGATGTTGGCAATTTGATCTCTGGTTCCTTTGCCTTTTCTAAATCCAGTTTGAATATCTGAAGTTCTCAGTTCACATACTGATGAAGCTATTTTGGAGAAAATTGAGCATTACTTTGCTAGCATGTGAGATAAGTGCAATTGTGCGGTAGTTTGAGCATTCTTTGGCATTTCCTTTCTTTGGGATTGGAATGAAATCTGACGTTTTCCAGTCCTGTGGCCTCTGCTGAATTTTCCAAATTTGCTGGCATATTGAGTGCAGCACTTTCATAGCATCATCTTTTTAGGATTTGAAATAGCTCAACTGGAATTTCATCACCGCCACTAGCTTTGTTTGTAGTGATGCTTCCTAAGGCCCACTTGACTGCATTCCAGGATGTCTGGCTCTAGGTGAGTGATCACACCAGCTTGATTACCTAGTTCATGAAGATCTTTTTTGTATAGTTCTTCTGTGTATTCTTGCCACATCCTCTTAATATCTTCTGCATCTGTTAGGACCCTACAGTTTCTGTCCTTATTGAGCCCATCTTTGCATGAAATGTTCCTTTGGTATCTCTAATTTTCTTGAAGAGACCTCTAGTCTTTCCTATTCTATAGTTTTCCTCTATTTTTTGCATTGATCACTGAGGAAGCCTTTCTTATTTCTCCTTGCTATTCTTTGGAACTCTGCATTCAAATGGGTATATCTTTCCTTTTCTCATTTGCTATATCTTCTCTTCTTTTCACAGCTATTTGTAAGGCCACCTCAGACAACCATTTTGCCTTTTTGCATTTCTTTTTCTTGGGGATGGTCTTGATCACTACTTGCTGTACAATGTCACAAACCTTTGTCTCTTTCTCTACCCATCAATTATCCTTCATTTCTTGTTCTATTTTGTCTCTTCTTTTTCCCCTTTAGTCTTTTGAATTTACTGTTTGATCACTCTTGTTTCAGTACTTTTGCATGTTTTGAGTTATGTGATTGGTTTTAATTTTAATTTTCTGGTTTAAACTTCAAAGCACACATTGGAAAAAACAGTGATGATAAATAGACACACATGACTAAAAAATCTTTATTCTTCTTTCTTTTTTTTTTTTTTTCTTCTAGAGGTAGCTAGAATGTGGTAGAGCCAGTTTGAATTAACCTAACTTTAGCCAACTGGGGCTTCCCCAGCAGCTCATCTGCAAAGAATCTGTCTGCAATGGAGGAACCACAGGAGACATGGTTTGATCCCTGGGTAAGGAAGATACCTTGGAGGAGGGCATGACAATCCACTCCAGCATTCTTGCCTGGAGAATCCTCATGGACAGAGGAGCTTGGCAGGCTGTAGTCCATTGGGTCACAAACAGTCAGTCAGATATCACTGAAGCAACTGAGTGCACATGCACGCAACTTTAGCCAATTGAATAGTATTTGTTAGAGTAAAAGTTATAATTAAAGAAAAATCATACTTTTAAAGACTTAATGTAAGTAGACTATTTTTTCTCTGTGCATTCATTCAACATGGGAGTTTCCAGCTTGTGTTTCATCCATTCCAGCAGTTTGCATGCTGTGTTGTGTGTGTAAATTAAATAAGCAGGGTGACAATATACAGCCTTGATATATACCTTTCAAAAATTTGAACCAGTCTGTTGTTGCACGTATGGTTCTGACTGTTGCTTCTTGACCTGCATACAGGTTTCTTATAAGAAAGGTAAGGTGTTCTGGTATTCCCATTTCTTTCACAGTTTTCCACCATTTGTTGTGATCCCCATTGTAATCAATGAAGCAGAAGTAGATGTTTCCTTTTTGGAATTTCCTTGCTTTTTCTATGATCCAGTGGAGGTTGGCAACTTGATCTCTAATTCCTCTGTCTTTTCTAAATCCAGCTCATACATGTGAAAGTTCTCAGTTCACATACTGTTGAAGCCTAGCTTGAAGGATTTTTAGCATTACCTTGCTAGCATGTGAAGTGCAATTGTGCGGTAGTTTAAAACATTCTTTGGCATTGCCCGTCTTTGGGATGAGAATGAAAACTGACCTTTTTTGATGTGGCCATTGCTGAGTTGTCCAAATTTGCTGGCATATTGAGTGCAGCACTTTAACAGCATCATCTTTTAGGATTTGAAATAGCTCAACTGGAATTCATCACCTCCACTAGCTTTATTCATAGCAATGCTTTCTAAGGCCTACTTGACTTCACACTGCAGGATGTTTTGTTCTAGGTTAGTGATCACACCATCAGGTTTATCTGAGTCATGAAGATCGTTTTTGTATAGTTCTTCTGTGTATTCTTGCCACCTCCTTTTAATATCTTCTCCTTCTGTTAGGTCCATACCATTTCTGTCCTTTTTGTGCCCATCTTTGCATGAAATGTTCCTTTGGTATCTCTAATTTTCTTGAAGAGATCTTTAGTCTTTCACATTCTATTGTTTTCCTCTATTTCTTTGCATTGTTCACTTAAGAAGGCTTTCATTATCACTCCTTGCTATTCTTTGGAACTCTGCATTTAGATGGTTATATCTTTCCTTTTCTTCTTTGCCTTTCTGTTCTCTTCTTTTCTCAGCTATTTATAAGGCCTCCTCAGACAGCCATTTTGCACTTTTGCATTTCTTTTTCTTGGGGATTGTGCTATGTTGTTCTGTGATGAGTCACTTCAGTCATGTGCAACATTTTATGACCCTATTTATTATTGTAAATAAACTATAGTTATAAATAAAGAGTTTATGTGCAGTCTTGCCATAATTGTTATACTCAGGTGTTTCAATTTTAACCATTGTAGTGTGTAGTGGTAACTTACTATTGCTTTTTCATCTTTTTGATACATATGATATGAAGCATTTTTTCATTTGCTTATCTGCAATCAGTATATGTTCTTTGATGGAATGTCTGTAGAGTTATTTTTGCCTATTTTTAGTCCTTATTACTTTCTTATCATTGAGTTTTAAAGAGTTCTTTGTAATTTTTGATATACATTATTTATGAGTTATTGTTGTGCAAACATTTTCTCCTGGTATATCTTTTGCCTTTTCATCCTCCAAAACACATTCTCTGCATATCAGAAATTTTTAATTTTAATGAAAGTTTTTTTTTTCATTAATCATCTTTGGGGTTTTATCTAGAACTCATCGCCAAACCCTAATTCATTTTTTCATCTATAACTTGCTCTGGAGATTTACAATTTGCATGCTACTTTCAGTCCTAGATCTATTTTTAGCTAATTGTTGTAAAAAGTGTCAGATGAACTTCTAGGTTTGGTTTTGTTAGGTTTTTTTTTTTTTTGCATGTAAAGTTTGGATTTTTCCAATACCATTTGTTTGTCAAAGATCAACTGATTGTGTTTTTGTGGGTCTATCTGTGTGCTATTTTGTTCTATTATTCTGGTCTCTGTGTCTATTATTTGTCAATATGACCCTGTCTTAACAACTGTAGCTTTGTAGTAAGTCTTGAAACTGGGTAGCATATATTCTACAACTTTGTTCTTCTTCAGTATGATGTTGGATATTCTAGGTTTTCTGTATTTCTCAATAAAATTTAGTATCAAGTTTGTCAGTATCTACAAAACAGTTTATTTAGATTTTGATGGGATTTCATTAAATCTATATATCAGAGTGGGTAGAGTTGAAATCTTAACACAATCTGTCCTTTAATTTAGATCCCTATTAACTTGTTTCAATCGTGTTTAATAGTTTTGCATATATATATATATATATCCTGTGCTTATTATACTATATTTATATCTAACTATGTCATTTGTATGCTAATGAAATGGTATTATTTTTAATTTCAATTTTTATTTGTTTATTGCTGGCACATAAGAAAGTTTTGTACAGTGACATTGTATCCTAGAAACTTGCTGTATTTGCTTATTAGTTCTAGAATATTTTGTCAATTCTTTGAGATCCTGTACATAGCAACCATATTATCTGAGAATAAAAACAATCATAGTCCCTCCTTCTAATCTGTACATTTTGATTTTCTTTTCTTGTTTTGTTGTAAGGATTTGTTATGCAAGAAAAATTTCTTTGTAGTTGCCACCTCTCATGTACTAAGGGCTGGAACAAATCATATTACATAAGTTAAGAAGTTACTATTGTTCAGAAATATAAATCTGGGGTCAACAAGAAGAGAAGGCAGTCACTCCATAAAGATTTCTTTTTCTAGAGACAGAAGCTTGTCAGAATCAGGACTTGTGTGGGACATGAAGTATGGGTTTGTAATCCATATCCTTCTTTCTCCTTTTTTAAGACAAATATGAAAACAACTAATGCAGGTGGATGGGGTGGGGGAGATGCAGATTATTGAGATGTCTACAGACACATCTAGAAGTCTGCTCTATAGGAGTTGTCTGAGAAAGTCAGCTTCCCATTGGCAATTTTGGGATCTTTGTGAATTATAGATCCTTGTGTCAGGGGATGAAAGATGTAATCATTAACTGGGTTCAGATATAGTCCCTCCAGACTTCCCAGATTGCACTCGTGGTAAAGAACCCACTTGCCAATGCAGGAGACCTAAGAGACTCGGGTTCCTTCCCTGGATCAGAAGATTCCCTGGAGGAGGGCATGGCAACCCACTCCAGTATTCATGCCTGGAGAATCCCATAAACAGAGAAGCCTGGCAAGCTACAAGTCCATATGGTTCAAAGAGTTAGACATGACCGAAGTGACTTAGCATGCAGGCATGCATAGTCCCTCCACAGGGAAAGTAGGAAGGGTCTAGTTCAAGCTTTCCTGTTGACCAGAAAGCCCAGAATGAATATATTTGTTGTTTTACCTGCCTGGCAATTCTACACTTCATATATATATATATATATATATATATCACCTGTTAAGATACTATTTAATTTGCTACTTATTTGTCTATTGTCTTCTATGTCTCTGCATTAGTACATGAGGGCATGGTTTTTGGTTTGTTCACTGATATTTCCAAGTGTCTGGATACATCTTCATCCTATTAAGTAGTCAATAGCCACTTATTTAACAAACACATAAAGGCTGGAGTTTTTTTTCCCAAATGTATCAGCCTTTCATTTTTATTTTCTGCTCACTTTCTTATCTAGAACACAAGTCCCTTAGCTCTACAGAACATTTTCATGTTCTACTCTATGAAATAGTGTTCAATTTTTTTATCAGACACCACTGAAACAGTGGAAACAGTGTCAGACTTTATTTTTGGGGCTCCAAAATAACTGCAGATGGTGATTGCAGCCATGAATTAAAAGACATTTACTCTTTGGAAGGAAAGTTATGACCAAACTAGATAGCATACTCAAGACATTACTTTGCCAACAAAGGTCTATCTAGTCAAGGCTATGGTTTTTCTAGTGGTCATGTATGGATGTCAGAGTTGGACTGTGAAGAAAGCTGAGTGCTGAAGAATTGATGCTTTTGAACTGTAGTGTTTGAGAAGACTCTTGAGAGTCCCTTGGACTGCAAGAAGATCCAACCAGTCCATTTTAAAGATCAGTCCTGGGTGTTCTTTGGAAGGACTGATACTAAAGCTGAAACTCCAATACTTTGGCTACCTCATGCAAAGAGTTGACTCATTGGAAAAGACTGATGCTGGGAGAGATTTGGGGCAGGAGGAGAAGGGGATGACAGAGGATGAGATGGCTGGATGGCATCACCGACTCAGTGGACATGAGTTTGAGTGAACTCCGGGAGTTGGTGATGGAAAGGGAGGCCCGGCATGCTGCAATTCATGGGGTCACAAAGAGTCAGACACGACTGAGCGACTGAACTGAATTGATCCCCTTTTTCATATTTATGCATGTTTTCTCCCTCTTTGCTGCTTTTCATCTCAAATTTCTTTCAGGCAAAAGAGTGAGGAAATTGAAAGATAATAAGGTGGCATGAAGTATGAAGAAATGGAAAATATTTGAATGCATAATTAGAATGATCCAAGTTTATAAAAGCAATGAGATGAAAGAAAAATGAAAGGACCCCTCCCCCCCAAAAAAAGGTTTTGTCATGAGTCTAAAAGAACAGGACAGGTAAGAACAAGGGAGTTAGATATGTGTTAAGAGAGGTAACAATAGTCAGAATTTTATGTTACAAATAAAGACGTATGAAATGGAGAAAAAAATCAAAAGATGACAAAATCTATGCTGTTGCTACAGGTGTGGGTGCTATAGAGAGGAAAAGATACTATAAAGTAATTGCGGTTTTACATTGTTGAACTTTGCCATTTGATATGGAATATATTCTTAAATAAATGTGGTTATGTTATATATAATTAAGGAACATTTGTGGCTTAATTTATTTTTGCCAATAACTTATACGTGTTGCTTATTTTATATTTATTTTAGACTAGAGAGATTATATTAGACAAAAAGCAAATTCAAGCAAATTTCTTACTCAAGCTCAAAATGGGTTTCAAAGCAGTAGAGACAATTTGCAACATCAACACATTTGGCCCAGGAACTTCTTATCAGTGTTCAGTGCAGTGTTGATTCAAGAAGTTTTATAAGCAGACAAGAGCCTTGAAGATGAGGAGTGCAGTGGCCAGCCATCATAAGTTGACAATGACCAACTGGATCTTTGAAGCTGATCCTCTTATAACCATACTAGAAGTTAGCAAAGAACTCAACATTGGCCCTTTTACAATTATTTGGCATTTGAAGCAAATTGGAAAGTTGAAAAAGCTTGATAAGTGTGTGCCTCATGAACTGACTGAAAATCCAAAAACTTGTCATTTTAAAGTGTCATCTTCTCTTGTTCTGTGCAACAACAGAACATTTCTCAATCAGATTATGATGTGTGACAAAAAGTGGATTTTATACAACAGCTAGTGATGACCGCTCAGTGGTTGAACTGAGAATAAGCTCCAAAGCCCTTCCCAAAGCTGAACGGTCACTGTTTGGTGGTCTGCTATCCATTTAATCTACTACCCACTGAAGCAGGTTTATTCCTAGGTATTTTATTCTTTTTGTTGGAATGGTGAATGGGATTCCTTCTTTAATTTCTCTTTCTTATTTTCACTGTTAGTGTATAAAAATACAATAGATTTCTGTGTATTAATTTTTTATTCTGTGACTTTGCTATACTCATTGATTAGCTCTAGTAATTTTCTGGTAGCATCTTTATGGTCTTCTATATAAAGAATCATATCATCTGAAAACAGTGAGAGTTTTACTTCTTCTTTTCCAATATGGATTTCTTTCATTTCTTTTTCTTCTCTGATTGCTGTAGCTAGGACCTCAAAAACTATGTTGAATAATAGTGGTGAGAGTAGGCATGCTTGCCTTGCTCCTGATCTGGAGGAAAGACATGTCAGCTCTTCAGGTTTTCACCATAAGAGCTGACAAAGGATTAATCTCCAAAATACACAAGCAGCTCATTCAGCTCAATATCAGAAAAACAAACAACCCAATCAAAAAGTAGGCAGAAAACCTAAACAGATATTTCTCCAAAGAAGACATCCAGATAGCTAATAAGCTCATGAAAAGATTCATGTTGATGTTTGACAGAAAACAGCAAAATTCTGTAAAGCAGTTATCCTTCAATAAAAAATAAGTTAATTAAAAAAAAGATGCTCAACATCACTCATTATTAGAGAAATCAAATCAAACCTACAATGAGATATCACCTCACACTGGTCAGAATGACTATGATCAAAAAATCTACAAACAATAAATGCTGGAGAAGAAGTGGAGAAAAGGGAACACTACTGCACTGTTGATGGGAATACAAATTGCTACAGCTGTTATAGAGAACAGTATGGATGTTATTTAAAGAACTAGAAATAAAACTACCATATGACACAACAATTCCTGTACTGGGCATATACCTTGAGGAAACCATAGTTGAGAAAGACACTTACACCCCAATATTCATCACAGCAGTATTTACAATTGTTAGGACACAGAAGCAACCTAGATATCCATCAACAGATGAATGGATAAAGAAGGGCTGGTACATATGCACAGTGGAATATTACTCAGCCATAAAAAAGAATGACTCCAACAGTTCTAATAAGGTGGATGAACTTAGAGCCTTTTATACGGAGTGAATTAAGTCAAAGAGATAATGAAATATCATATATTAATACATATATATGAAATTTAGAAAATGGTACTGATGAACTTATTTGTAGGGCAGCAATGAATAGAGACTTGTGGACATGAGGAGGGTGGTGGGAGGAGAAGTGGAATGAATTGAGAGAGTAGCATTGAAACATACACATTACCACTTGTAAAATTAGATAGCCAGTGGGAATTTACTGTGTGGTCCCACTCTATGACTCCAGGAGCTAAAATCTACTGCTATGTGATAATCTAGGGGATGGGAGAGGGTGAGAGGTGGGAGAGAGGTTCAAGAGGGAGGGGATATATGTATACCTATGGCTGGTTTGTGTTGATATGTGGCAGAAACCAACATAATATCATAAAGCAATTATCATCCAAATAAAAATGAATAAATAAATTAAAAAAAATCTGAAGTGAAGAAAGTTTCTGCATATTTGTTCATTATGTTGAATTCTTGATTAATTTTAGAAAGCTGTCAGAGGTGAATCAGTTTCTTTTCTGTTGCCCAGGGTTTGGCTGTAAGCTAGATTTCAGTGAATGCTTTTGAATATAATATTGATCTATAGATATTTCATTTGTGTAATGAAAAACATATCCTCACACTAGAGGAGCTAATACTTATAAACATATCAGCACAGTGCTCAATCATTAGGATGCCTTTGGCAATTTAGGCAAAATTTGAAGGTGAATGTCACAGTGTTTCCCATTTTAATTTTTTTATTGAATCTTGATACACTTGTTTTAAAAATAAAATTAAATTTATTATTTGACTATCTACTACTATATCATCTAGTTATGGTTTATATGAAACATTGAAATAATTTCTACATTTGTCTTATCTTTTAATTGACCATAATATTTGAATTTAGGAAATGTCAAGGTTGTCTCTTACCTAGCTATAGAAAAAGAATGACAAATTATGACAGCAGGAATTGTGTACTATATGCTCTTCTATTCAATCATTGAGTAGCATGTCAGTTCTTGTCCAACTTATCATGAGAGCCATTGAATGTATATGACAGGACATATATTTGACTGTTGGAATGATGGGCATCTTTGAATGTGTGGATTTGGCTTGATGAGGGAAGATTATGAATGTGTGGCATCAAGGGCAGGTTTCCAGCAGTGAAAACTGAATTTCTACCTGACGCTGCACCAAGGTTCTGGGACATTTGCTCTATTATGATAGCTGACAGTTTGCATGCGTTTTAACTCTGGCAATCAGTCAACCTGCTCTTGATGGGTAATTGCCAGCAGGAACCTAATTTTTTCACAGAGTTGTCACACATGTCTCTGATATTCTTATTCACCATTAACTAGATTGACGTTCTTTCATATAAGAAGGAAGGAAAGATTACACTTTCTTCCTAGAAAGACACAATAATTCAGCTAAATTATATAATTAAAAAGCTAACAAATCTTTGGAATAGATACTTAAGATGAAAATAAATAATGATATCTAATGTCACATTCTTGCACCAATCAGTATAAAATTGCTAAATTTTATTGATGTGTTGTTATTTTAGTTTGTGGAAGAGATCCATAAATGCATTTTGAAGGTAAGATCTTTCAATAATCAGTTGATGCAGATATATTTCCTTTCTTTAAATTTTAAATTCATTTGAAGTTAAAGATGGAACTACCAAGGTGGTTCAGTGGTAAATTATCTGCCTGCCAGGGCAGGAGACACAGGAGATGCAGATTCAATCCCTGGGTCAGGAAGATCCCCTGGATTAAGAAATGGCAACCCATTCCAGTATTCTTGCCTGTAAAACTCCATGGACAGAGGAGTCTGGCAGGCTACTGTCCATGGGGGTCACAAGAATCTGAAATGATTGAACACACACACACACACAAAGCTAAAGCAGATTACTTATTTTTCTGATTAAATTATTATTAAAATATAATTATATCTATTAAAAAGAACATATGAAAGTCTGGAAACAAAATGAGAATTGATATAATGAAGAAAATATAAATAATTTTATCACAAGACAATTTTTGATACATATTTCTAGATATAAACATGGACATGCATATAAATTATTATTATACATGATCATGCTAATGATATCATGCCATTTTCTTGGGCTTCAAAATCACTGGAGATGGTGACTATAGCCAAAAAATTAAAAGACATTTGCTCTTTGGAAGAAAAGCTGTGACCCATCTAGACAGCACATGAAAAAGCAGAGATATTACTTTGCCAACAAAGGTCCATATAGTCAAAGCTATGGTTTTCCCTGTAGTCATGTGTGGCTGTGAAAGTTGGACCATAAAGAAACCTGAGCACTGAAGATTGATGCTTTTGAACTGTGCTGTTGGAGAAGACTCTTGAGAGTCCTTGGACTGCAAGGAGATCAAACCAGTCAACCATAAAGGAGTCAATCCTGAATATTCATTGGAAAGATTGATGATGAAGCTGAAGCTCCAATACTTTGGACTCCTGATGTGAAGAGCTGACTCATTAGAAAAGACTCTGAAGCTGGGAAAGATTGAAGGCAGAAGGAGAAGGGGATGACAGAGGACAAGATGGTTGGAAGACATCACCACTCAATGGACATGAGTTTAAGCAAGCTCTGGGAGATGATGAAAGACGTGGAAACCTGGCATGCTGCAGTCCATGGGGTCACAAAAAGTCAGATATGACTGAGTTACTGAACAGTAACAATCATGCTAATGGGTATTTCATTTCACCAATATTCTCACTGTACCTTTGAGATTTTGTAATTTTAAACTTTTATAAATTACATTTAACATATAACCTTGAGATTACAAGTATGAAGACACCTTTGTTACTTACCTGTGATAAATAACAACAACAAAAAAGGAATTTCTGGGATTCAGTTCAGTTCAGTTCAGTCGCTCAGTCGTATCCAACTCTGTGCGACTCCATGAATCACAGCAAGCCAGGCCTCCCTGTCCATCACTGCCGGGAGCCAGTGTGAGGAATCCCACCCGTGACAAGGTCATGCGGCAGATATCTGATGGGCAAGGCGAATCAGATGTCAGGTTTTTCCCCTTGTATTTCCTGAGCATGTACCCCCAAAATAAGAATATGCCTGCCTTATTGTATTCTATTTTTCCACTTTCTGACACACTCTGGAAAAACTCAACTCAGGGTTTTAGTCTTCTGCCTTTGAAAGGGTGTTTCAATCCAAAAACCTCTCTGACGGCTTTCTAGCCTGCCTGCAGGACTCATACGCACATGTGATTGTTTGAGGCCTCCCGACTGTGGGAGGCACAGGAAGCTTAAAACAGCCTAGGAATGTAGGGGCTTCCGAGGAGTCAAAATCATTAGAATAGGACTGATTAAAGGTTCATTTGTTGAGCCAATACTTGCTGCCAAATTTTCATATCTTTTATTTGTAGATATAGTTGGTATATAGAAAAACAGGTAGTAGACCTGGTATTAGCAACATTAGGTCTTTGAGTTAAGTACTTTCTTTGTTATAGCCCACGCACCTTTGTTCTACAGGAATGTAACTTTATTTAGTACTTTGAGGGTAATGCAGAGTAAAGAAAAAACACTTCTAGGGAAAAGGAGTTTTCTGGTCGATAGTTGATAGACAATTTATCCAGGAAGAGAGCCATAAAAATGTTAACAGGCCTCTTGGCCAGAAGATATGTAAACCACCTGAGACCTTTTGTATACGGGAGGGTATACAAAAAGAAAGCCTGGTCTCAGTGAGGGTCAGGACTGCCGCCCCTGCATAACTCTGCATATTCCATTATTTCTTTATGTACAACTTGGGGTATATAAGCTGATTTTGAAAAATAAAGTGCTTGAAGTGTTGCACTGATGCTGGGCTTCCCCATGTCGTTCTTTTCTCCCCTTTTTTGGCTGAATTCCCATCTGGACCGGGGAGGCTCACCAAGTCTACTTACTTGCCCTAGCTGCTAAGATCCACGTGAAAGGGAGCCTAAGGTGAGGCACCCTTCGATATTCAAGTGGGTGCCAGTGGCCTAATGTAGATGGTGCAAACCTCTTGTCTCGAGGTTATATTGGTTTTCCCCGTAAACCAAGTTATTCAGCCTCCTTTTCTCCGCCTAAATTTCCTACTATACTATTTCTTCCTAATCTAATCTTATATCTCTAAATAAATAAGTTTTTCCTCACCAACGCTGTCCCAGCTTCGAATTCCCTGGATCCACCGGGGCTGGATTCCGGCACATCACCAACTCCCGGAGTTCACTCAGACTCACATCCATCAAGTCCGTGATGCCATCCAGCCATCTCATCCTCTTGGCATCCCCTTGTCCTCCTGCCCCCAATCCCTCCCAGCATCAGAATCTTTTCCAATGAGTCAGCTCTTCGCATGAGGTGGCCAAAGTACTGGACTTCAGCTTTAGCATCATTCCTTCCAAAGAAATCCCAGGGTTGATCTCCCTCAGAATGGACTGGTTGGATCTCCTTGCAGTCCAAGGGACTCTCAAGAGTCTTCTCCAACACCACAGTTCAAAAGCATCAATTCTTTGGCACTCAGCCTTCTTCACAGTCCAACTCTCACATCCATACATGACCACAGGAAAGACCATAGCCTTGACTAGACGGACCTTAGTCGGCAAAGTAATGTCTCTGCTTTTGAATATGCTATCTAGGTTGCTCATAACTTTACTTCCAAGGAGTAAGCGTCTTTTAATTTCATGGCTGCAATCACCATCTGCAGTGATTTTGGAGCCCCCCAAAATAAAGTCTGACACTGTTTCCACTTTTCCCCATCTATTTCCCGTGAAGTGATGAGACCAGATACCATGATCTTCGTTTTCTGAATGTTGAGCTTTAAGCCAACTTTTTCACTCTCCTCTTTCACTTTCATCAAGAGGCACTTTAGTTCCTCTTCACTTTCTGCCATAAGGGTGTTGTCATCTTCATGTCTGAGGTTATTGATATTTTAGAGATATGCAATTTTAGACTTTTGTATTTGAGGTTTATTTTCTCAGAATTTAATCTTTCAGTAGTAGAGTGTGAGAACTTCCACTTTATCACACCAAAAGCTGTTTTTGCTTTGACAAGTTAATAAATTAAGGAAAATAAAGGTTATCATTGCTTTTTCCATTAGACTTGCTTCAGTTCAGTTCAGTACAGTTGCTCAGTCATGTCCTACTCTTTGCAACCCCATGAACCGCAGCATGCCAGGCCTCCTTGTCCATCACCAACTCCCAGAGTCAACCCAAACTCATGTCCATTGAGTTGATGATGCCATACAACCATCTCATCCTCTGTCATCCCCTTCTCCTCCTGCCCCCAATCTTTCCCAGCAACAGGGTCTTTTCAAATGAGTCAGCTCTCCACATCAGGTGGCCAAAGTATTGGAGTATCAACTTCAACATCAGTCCTTCCAATGAACACCCAGGACTGATTCCTTTAAGATGGACTGGTTGGATTTGCAGTCCAAGGGACTCCCAAGAGTCTTCTCCAACACCACAGTTCAAAAGCATCAATTCTTCAGTGCTCAGCTTTCTTTATAGTCCAACTCTCACACCCATACATGACCACTGGAAAAACCATAGCCTTGACTAGACAGAATTTTGTTGGCAAAGTAATGTCTCTACTTTTTAATATGCTGTCTAGTTTGGTCATAACTTTCCTTCCAAGGAGTAAGCGTCTTTTAATTTCATGGCTGCAATCACCATCTGCAGTAATTTTGGAGCCCCCAAAAATAAAGTCAGCCAATGTTTCCCCATCTATTTTCCATGAAGTGATGGGACTGGATGCCATGATCTTCGTTTTCTGAATGTTGAGCTTTAAGCTGACTTTTTCACTCTCCTCTTTCACTTTCATCAAGAGGCTCTTTAGTCCTTCTTCGCTTTCTGCCATAAGGGTGCTGATATGTTATCTGCATATCTGAGGCTATAGATATTTCTCCCAGCAATCTTGATTCCAGCTTGTGCTTCTTCCAGCCTAGCGTTTCTCATGATGTACTCTGCATATAAATTAAATAAGCACAGTGACAATATACAGCCTTGATGTACTCCTTTTCCTATTTGGAACCAGTCTGTTGTTCCATGTCCAGTTCTAACTGTTGCTTCTCAAGAGGCGGGTCAGGTGGTCTGGTATTCCCATCTCTTTCAGAATTTTCCACACTTTCTTGTGATACACACAGTCAAAGGCTTTGGCATAGTTAATAAAGCAGAAATAGATGTTTTTCTGGAACTCTCTTGCTTTTTCCATGATCCAGTGGATGTTGACAATTTGACTTCTGGTTCCTCTGCCTTTTCTAAATCCAGCTTGAACATCTGGAAGTGCACGGTTCACGTATTGCTGAAGTCTGGCATGGAGAATTTTGAGCATTAGTTTACTAGTTGTGAGATGAGCGCAGTTGTGTGGTAGTTTGAGCATTCTTTGGCATTGCCTTTCTTTGGGAATGGAATGTAAACTGACTTTTCCAGTTCTGTGGCCACTGCTGAGCTTTCCAAATTTGCTGACATTGAGTGCAGCACTTTCACAGCATCATCTTTTAGGATTTGAAATAGCTCAACTGGAATTCCATCACCTCTACTAGCTTTGTTTGTAGAGATGCTTCCTAAGGTCCACCTGATTTCACATTCCAGGATGTCTGGCTCTAGGTGAGCGTGAGTGATCACACCATGGTTAACTGGGTCATCAAGATCATTTTTGTACAGCTCTTCTGTGTGTTCTTGTTGCCTCTTCTTAACATCTTCTGCTTCTGTTAGGTCTCTACCATTCCTGTCCTTTATTGAGCCCATCTTTGCATAAAATGTTCCCTTGGTATCTTTAATTTTCTTGAAGACATCTCTAGTCTATCCCATTCTATTTTTTTCCTCTATTTCTTTGCATTGATTACTGAGGAAGGTTTTCTTATCTCTCCTTGCTATTCTTTGGAACTCTGCATTCAAATGGGCTTATCTTTCCTTTTCTCCTTTGCTTTTCGCTTCTCTTCTTTTCACAGCTATTTGTAAGGCCTCCTCGGACAGCCATTTTGCTTTTCTGCATTTCTTTTTCTTTGGGATGGTCTTGATCCCTGTCTCCTGTACAATATCACAAACCTCCATCCATAGTTCATCAGGCACTCTATCAGATTTAGTCCCTTATATCTATTTCTCACTTCCACTGTGTAGTCATAAGGGATTTGATTTAGGTCATACCTGAATGGTCTAGTGGTTAGACTTGATTAGTGATGGGTAAAGCATGATTATTGGGCATTTTTATTTCTTCTCTATGTATTTTTATGCAAATATGTGTGTGAAATTGTTGTATTCAAAATCTTGACTCTTTTCTTCATATTTTTCTTTATTTCTTAAGTTTTCATTTTTAAGATAAATTCAGATTCCTGAGAAGTTGCAAAAAAATTGGAGAGTTCTTATGTAATTTTTACCTTGTTTTCACAATATTTACATGGTACATAATTATAACACAGCACCATATGTGTTTACAGTTACCTGCATTTTTATTATTTTGTGTAAATATCATTATAATCAAGGTACAGAACTATGTTATCACCTGTGTTTTATGCTATCTCTTTATAGTCACACTCAGACCTCTCTCTCTTAAATTCCTGACTCATAGACAGCACTAATTTGCTCACCACCATATCAATGTTGCTGCTGCTGCTGCTAAGTCACTTCAGTCGTGTCCGACTCTGTGTGACCCCAGAGACAGCAGCCCACCAGGCTTCGCCATCCCTGGGATTCTCCAGGCAAGAATGCTGGAGTGGGTTGCCATTTCCTTCTCCAATGCATGAAAGTGAAAAGTGAAAGTGGAGTCGCTCAGTCGTGCCCGACTCTTAGCGACCCCATGGACTGCAGCCTATCAGGCTCCTCCATCCATGGGATTTTCCAGGCAAGAGTACCGGAGTGGGGTGCCATTGCCTTCTCCGATATCAATGTTACATAAATAGAATCCTTAACTTATCTTTTTAGGACTCTTTGTATATTAAAGATATTACATAATTGCAATTGTTTATGTTACAAATTCTAAAGGACCAGTTTGCTTTGCATTTTTTGAGATATTTCTTTTACAGGGTTTATGTTTTATTTATTAAAATATCATTTTTACACTTTTCTGTCTTTAGTGTTTCCTCCAGTTCAGTTCAGTTCAGTCGTGCAGTCGTGTCCGACTCTTTGCGACCCCATGAATCGCAGCACGCCAGGCCTCCCTGTCCATCACCAGCTCCCGGAGTTCACTCAGGCTCAAGTCCATTGAGTCCATGATGCCATCCAGCCATCTCATCCTCGGTCGTCCCTTTCTCCTCCTGCCCCCAATCCCTCCCAGCATCAGGGTCTTTTCCAATGAGTCAACTCTTCCCATAAGGTGGCCAAAGTACTGGAGTTTCAGCTTCAGCATCATTCCTTCCAAAGAAATCCCAGGGTTGATCTCCCTCAGAATGGACTGGTTGGATCTCCTTGCAGTCCAAGGGACTCTCAAGAGTCTTCTCCAACATCACAGTTCAAAAGCATCAT
Organism: Aepyceros melampus; assembly: GCA_006408695.1. Lineage (NCBI taxonomy): Eukaryota > Metazoa > Chordata > Mammalia > Artiodactyla > Bovidae > Aepyceros > Aepyceros melampus. Next base: position 127,051 of record SJXQ01008604.1, on the reverse strand, counting down.
TTCATAGTGCTCAGCTTTCTTTATAGTCCAAGTCTCCTATCCATACATGACTAGTGAAAAAACCATAGCTTTGACTAGATGGACATTTATTAGCAAAGTAATGTCTCTGCTGTCTAGGTTGGTCATAGCTTTTCTTCCAAGGAGCAAGCAGCTTTTAATTTCATGACTGCAGTCACCGTCTGAAGTGATTTTGGAGCCCCCTAAAATAGTCTGTCACTGTTCCCATTGTTTCTCCATCTATATGCCATGAAGTGATGGCACTGGATGCCATGATCTTAGGTTTTTGAATTTTAAGCCAACTTTTTCACTCACCTCTTTAACTTTCTTCAAGAGACTCTTTACGTCTTTGCTTTCTGCAATACTCTATGCATTTATTAATTTATTATGATTTTGCAACATTTTACACAGTGGAAACAATGGGCCTATATCCAACAAGGAAGAGGAAAGTTGTATATGGAAAGATCCATTTTCCATTCATGATACTAGGTTCTTGTCATTTGAATTATTCATTTTCATTTAATCCAGATGAACTTGACATTTGCTCTATTATTAGCAAGATTAAAATATATTGTGTCCTTCATAAGGAAATGCCTCCATGCATTTCAGACATAAGAGTATTTCATGTCATCTGTAAAGGTGGAAATAGTTATTTGCAAAGGTACATGCTTTCCTTGATTGAGCAGGGATATATGCTACAGATTACACAAGTATCAGTATTAGTTTTACTATTCTTGGAGATGTCCCCTTGCTGATATAACACTGATACTGAATCCTACGCATGGTTTGACTAGTAAAGGTTAGGTTCAAATAACATTCTTTATTTTGTGCTTCTCTTTGATTTGTTTCCTTTGATGGTCTTGTAACACTGTGGAGTAATGATAAAGTATTGGTCAACCAAAATTTCCAAATGTAATTTACATGTAATGATTGCTTATAAAAAACAAGGATTACAGGTTGGAATACTACACTTTCTCCCTTTTCTCAGTTTCATGATAGATATCACTTTTGCTCAAGCTACTGACAAAAGGTGGCATGAAGGCTAAATGCAGATGGTAGGGACATCCTCCTAGAGGCCTCCTTCCTCTCACACTGTCTTATTACTGAGTGAAATGATATGAAATATTGTAACTAAGTCTCTCTTTAATTTTCAAAGTACTTGGGTTTCTGGCATTTTGCCAATGATGACTCACCGTTTATAGCTTTAGTCTCAGAAGGTCATATATGATATATTGTGAGTAGAGCTACAATAGAATTACAATTTAAACATATATATATAGTTTCTGATTTTAGATATTTCCTTATTGTATTAAACAGCAAGTAAAAGCAAATTCAACTTTACTAAGAATGTTTATGAAAAATATAATCATAATGTTTGAATAATTGACCATTTCAGTCTGTAGGTGTCACATTCATAGTTCTGATTAGCATGGTTAACACCATCCTACTCCTCAACCTGCATACCTTTCAGAGGTTTAATAAATATTATAGTATAAAAGCAGACTACTAATTAGCGTGGTCTTGAAATAAAGCATAACTTATTTTAAGGATCTTTAACATTTTAACCTAAAAAATAAATAGAATCAAAATGATTTCTGACTTTTAGAAGACAGTATAAAACAAAAACCAAAACTAATGTTAGCTACACCTAAAGAAAAAATTCAAAATATCTCTAGAGGTGTGATATATTTCTTCCCCTGTACTAGGAAAATACTGAGCATGCTGCTTGACTCATTGAATGGCACCTTCTGATGGGGCCACAATTCCAAATTACGAACTCTCTTCCAGGTTTAGGGAAAAGAGGGAATCTAGGGCAATCAGTTTGCATAGCACAGCAGCTGAGTAAACTGAGAATGGTGATGAATGACCAGATGGTTCAGGTTTGCTGTATATCACTGAGGAGTCCTGACAATAATTTAGTCTTGATTGTGACTGACAGAAACCTTGCATCCTCCTTGGTTATACTAGCCTTTCAGCATAGACATGATTAACTTTTGGGCTTAAAGGATCTTAAAAGATCCAGTATCTGGTTAAGTTCTCTGTTGAAAATAGACTAATTTTTTCAAGAAGTTGTTTTCTCTAAGAATCTACTTGATCTATCACACAATTTCTTGGTTTAATTTTTCAATCACTTTTCTAAACCTGCTTAAGCAACTTTTTTTTTTTTTTTAGATTTTTTTGGTTTGTTAGGTTTTTTGGCTGGTTCAATTTTTTGTTTAATCATCAGTAGAGTTCCAAAATGCAGTAAAACTTGTTCTGGCATATGTAAATAAAACTGTTTTCAAAAACTTCTTTGAAAGTTTTCCCATTAAGAGGATATAGCATTGTCATGATGTTATCTGTTTTGCTAGCAGTTCAGTATTTCATGTTAGATTTGAGGCAATGGTTGGTCAAATATGGCAGTTTTATGTAACATGAATATTATCAATTTTAGGGTACTTTTTGCTTACAAGAAAGAGAAATAAACAGAATAAATTTTTGATTTAAGCGAAATTTGATCACAATTTTTCAGGTATGACCTCTAGTAAATCACCTCAGGCAGGCATGGGATGTTGGATAGATGGAGATGGTGGGAAGAGTTAAGAGAATCCATGTAGTTTGGGAAGACACTCCAAAATATTTTGCTACAAATATATTGTGTGCTATGCTGTCACTTCAGTCATGTTTGACTCTTTGCAACCCTATGGACTGTGGCCTGCCAGGCTTCTCTGTCCATGGGATTTCCCATGGTAAGAAGACTGGAGTGGTTGCCATTTCCTGGGTTGGCATCTTCCCAACCTGGGATAAAACTTGCATCTCTTAAGTCTCCTGCATTGGTAGGTGGGTCCTTTACCACTAGTGCCACCTGGAAGACTACACAAATCTGTTAAATAATTCTTAAAAAAAGTAAATTGGCAAATAATTATTTTTAACTTTTAAACTCATAATCAATTCATTCTATACTTGAATTTTGTTGTTATTGTTCAGTCGCTAAGTCATGTTCAACTCTTTGTGACCCTGTAGGCTGTAGCACACTAGGCCCCTGTTTGTAACTATCTGTTGGAGTTTGCTCAAATTTATGTTCACTGAGTTGGGATATATAACTATACTTGAACATGTACTTGAATATGTATAAGAAACATATCCAGATATAATATAATAAAAACTTATAAATGTTAACAAGAAAGTTATCAGAATCTGAGAGCAACAGCCTGTGTTCTAATGTAAAAAGCTTCCTTTACATTTAATATGACAAAATTGTTATCAATTAAGACAGAATTTAACTTCAAATCAAACCCAGGTCTCCTGCACTGCAGGCGGATTCCTTACTAGCTGAGCCATCAGGGAAGCCCAATAATACTGGAGTGGGTAGCCTAATCCTTCTGCAGCGGATCTTGCCAATCCAGGAATTGAACTGGGGTCTTTTGCATTGCAGGCAGATTCTTTACAGCTGAGCTACCAGGGAAGCCCATATAAATGTTAACAGGAAAGTTATCAGAATCTGAGGGCAGCCACCTGTGTTCCAATGTAAAATGCTTCCTTTAATTTTCTCTAATATGACCACATTTTTATCAGTTAAGAGAATTTATCTTCAGATCTAATTTAAAATAATAGTAAGACAAAATGACCTTGAGGAAAAAATTCTTAGTACTCTGTGCTAGTTTACTTTGATGTGAAAGTAATTGACAATAATTTTATTATTATTTTAAGAGAATTTGGAATTAAATGGATGGCAGCAATCAATTTAGTTCTTCAGAAAACCCACTAGTATCACCATATATTAGCACCTTTCAGAATGCAAAATCTCACCTAATAAAGGATGACATACACTATATAATTTCAATTTACTTTAAAAATAGAGAATCAGACAAGTGGCTAGATCAGGATAATGTCTGTAGTGAATCGGAGAATTGATGAGATAGCATCACAGCACCAAGAAAGTCAAGTGAAAATGGTTCAACTGATGTGTGCATAGGTATATCCTTTGTTAAAAAATGGGTGATAACTATGCTTTATTGAAATAGTAATCAATATCCACACAGTTCTGTCTGTCCTAGAAGATCATTCAACCTCCAAAACTTTCATGGATACTTAATTTTTTCTTATTGCTAAACAGTCTGAGTCACATCATATCTGTAAATGAAACTATAAAAGCAATTAGTGTATAAGATATCTCATAATTCTTTTCTAATCTTGTAGGACTTCCTTACTGGAGGGAAGAACATATAGAAGGCACTTGACAGATATCAAAATATTCTTCTCGAATTCACTATACATTAGAAAGATTCCATAATATAGAGACAAAGCATTCAACATTAGGTGGGCTGTGGTATACTAACCACAAAAAATTATTTATTTTTTCCAATATTTTTTCTTTTATTGATAAAATCTACACAAAAGCTAATTGATAATTAATTTAAAAAGCAAGGTGACACATTATCTTGTGTTTAGAAATTTGTCAGCTTGGTAGTTTCGTTCACTGACCACATGGACTTTGTTCTTCATATATCCCTAGGTATATGAAGTTGAGAAACTTTCTAAGAGTCTTCTTATTTGGAGGTCTTCCCAGGTCTTTCTCTTCACTTCTCACACAGTGAAAGCTCACAGTGTGGGCTGCCAATAGGATAAAAAAAATCCAAACTCTTCACATTGCATACAATGTGACTTGAAGGCTCATTTGCTCAGATTTTGTTGGATTTTCATTCCAGTAGTTCTGTCAGACTTTGTGGTCAACTTTGTTTCTTTGTGGTCTGCAGTAACAGAAATCTTTTGGAACAAAGTAAATTTCAGTGCCCATGTTTAGAATTGGAAACAGAATCACATGACCAGTAAAAAAACACAACAAACCAAACAAGAACAAATGACATTTTTAAAGAAAAAATGAAACGAAAACAAGTAGAATAAACTGTTACACACATTTAGCAGTGAAAAATGTATTGTTTCCCCAATTTCCCACCCACATCTGGTTTGATGCTCCCCCCACCCCCACCCCACTGTGGTTCTCCAGCCCAGGAACCATGCAGTTGTAGAAAAAGCAAAATATACAAACAAAGCTATATGTAGCTAAGATGAAATCTATTTTTATAAGAACCTGACACGTTTACTATTTACATCCAGGAGAATTTCTGTTTGTATGTTTAAAGCAAAGAGAGTTCTGTAGTTCTCCTGGTTATGCTTGCAGGTACATCCGCTGCTCTCTTTAAGCAGTTTTCTTTGTTTCTTTTCCTCTACGTCATAAATATCTCAGGAACGATGAGCTGGCTGGATTGCATGATTTGGACACTCATTCTTCTTTAAGATGAAGGCCCTCCTTCCCTGGATTGAGTTCTCCAATGAGGGTTTGCCTTTCACGTTAGTTTGTTATTCTCTCAAGGTAAATGGCTGGGGCTGCAGACCTGGCGATGGTGGCAATGAAGCTGTGGTCGTGCCCAAGCTCCAGACTGGGAGATTCGTCCTGTTCTGGAGACACTGCTTCATAGCCCTTGTTGACGTGGAGTGGCTGGTGAGCCTGGCAGTACCTGATCACCGGCTGGTCGTAGCTGTAATATGGTAAGGGCTTCACATGGTGTAGGATCTGGTTATGAGAAAGAAAAATACTGATTATAAAAATGCTTTGAATAAAAAGATAACATGACACTCATAGGACTGTATTTTGTTCTCTTTTCATGATGTTTTAAGTCATCAATGGCTGACCCAACTATTAATGAACATTAAACAAAATACTGATTGTTTATCTAACTTGGTATTGTTTTGTCCATTACATATATCATTTTATACGCCAAGAATATAATATATACACACACACACACGTACACACACACATGCCCTTTGTATATTTGTTGTTTAGTCACTCAGTTGTATCCAACACTTCTGTGACACCATGGACTGTAGGCGGCTTGGCTCCCCTGTCCATGAGGTTTTCCAAGCAAGAATACTGGAGTGGATTGCCATTTCCTTCTCCAACACTTTGTATATGAGATCACATATAAAGATTGTTCAACGTGTATCCTGTCGTTTGTTCATTCATCATTTATCATTATAGCAGAAAGTTAGAAACAATATAAATTACCATCAAAAGGGAATTTTAACATATATTATGTGCATGTACATTTGAATGCAGATAATACAAAGACTGGGGAATATTAATCTGTGTAATATTAAAGGGATGATATTAAGTAAAAAAAATTGAGGTAGGATCCATTTTTGTGTGACTAAAACTATCAACATATGGATTTTTTTTACTTTAAAAGTATTTTTATAAATAATTGAAATCTTTATTATGTCTATATATAAATTTTATTTAATTAAAAAATCACAGTTTCTCATGGATTACTTCTAACAATTCTATAATATCTGGACAAAAGCAGTAGAATCCTGAAAGCAGGCACATCTTTGCATTTGTAATATGTAATGTTGCTGATTTTAAGCTAATAAGCTAAAATGTGTCTAATGTTAGAATAATAGACCTGAATAATGGCCTGTAGAAATCTCTTTAATAGGAAACACTGAATATGTTAAAGTTATAATGATTTTGATTCTCTGTACAGATTTTTATTAAACTACAACTTTCTGACAAAGAAAAATGTATCTCAAAACTAGAAAAAAGGGAAATGATCATTGCTTAATTCTTGCTTTCATGCCAGAGCATTTCTCATAACTCATAACTGGATCCAGTCTGACACTCTTGAGAACTGTCCATCAATGATGTAATTGCAAACCCTTTACTGTCCTGTAAGGTAGAGGTTGTGGCAGTTCAAACCATTGTCTCTTGGCTCCAGCCCCGCTTTGGTAGTTGGCTTTATAATGCTGAGCAGGAGCTTTGCAAACCCCATTTCTCTCTTGACCCTCTGCTTGAGACTACTGGAAGGAACTAGAAAGACTAGAGGAGACATAGGGATTGCTCATATGGTGGACTTCCTCTCTGTTTCTTCCTGCTCCAGGTAGTTACCTCAACACTTCTTCATTCTGGCTGCAGCAGTGCCTTTCTGTAATAGCAGGTGATTCTAGTTTGTAGTCTTTCCAACATTTGCATTTCCAGCACTTAATTTCATCATGTCCCCCTCAGAGACTCTAGCACCAGGGAAGTCTGATATTCATCTCCACAAAGCTCCTCCTCCAATCCTTAATGATTCCAATGCCGTCCTTCCTTTGATTCCCTAATCCTACAAGTGGTAGGAGTGGCGTTATTTCCTGATGTTGCTGTCTGTGTTATACTATGACAATGTCTTTTAGCCAGGCTTCCCTGGTGGCTCAGTGGTAAATAATCTGCCAGCAATGTAGGACACCTGGGCTTGATCTTTGGGGCGGTGGGGTGGTGATGCCATCCAGCCATTCCTTCCTCTGTCATCCCCTTCTCCTCCTGCCCCCAATCCCTTCCAGCATCAGGGTCTTTTCCAATGAGTCAACTTTTAGCATGAGGTGGCCAAAGTACTGGAGTTTCAGCTTTAGCGTCAGTCCTTCCAGAGAACACCCAGGACTGATCTCCTTTAGAATGGACTGGTTGGATCTCCTTGCAGTCCAAGGGACTCTCAAGAGTCTTCTCCAACACCACAGTTCAAAAGCATCAATTCTTCGGTGCTCAGCTTTCTTCACAGTCTAACTCTCACATCCATACACGACTATTGGAAAAACCATAGCCTTGACTAGACGGACCTTAGTCAGCAAAGTAATGTCTCTGCTTTTCAATATGCTATCTATGTTGGTCATAACTTTCCTTCCAAGGAGTAAGCGTCTTTTAATTTCATGGCTGCAGTCACCATCTGCAGTGATTTTGGAGCCCCCAAAATAAAGTCAGCCACAGTTTCCACTGTTTCCCCATCTATTTCCCATTAAGTGATGGGACCAGATGCCATGATCTTAGTTTTCTGAATACATACTAGGTCAAAATTGGGATTTATACAGAGATATTTTAGACATTAGACATTAGTTTCTGTACTGATAGTGAAAGCAAGGAACACATTATAGGACAGCATAGCTGAATTACTAAGTACTAAATATTAAATTAGGTCTTCCCCAAATCGACAGTGATTTTTTTTTTCGTACTCATGTAGAACTTGCCTTTAGTGACTCTCGCCTGTACTATACTCATGTATGACTCACTAGAGGTCCACATCTGAAGCGTTTGTCAGCAAGTTCTATTTTGGGAAACCTTATTGGCTTTTAAAATATATTGGTTAGATAGAGATAGCCGTGTTTTGTGTCATGGTCTGCAAAACTCTGAAAAAGCATACAAATCAAAGCATATTATTCAGACATTTCAACAGGAAGAATTTTATGAAGAATATCTCCCTATGAGTTATGTAGTCCACCCTTAATTTTTGTTGTTGCTATTGATATGTGAAATAGTATTACTCAAAACCAAAAACACCCACCAAATTATTTCCAATGACAGCAACATTCACTGGGTATAGATAATTTTTCGCACAGTTTCAATTAGAGGAATGACTCTGTATCTCAAAATTATCAAATCAAATTACTAAAAGACATCAAAGTAAACATTAAGCATGGGTTGCGATTTTGTCCACCATCTTGTATTTTCATTATAGACTTTCTAGTCATTGCAGTAAGAAGACACTTGAATCTACAAATATGTATGAGCAGAGAATGTGATAATGAGACAGGATTTTAAAGACCCTTCTGTTGTTGTTGCTGTTCAGTCATCAAGTCACGTCTGACTCCTTGAGACTTCATGGACTGCAACACACCAGGCTTCCCTGTCCTTCACTGTCTCCCAGATTTTGCTCAAATTCATGCCCATTGAGTCGGTGATGCTACCTAACCATCTCATCCTCTGCCAACTTCTCTGTTTGCTTTCAATCTTTCCCAGCACCAGGGTCTTTTCCCATGCGTCAGCTCTTTGTACCAGGTGACCAAGGTTTTGGAGCTTCAGCTTTAGTATCATCCCTTCCAATGAGTATTTAGGGTTGATTTCCTTTAGGATTGATTGGTTTGATTTTGTTGCAGTCCAAGAGACTCCCAAGAGTCCTCTCCAGCACCACAATTCAAAAGCATCAGTTCTTTAGCACTCAGCCTTCTTTATGGTCCAACTATCACATCTGTACATGACTATTGGAAGAAACAATAGCTTTGACTATGCAGACTTTTTTCAGCAAACTGATGTCTCTGCTATCTAGGTCTGTCATAGCTTTCCTTTCATGGAACAAGAATCTTTTATTTTCATGGCTACAGTCACCGTCTATAGTGATTTTGGAGGCCAAGAAAATAAATCTGTCACTATTTCTACTTTTCCCTATTCTATTTGTCATTAAGTAATGGGACTGAATGCCATGATCTTAGTATTTTTGAGTTTTAAGCCAGCTTTTTCTCTCTTCTTTTTCACCCTCATCAGGAGGCTCTTTAGTTCTTCTTTATTTTCTGCCATTAGAGTGGTATGATCTGCACATCTGAAGTTGTTGATATTTCTCCTTACAATCTTGATTCCTGCTTGTGATTCATCAAGCCCAGCGTTTCACATGATGTATTCTGCATATAAGTTAAATATGCAGCTTGACAATTTACAGCTTGATGTACTCCTTTCCCAACTTGGAACCAGTCAGTTGTTCCATGTCTGGTTCTTACTGTTACTTCTCGACCTGTGTACAGGTTTCTCAGGAAACAACCAGGTTAACCTATAGATGAAAACCATTAGCTCGTATGTGAACATGGTTGAATTTCCAATATAAAATAAACTCCCTAAAATTGAACTAAAATGGAAAAAAGTAACTCCCTATTTGCCTTCTAATGAAGTTGACTACCATGTCTAGGGACTTGCATTAATATCAGATGCTTAGGTTTACATATTGCACCATCTCTGAATCCAGAAAATTTGTTTTGCTGTTACTATTGTACCTGTTTACTTTTACTTCAATGAACAAGGGCTCCTGCCATTTTCTGTATTGTTTTTGAGATAAGCTTAGAACCTCTAGTAGAGTTAAAACATTGTAATCTTATCCTGCACAACAGCCCTATAAGAAGACTTCAAAAGCCAAGTGAATTGTCAAGCTTTGAGAGTATATCTGGGATGTTTGCTCATTTAAGTTTAAAGTCTATTCTATAGGGCACTATGTAATCAACTGACTTTGTAGTTTCTGAAGAGCTGAGAGTCTGAGGTTTTGTACTTCATAGTGGTGATGCTTGCAGTACATTAACCACCTGGTCCCTCTGTGTATCATTGTTTCCTTTCCAGCAGTCAAAACAAAGTATCCTTAAGTTCCCTTTAATTTGTATCTGATATTTTTGTAAATGTGTGTTAGAGCTTTCCCAAATGGCCCTTGTGTTTTATCAGCTCTCTGATGGATTTCACTCTTTAGCACAGCACAGCACTGCTGAAATATTGCCTCTTTCATATGCTTGATGGCTCACTGACTGCCTTGAAAGCTGCACTTTATTTATAGATAACCAGTGTGGCACTGGAACGAAGGGGTCTCACTGGGGGAAGTATACTAAAATTCTATTGTTTGTTTTTCTCAGGAATATGAACATTTCGACTCAATTGAATTTAAACTTTTATAGAGGCACATAAACTTCTATAGAGACACTTTGAAGTAGATTACCAAAGGGAGGAAACACCATTATCACTAATTGTAAGTCTCTTAAATTCTCCCACATTGCCTGTGAATCTACTGAAACTGAGGACAGTAATGACACCTGCTTGACCTCTGTAAATATCAGGTAACTGAAAGTAACTGCCTGGTTCTGGGGAAAGAAGAATATACTGAAAAGGCATATTCCTACACAAATTTTACTCAACATTGATAGTGTCTTTCCTGGACACTGTGCCTTCTTTTTTGTTTCCATTCAGAGAGATGCAAGGATGTAATGGGTCACAGAATCATTCTTTTAGCAGAGGCTTTTATTCCTACTCTGTGCATTCAGTAGCTTAGCATCCTTACCATCTGTGCTGGTTTTCTAAAAACATTATTTACCTTTTTCCTAGATGATGTTTTTCTTCCAACATGCCGAAGGGACTTTAAAAGGACACAGACCTCTCAATTACAGTGGCCCAAAAAGGGAACAAGAAAAGGGAATATTTTTAAATCTTAGGAGGAAGCACAAAATTATACAGGGATATGCAGTGTTCAAAAGTCATAAAATTGCTTCAGATACTAGAGTTTGACATCCATAATAATTATATTTAAAATGATAAATGAATGTGTCTAGATAGTGAATGTGAGAGCAATGTGAAGTGGACTCTTGATATATATGATCATGAAAGGCTTTTGAAGTTCAGTTTTGTTATGAGCATGAAATTCTAATACCATTAACCTCTTTCTCTAAGGTATTAGCATTAGTTATAAGTAGTTTAATAGCCTGATCATTCTAAAATTACTACACACTATCATTAGTCTTATTCATTAACTTTTCATGAACATTGTTCACATTTCAGTATGAGTTCTTTCAATTGAAGTCATAAAAAGTTGATTTTCAATTTCCTAAATGACATTTAGTCTCTAATTTTTGGAATTAAAGGGTAGTGTCTGTCTACGCGGACCATTTAAAAAGCACCATCCTACAAATCCAGATGAGGAATTAAATACAGTTGAGTTGCTTAATGAAGATGGACATTTGGTTTATTGGAAATAAAACTGATTGAAAAATGAAAGGCAGTAGCTAAATGAATATATAACTTAACCTTTATTCTACTGCGTATATTAGTATAAGACAAGAATGGACAGGGAATAAGAAAATGTAAATAAGTTTGGGTACAGGTAGTTTTTCAGCAATTTTGATTAAAGCCAATAAAACTCATTTAAGTTAGGTAAAAAGGGAGACTTAATTGACTCATAGATTCAAGAAAGGATTTAACAGCAACACTGAGGGAAGTGCAAGGGTACCACTAAAATCTCAGAAACAGCTAAAACCAGGAACACAAATGTTACCAGAGTCATCTTAGCCAGTTACACATTATTATCTCTGCAAGTTATCTTCATGTCCTGTCTGTTTCCTCAACCTGATTGTACATATGACTGCTACAGCTCCAAAGTGGAGTACGTTCCAGACTTAGTAGATTGCATACATGACTACGATTCTTATATCTATTCCAGATATTATAGTCCATTTCTCCTTGCCTTTAACACTGGCTGGCTTTGTAACTTTCTTTAGCTAATAGAACAAAAGGGCAGCAACACTGTTTGGGTTGCCAGGCTCTTAGGCTCCTGGGCCAGGCTAGCTACCACCATGGGAACAAGCCCAGGTGCGACCACCGAAGGAAGGAAAGTCTTCCTTCCGGTGGAGCAACTAAAGCTTCTTTGACTAGCTGACACCGCATACAGCTCATGGGAGCTTGTTGCAGGACATATGCCCAAGAGCAAAAACCCCACAGGATGTATGAGCGTTAGACTGAACTGAAAATTAATAGTACCACCAAACCTGATTTTATCCTTCATGTCTCAATCGAGAGAAGTGCCAATTACCTTCTTAGATTTTGAATATCTAAAGACATGTATAATGTAAAAGAGACACAATATAAGTAATGAACCCAAAATCAATGTATCAAATTATACTTTAAATCTCATTCTACATGAAACATTCTTATTCATTATTTTAAAAATACAGGCTGCTTCTGCATTAGGGAACACTGATTTTCTAAGCGTTTAGTTTCAGTTAATTAAAAGTAAAGCTTTCAATAGTACTTCTTCATTTTATAAATCAGAGATGTTTGTGAGTTTTTCTATAACTGTATCAAAGCTTCTTAGAAATCCTGCAAGATAGAAGAGAATAAAAGAAAGCTTTGCTAGCATTTAATTCAATGCAACTGGAGGAACAGCTAGTTTGGGCTGGGGAAAAGTCCTTTGTAGAACTATGAAACACTCTCCAGCTTTGAGTGTCTAGGTAGGCAAAGAGGAAAGAAAACAGAGTTTTGAATAATTCCCTGGCTGGGGGTGAAACCAGGGGTAGGTGCAGAAGGAGAATAACAGTCACTTCCAAGGATTCACACCGTGGGATTTGAAGTCAGTTAAGGTTGTGCTTGAACCAGAAAACTCACTTTCTGTTTTAGAAAATGGAAAATTCTTCAAGTGACAAAAGAGGCAAAACTCTTCCTGCTGTTTTATTTCTTGTTCAGCTGCTGTCACCAATAACTTCTCTGCCACCCCCAAACTTTAACTAGTTCACTAATTAAACAAAACCTATTTCTTTAAAAAAGAATCCCACGCAATCTCTGACATCTTAACACTTTATACAGGCATAAGGACCTTCCTCCCTCCGTCAGTAGTAACTATAGTAGTGAAGACTATCCAGAAATGAGAAAGGTTCAAGAACTCATAAGATTTGCTAAAAATTAATAAAAATAAAAAATAACTTAAAATGCATTCTTTTGAATTTTATCGTCTATACACCAGGCTTCCCTGGTAGCTCAGTGATAAAGAATCCACCTGCCAATGCAGGAGACCTGAATTTGATCTCTGAATCAGGAAGATCTCATGGAGAAGGAAATGGCAACCCACTCCACTATTCTTGCCTGGGAAATCCCATGGGACAGTCCATGGGGTTACAAAACAGTTGGACATGGCTTACTGACTAAGCAGCAACATTTAAATACTGCTTAGGTAGGCGAAGGTATTCACATATTGATTGAGTGAAAGAAAAATAACAATCTTATCTTTCTCCTACTTTGTTTTAAAGATTAAATAAGCCATAAGTGTGAAAAATAGTATTTGTTATATATACTCATTAAATATATTGACCTTTGTTTTAGAAAAACTTTAAAGGAAAATGAAATAATAATGGTGTAAATTAATAACCACCTTGCATCCATTTTGTTTACAGGCTAAAGTGTGTACAGCAGTTCTAGCATGTAAAATGTACAATGCTAGGCACACTAGATTTTGACTTTTTATATTGACTGTTCTCCATTTGGATCATTTCAAACTTCAGTTCAGTTCAGTTCATTTCAGTTCGATAGCTCAGTTGTGTCTGACTCTTTGTGACTCCATGAATCACAGCACGCCAGGCCTCCCTGTCCATCACCAACTCCTGGTGTTCACTCAAACTCAAGTCCATCGAATCAGTGATGGCATCCAGCCATCTCATCCTCTGTCGTCCCCTTCTCCTCCTGCCCCCAATCCCTCCCAGCATCAGAGTCTTTTCCAATGAGTCAACTCTTCGCATGAGATGGCCAAAGTATTGGAGTTTCAGCTTTAGCATGAGTCCTTCCGATGAACACCCAGGATTGATCTTCAGAATGGACTGGTTGGATCTCCTTGCAGTAAGTTCTGACAAAAGTTACATAGTAGCATTTATTTTTCTTGGTCTGGTCTTATTTAAATCTGGTGCCTGCCTGTGTGCTCAGTCATGTCCTACTGTTCGTGGCCCTATGGACCGTAGCCTGCCAGGTTCTCTGTTCGTGGAATTTTCCAGGCAAGAATACTGTATTTCCTCTTCCAGGAGATCTTCCCAACCCAGAGATCAAACCCAGGTCTTTGGCATCGCCAGCAAATTCTTTACTGTCTGAGTCACCAGGGAAGCTGGGACTGTTTACTCTTTCTGCACTCTTGATTATTTGAATTTTACTTTTAAATCAGTGGTGGGAAAACAGAACAGAACACCTACTTACATCTTTATTGCCCTCCTACCAGGACGCCTTGTCTGTGAGGTGTCCAGAGAGTTGATTAAGTTAATGAATGAGGTACTAGCCATTCTTTGAAGTTTGCTTTGACTCTATTAACAGGGGAAATTATTACATTAGCAGCACTCTCAGCATTCAGTGAGATTTGGGGCTAATGAGCTGGATTAACTAAGTAGTATTAACTTCTAAAGCTTTTCCTTCTGTAGCACTGGCCCCTGAATTTGAAAGAATAAGATCTCCCCTATAGTGTATTGCAAATGAACATACTATTTAACTGCAATCTATATAAATTTATTTCCAAAACATTTAGAGAAAAAAAGGAGATGATAAATATCAAAACCCACATTTTTTTGCCTCTGTAAAATTATCAGTTTCAGTGATATCAATGATGTGCAGAAGACAAGTCTTTTTTTAAAAAGAACTTGAGTCTGAATCCACTTCTCCAAATTTAAAAACAAAACTACACAAAAGAAAAAAAAAACTTGTCATCTCAGGTAACAGATTCAACTTGTTATTTACTTTGTAATCCCTTTTCAGAAGTTTGGAAAAGAAAATAAATGAAAAGCGGCAGGAATGCCAACACTAGGAAGGTGCAAGCAATAGCATTAGAGCCGTTTTCCTTTTGGTTCCCTTTGGTTTCCCTGCACTGTTTAGAATAGCTTATTTGTAATTTTGTAATATGTATTTTGTATAGCTTGTTGTTGTTGTTAAATCAATAACAGTGTGTGTATCTTGCTTTATGTTGTTGTTGTTCGGTTGCTAAGTCATGTCCAACTCTTTGTCGCCCCATGGATGTAGCATGCTAGGCTTCCTTGTCCTCTTCTATCTCCTGGAGTTTGCTCAAGTTCATGTTGATTGAGTTGGTGATGCTATCCAACCATCTCATCCTCTGTCATCCTCTTCTCCTTTTGCCTTCAGTCTTTCCCAGCATCAGGGTCTTTTCCAATGAGCTGGCTGTCTGCATTCAGTTCAGTTCAGTTCAGTCGCTCAGTCGTGTCCGACTTAGGTGGCCAAAATATTGGAACTTCAGCTTTATCATCAGTCCTTCCAGTGAATATTCAAAGTTGATTTCCTTTAGTATTGACAGGTTTGATCTCCTTGTAGTCCAAGGGACTCTCAAGAGTCTTCTCCAGCACCACAATTCAAAACATCAGTTCTTCAGTGCTCAGCCTTCTTCATGGTCCAGCTCTCACATCTGTATATGACTATAGGTAAAACCATAGCTTTGACTACTTGGATGTTTGTGGGCAAAGTGATGTCTTTGCTATTTAATACACTGTCTAGGTTTGTCATAGCTTTTCTTCCAAAAAGCAAGCTTCTTCTAATTTCATGGCTGCAGGCACCATCTGCAGTGATTTTGGAGCCAAAGAAAGAAAAACTGTCACTGCTTCTACTGTTTGCCCTTCTACTGGCCATGAAGTGATGGGATCGGATGCCATGATCTTATTTTTTTATTTTTTTTTTATGCTGAAATGTAAGCCAGGTTTTTCACTCTCTTCTTTTACCCTCATCAACTTGCTTTATACAAGAGCATAAATTTTATTTCATCCAAATGTGACTGGTTCTGCTTTTCAAGATATAGTCACTTTGTGATTCTTCCAAATAACCACTTCAAAAATGCAGTGAGTAGTCAGTAATAGCTAGAATTTCTTTAGAAATGTAAAGAAAAAAAGTGAAATTCACATATAAGGAAGGTGATTGAGTTTCTTGCACTCATATTTTTTAAATCAGAAATGCCTATCACAGGGTAAAAGTTTAGAACCAAATGACAAATGCAGAAGGAAGAAGATCCCAAAAAGACAAACACATACTTGAAGAGTGAGATGAGTAACCTGAGATGACAAACAGAGTTTAAAAAGAATTTCTTGGGGGATTGACTGATCCTCATGAAAAGAAGCATGATGATGTATGTTTAATTACAAAAATAGGAGAAGCTCATCTAGAAAACACAATTATACTTTTTATTCTGATTGAATCTATTTCAGAATAGCACAGCAAAACGATGCATACAAGTGTCATATTTTCAATAAAATGTGTTAAAATCTAGACAACATCTGGATCTCTGTTATGGAGTACTTTTGAGGAGTAATTGCATAAAAATAAATTTTCTGTTATAGTTAATTTATTCATATATTCATTCATTTACATGAAAATAATTTGTCCCAGAGGTTGGCAAACTTTTCTGTGAATGGCCAATAGTTGTTGTTGTTAGTCACGTAGTCATGTCTGACTCTTTGCGATGCCATGGACTGCAGCATGCCAGGTTTCCCTGTCCTTCACCATCTCCTAGAGTTTGCTCAAACTCATGTCTGTTGAATTGGCGATGCCATCCAACCATCTTGTTCTCTGTCATCCCCTTCTCCTCTCTCCTTCAATCTTTCCTAGCTTCAGGGTCTTTTCATTCTAATGAGTCTACTCTTCCCATCACGTGGCCAACGTATTGGAGCTTCAGCTTCCACATCAGTCCTTCCAATGAATATTCAGGACTGATTTCTTTTAGGATGGATTGGTTGGATCTCCTTGCAGTCCAAGGGACTCTCAAGAGTCTTCTCCAACATCACAGTTCAAAAGCATCAGTTCCTCGGTACTCAGCTTTCTTTATAGCCCAGCTCTCACATCGATACATGACTACTGGAAAAACCATCACTTTGACTAGATGGACCTTTGTTGGTAAAGTAATGGCTTTGCTTTTTAATATGCTGTCTAGGTTTGTCAAAGGTTTTCTTTCAAGGAGCAAGAGTCTTTTAATTTCATGGCTGCAGTCACCATCTGCAGTGATTTTGGAGTCCCAGAAAATAATGTCTGTCACTGTTTCCTCATTTTTTTCCTATGATCTTAATTTTTGAATGTTGAATTTTAAGCCAGCCTTTTCACTCTCCTCTTTCACTTTCATCAAAAGCTGTTTATATCCTTTTCACTTTCTCCCAGAAGGGTGGTGTCATCTGCGTACCTGTTGTTATTGATATTTTCCCCAGCAATCTTGATTCCAGCTTGTGCTTCATGCAGCCCAGCATTTCAGATGCTGTACTCTGCATATAGGTTTAAGCAGGATGACAATAAACAGCCTTGACAGATTTATTTTCCAGTTTGGAACCAGTCCATTGTTCCATGTCCCGTTGTAACTGTTGCTTCTTGACCTGCATACAGGCTTCTCAGGAGGCAGGTAAAGTGGTCTGTTATTACCATCTCTTTAAGTATTTTCCATAGTTTTTTGTAAACCACACAGTCAAAAGCTTTAGCATAGTGAATGAAGCAGATGTTTTTCTGGAATTCTCCAGCTTTTTCTATGATCCGAAGGATTTTGGCAATTTGATCTCTGGTTCCTTTGCCTTTTCTAAATCCAACTTATACATCTGGAAATTTTTTTAAATTTAAAATTATTTATTATATTATATTTTATTTTTTACTTTACAATATTGTATTGGTTTTGCCATACATCAACATGAATCTGCCACGGGTATACACGTGTTCCCAATCCTGAACTCCCCTCCCAGCTCCCTCCCCATACCATCCCTCTGGGTCATCTGGAAATTTTTGGTTCATATACTGTTGAAGCCTAGGTTGGGGAATTTTGAGCATTACTTTGCTAACATGTGGAATGGGTGTAACTGTGTGGTAGTTTGAACATTCTTTGGCAATGCCCTTCTTTGGGATTGGAATGAAAACTGATGTTTTCTAGTCCTGTGGCCAATGATAATTTTTCCAAAGTTGTTGGCATATTGAGTGCAGCACTTTAATAGCATCATCTTGTAGGATTTGAAATACCTTAGCTGGAATTCTCGGAGAAGGCAATGGCAATCCACTCCAATACTCTTGCCTGGAAAATCCCATGGATGGAGGAGCCTGGTAGGCTGCAGTCCATAGGGTCGCTAAGAGTCAGACACAACTGAGCAACTTCACCTTTCACTTTTCATTTTCATGCATTGGAGAAGGAAATGGCAACCCACTCCAGTGTTCTTGCCTGGAGAATTCCAGGGACAGGAGAGCCAGGTGGGCTACCGTCTATGGGGTTGCACAGAGTTGGACACGACTGAAGCGACTTAGCAGCAGCAGCAGCAGCTGGAATTCCATCACCTCTACTACCTTTGTTCATAGTGACGCTTTCTAAGGCTCATTTGACTTGGCACTCCAGGATGTCTGGCTCTAGATTAGTGATAACACCTTTGTGATTATGGCCAATAATAAGTGACTAGAAAATAGTAAGTAAGGCTTGTAACCCACATAGTCTAGGCTGCCATTATAATATGAAAGCACATAGGTTTTGACAAAATATAAATGACTGTGGCTCTGTTTCAGTAAAATTATTTTGAATATTGAGATGGAATTTGATATAATTTTCAGGTGTCACAAAGCATTTCTATATTTTTGTTTTTTTCAACCATTAAAAAAGTAAAACCATTCAGGTATTAGCCAGTGTACTATCAGCTAGGCATTGTAGTAGGTGCTTGGTATCTGAAGAAGAATAAAATAAGAGTATTTTACTCAAGGAACTTATTCAGAACTGATAGAATGAGGCAAACCCAATTCCACTTCCCTGTGTCTTATACCACATAACCCAAAGCCAGAGAGCAGAGGGAGAAAAGTGCCCCCAGCCAGTACACATTGCAGGTTTCCTTGTGAAGATCCAAGTCTTTCTTTCACTTGAGAGCAAAGCTCTCAGAAGATCTGAGACAAAGAGCTAGCTAGATTCACACTACTGTGGTACTTAGAAGTCAGACTTGAACCTCCAGGTGGGAGTTCTGAAGTTACCATTCAGGTCATTTATATCAAACATCTCTGGTAGAATAAATGCCCAATGACCTTTTAGTGAAGACCTTCAGCAGCACTTTTAATCTAGTGAAACTGTCCCTAGGTGTATGATGGTTTATATTGCAAAGCCCAAAAGATTTTTGGTGATTCAGTAAAAGAGGTTAGTTTCACAGATCATCTAATTATAAATAGGTTTTGTTTTGCTTTGTGAAAAAGTTAAAAAGCATTCTTCTAATTTCTCAGTTCCATCAAGCCTTTTTCCATTTCTGGGTCTTTGTACTTACCATACCCTTTGCCGGGGATATATACTTCTTCCAATTCTTTGGAGTGAAATTACCTTAATCTCTTGAGATACAGTTTAAGTGTCATGTTTCTACAGGGGCTGTGTCCAATCATCATGCCTAAAATGTCATCTCATTCCTATTCACACTTAGAAGGCATTGTTGTTGTTCAGTCACTAAGTGTGTCCAACTCTGCGACCCCATGGATGCAGCATGACAGGCTGCCCCATCTCTCACTATCTCCCAGAGTTTGCCCAAGTTCATGTCCATTGAATAGGTGATGCTCTCCAACCATTGCATCCTCTGTCACCCTTCTTTTGCCTTCAGTCTTTTCCAGCATCAGGATATTTAGTGAGTCAGCTCTTCATAGCAATCAGGTGGCCAAAGTATTGGAACTTCAGCTTCATCATCAGTCCTTCCAATGGATTGATTTCCTTTTGGATTGACGGATTTGATCTCCTTGCTATCTAAGGGACTCTCAAGAATCTTCTCCAGCACTACAATTTGGAAACATCCATTCTTCAGCACTCAGCCTTCTTTATGGTAGAGCTCTCATATCTGTATATAACTACTGAGAGACCATGTGTGCTGTGCTGTGCTTAGTCACTCAGTTGTGTTTGATTCTTTGAGACCCCTTGGCCTGTAGCCCACCAGGCTCCTCTGTCCATGGGGATTCTCAAGTCAAGAATACTGGAGTGGGTTGCCATGCCCTCCTCCAGGGGATCTTCCCAACCCAGGGATCAAACCCAGGTCTTCCACATTGAGGCAGAGTCTTTACTGTCTGAGCCACCAGGGAAGCCCAATAAAAATGGAGTGTGTAGCCTATCCCTTCTCCAGGTCTTCTTCCTTACCCAGGAATCAAACCACAGCCTCCTGCATTTTAGGCAGATTCTTTACCAGTTGAGCTACCAGGGAAGCCCAGAAGGACAATAGCTTTGACTACACAGACCTTTGCTGGCAAAGTGATGTCTTTGCTTTTTAATATACTCTCCAGGTTTGCCATATCTTTCTTTACAGGGAGCAAACATCTTCTAATTTCATGGTGGCACTCACCATCTACAGTGATTTAGAGCCCAAGAAAATCTGTCACTATATCCACCTTCTCCCTTTCTATCTGCCATGGGATTATGGGACCAAATGCCATTTTATTAGTTTTTTTAATACTGAGTTTTAAGCCAGCTTTTTCACTCTCATCTTTCACTTTCATCAAGAGGCTCTTTAGTTCCTCTTTGCCTTCTGCCATCAGAGTGGTATTATCTGCATATCTGAGTTTGTTGATATTTCTCCAAGCAATCTTGAGTCTAGCTTGTAACTCATCCAGCCCAGCATTTCACATAAGGTAATCTGCATATTAGTTAAATAAGCAGAGTAACAATATACAGCCTTTCTGTACTCCCTTCCCAATTTTGATCCAGTAAGTTGTTCCATGTAAGGTTCCAACTGTTGCTTCTTTACCCTCATACAGGTTTCTCAGGAGACAGGTAAGATGGTCTGGTATTCCCGTTTCTTTAAGAATTTTGTATAGTTTGTTGTGATCCACACAGTCCAAGGCTTTGTGTAGTCAGTGAAACAGAAGTAGATGTTTTCCTGGAATTCCGTTGCTTTCTCTATGATCCAATGAATGTTGGCAACTTGATCTCTGCTTCCTCTGCCTTTTCTAAATCCAGCTTATACATCTGGAAGTTCTTGATTCAAGTGCTGCTAAAGCCTAGCTTAAAGGATTTTGAGCATAACCTTATTAGCATGGGAAGTGAGCACAATTGTCTGGTAGTTTGAACATCCTTTAGCACTATTCTTTGGAACTGGGATGAAAACTGAACTTTTCCAGTCCCATGGCCCTGCTGAGCTTTCCAAATTTGCTGACATAATGACTGCAGCACTTTAACAGCATCATCCTTTAGGATTTGAAATAGCTCAGCTGGAATTCCATCACCTCCTCTAGCTTTGTTCGTAGTAATGCTTCCTAAGGCCCACTTGACTTCACACTGTAGGATGTCTGGCTCAAGGTGAGTGATCATACCAGTTATCCAGGTCATTAAGACCTTTTTTTTATAAAGTTCTTCTATGTATTCTTGCCACCCTTCTTAATCTCTTCTGTTCTGTTAAGTCCTTATCATTTCTGTCCTTTATGATGCCCATCCTTGCAAGAAATGGTCCTTTGATACCTTCAATTTTCTTGATGAGATCTCTTATTTTTCCCATTCTATAGTTTCCCTCTATTTCTTTGCCTTGTTCATTTAAGAAGGCCTTATCTCTCCTTGCTATTCTTTGGAACTCTGCAGAGAGTTCTCAGCCATGCCTTGTTTCAGTTTCCTGTTTTTCTTTTTTCTTCACAGCATTTATCAAAATGTTAAATATCCACAGTACCTTTGTTTTTTTTAATTTTTATTTTTACTTTATTTTACAACACTGTATTGGTTTTGCCATACATTGACATGAATCCACCACGGGTGTACATGAGTTCCCAATCCTGAACCCCCCTCCCACCTCCCACCCCATATCATCTCTCTGGATCATCCCCGTGCACCAGCCCCAAGCATCCTGTATCCTGTATCGAACATAGACTGGTGATTCGTTTCTTACATGATAGTATACATGTTTCAGTGCCATTCTCCCAAATCCTCCCACCCTCTCCCTCTCTCTCAGAGTCCAAAAGTCCATTCTATACATCTGTGTCTCTTTTGCTTTCCCCCAGTGTAAGCCTCATGCTGTCCGAGAGCTTTTTTGATTGGTTTTAGCTGTCTAGAGTATTTCAATCAATACATGCTAGAAGAATATGAAGTTATGAAAAGTATTTTTTAGAAAGTTGGGTTTTATTTGGAAGAGGTTTGCCTCAGAAAGTGTGGTGATGGTGGAACTTCTCCCTTTCCTTTGTTTTGTTTCTACTGTCTTTCATCCATGTGTGGCTTTGAATCTAAAGGGGATTTAGGATAGCACACAAATATTGCTGTCTACAAAAATTTGCATGCCTGGCATTTGTTGATAGCTGAAGGTTTGTGAATGACTATAGGGATCCATGACCTTAAGAGATCTATGGTTCAATATGGAAAACAAATGTGAGCAGATTTACAATGTAACATCACTTGTGATAAAATCCAATACTGGACGTGTATGAAAATGACAAGGAAGGAAAGAAGATGGAATAAGACACTCATCAGTTGATTTCTGATTCAAAGAACACATGTTAATGAAATCACTAGAGAAAGTCTGGTGCCCATGTAGTGTCAGTATACAGTCAGCACATCTGTTAATGCTTCCATGGCACATGGCTTCCTAAGTGCCATCGAGAGCCTACTGCCCAGGTGGTATGTACCAAAAGTTACTCTTTTAAAAATTTACTGAATTTACCCACAACTTGTTCTTGTACAGAATGGATTCTACACCCTCAGTCTCTTTAGCTATTGCCCACACCTCTCAGGCCAATGTTACAAATGAAGTATTGCAAGTGAAACATCTCCAAGTTATGCTAAGCAGAACGCAATGGCACCCCACTCCAGTACTCTTGCCTGGAAAATCCCATGGACGGAGGAGCCTGGTAGGCTGCAGTCTATGGGGTTGCTGAGAGTCAGACATGACTGAGAGACTTCACTTTGACTTTTCAGTTTCCTGCATTGGAGAAGGAAATGGCAACTCACTCAGTGTTCATGCCTGGAGAATCCCAGGGATGGAGGAGCCTGGTGGGCTGCCATATATGGGGTCGCACAGAGTCAGACATGGCTGAAGCGACTTAGCAGCAGCAGCAGCAGCAGAGACTTATGCCTCTGGGATATAGAGGAGGCAGGGCATTGCTATAGCTGCTTTCTCAGCTGTTGCTGAGAAGCAAAACAATCAACCCATGCCACCCTTAATGGAAACCAAAAAGTAGAGTGCTTTGTTCTTTTCGTTTGTCGTTTGGGATTTCATCAACCACAAAACTGCACTTAAACAGTGGTTCTCGGGTTTGGGCTGAAACAAATACTTCTGTCTCATTCCTATCCCAGATCAACTAACTCAGAATTTCTAGGGTATGGTTTATTAAAAAGCAAGTAGCAAGAAACTCAGGTGTAACAAATGTGTAACTACATTTGAGAACACTGCTGCTACTGCTGCTAAGTCGCTTCAGTCGTGTCTGACTCTGTGCGACCCCACAGACGACAGCCCACCAGGCTGCCCCATCCCTGAGATTCTCCAGGCAAGAACACTGGACAGGGTTGCCATTTCCTTCTCCAATGCATGAAAGTAAAAATGAAAGTGCAGTTGCTCAGTCATGTCCGACTCTTAGTGACCCCATGGACTGCAGCCTACAAGGCTCCTCCATCCATGGGATTTTCCAGGCAAGTACTGGAGTGTTTTGCCATTGCCTTCTCCCCTTGAGAACACTGCTTCTTGTTAAATTTAGAAGACTTTCCTTTAAATAATTAGGCCCAGCAGGGGGAACACAGTATGATTTACCTAATTTCCCATACCTGCCTGGAGACCACCTGGCTCAAAACAAAGCAATTATTTCCCAATCAGAAGTTACCAAACATGTGTACATATGTGTGTGTGTATGTGTTTACTTTCCAATTAAGCTTTCTTAAGTTCGATACATTACTGCTAATTATTCTGTCTCACAAATTCAGGCTTCTTCATTTGGCCCTATTCATATTCTTGTAGGTGATTATTCTGCCATCCTTTTAAAGCTAAGTCACTTCAGTCGTGTCGGACTCTGTGCGACCCCATAGATGGCAGCCCACCAGGCTCCCCCATCCCTGGGATTCTCCAGGCAAGAACACTGGAGTGGGTTGCCATTTCCTTCTCCAATGCAGGAAAGTGAAAAGTCAAAGTGAAGTCACTCAGTCATGTCCGACCCTCAGTGACCCCATGGACTGCAGCCTTCCAGGCCCAGGCAAAAGAACTGGAGTGGGGTGCCATTGCATCACCAATTTAGTAATGAGTATATTCTACTCTTTTGTCTAAAGTTAGGTGTAATTCAGTTGGGTAGGTTTAACAACTATCATTATACACATGTTTCTTAAATAGCTACTTGTAGGTGAATTTACTTTGCCTTGATGGTAAAGTGCCCATAAATGTTCAGTCAGCTGGAGAACTCCTTTGGCTAAACATTTTCACAATCTATTTCTTTTTTTTTTTGAAAGTCATTTAATTTACTGAGGTGGTAGTAATAACCCATTCCATTTTGCACTAAGGGGAATAAAGGATATTTTTATCTACTTAAAAGCGAATAAAGGCTCCCACTGTTGAAAAATATTCACACCTCCCATTATTTCCATCAAGTGATAAATTTAAAATGAAAGAAAAAGAATCATAACTCCAAAGTATTAGCAAGTAAGCAATAATGATTAGGAAAAAACTGTGGGAAGGATCATTAAATTCATCTTTGCTTTGAAACAACCTGATACTCAAATATATAGGGGACTCTAAAAGGGTATCTTCTGCCACTGAAATTAGTTAAGAATTGATTTATAATTGATGAAATTCACCATCTGTTGTAGTAAATAATGGGGGGAAATGATCTGCAGATGTGAGACTACAGATGCCAGCTTGAAGAAGCTCCTCCACCCACCACTACCAACACTAGGTGCCACCCATCCTAAAGACCACAGGATTTATTTGACTCTTTTACTTGACTCTAACTACCATAAGCATGGTATAAGTATCATGCCTATACTTCTGAAAGACTACTTTTACAGACTACCTTCATGGGTCCCTATTTTATTTAGTTTTTAATTTAATATTTAATTAAAGTACAGCTGATTTATAATATTGTGCCAGCTCTGCTGTTCAGCAAAGTGACTCAGTTATACACATACAGACATTCTTTTTTTAAAAAATTTTCTTTTCCATTATAGTTTATCACGGGATTTAAATATAGTCCCCTGTGCTATCCATTAGGACCTTGTTGCTTATCCATCATGTACTTAATAGTTTGCATCTCCTAATCCCAAACTCTTAGTCCTTCCCTCACCTAACCTCCTCCCCCTTGGCAATCACAAGTCTGTTCTCTATGTCTGTGAGTCTGTTTTGTAGATAGGTTCATTTGTGCCATTTTTAAGATTTCACATCTAAGTACTATTATATGATATTAGTCTTTTTCTTTCTGACTTAATTCACTTCATGTGGTAATCTCTAGTTGCATCCACTTTGCTGCAACTGGCATTATTTCCTTCTCTTTTATGGGCTGAGTAGTATTTCATTGCTTAAGTGGACTGCATCTTAATCTATTAACCTGTTGATGGACATTTAGGTTGTTTCCATGACTTGGCTATTGTGAATAGTGCTGTAGAACATAGGACTACATGTATCTTTTTGATTATAATTTTGCTGGTGTATGCTCAGGAATGAAATTGCTGGATCATATGATAATTTTATTTTTAGTTTTCTAAGGAACCTCCTCACTATTTTCCATAGTGGCTGCACTAACTTGTATTCCCACCAACAGTATAGGAGAGTTCCCTTTTCTCCACATCCTCTCCAGCGTTTTGTTATTTGTAGACATTTTAATGATGGCCATTCTGATCAATGTGAGGTGATACATGATCATAGTTTTGATTTGCATTTCTCTAATAATTAGTGATGTTGAGCATCTTTTCATGTGTCTACTGGCCATCTGTATGTCATCTTTGGAGAAGTGTCTGATAAGGTCTTCTGCCCATTTTTTGATGGCTATTTTTGTTGAGTTGTATGAGCTGTTGTGTATTTTGGAGATTAAGACTTTGTCATATCATTTGCAAATATTTTCTCTCATTCCATTGTTGTAATTTTTCTATGGTTTCCTTTGCTGTGCAAATGCTTGTAAGTTTGATTAGGTCATATTTGTTTATTTTTGTTTTTATTTTTATTGCCTTGGAATAAGTCCTATTTTAGAACGAAGCTAAATTGAGTAGTTGAATTGTTTGACACACTCCAGAGGAGTTGGGTGAATCCATCATGCTGTACTTCATTTATTTATTTATTTATTTTCTTTTTGGGCCAACATCCAAAATCTAACCTCTTCTGGGTATCTAAACCCACTCTACACCATGCTTGAAACAGCCTTTTTTCCCCCCAACCCAAATTGCTTTTCTACATTTCCTAAAATACTCTACCCTGCTTTCTTGAATTCTGATCACATCATTAACTATCCTCTGTCCCAAACCACTTCAACGAATGGCGTGGTTTCCTCAGCTGTTTATCATGATGCAGATACCTTTTACCTCTGACTATCTCAACAGGTCACCTCTAATCTACTGTTGTGTTCAAGGTTTACCTGTTTCTCCTAGATCCTGATCTCTGAGTGCTTCACTCTAGTCAACGTGCTGTGTGCTTGCTGGGCTAAGTTGCTTCAGCTGTGTCTGACTCTTTGTGAGCCTATGGACTGTAGCCCACCAGGCTCCACTGTCCATGGGATTCTCCAGGGAAGAATACTGGAGTTGGTTGCCACATCCTTCTCCGGGGAACCTTTCTGACCCAGGGATTGAACCTGTGTCTCTTATGTTTCCTGAATTAACAGGTTAGTTCTTTTCCACTAGTGCCACCTGGGAAGGCCCCTAGTCAAGGTATTTGGCCAATATTCCTATTTTCCCATTGCTCTTAATAGTTTATCTGTAATTCTTCTTTCTGAACTGTATTAATGCCGATAGATCATAGCATTTAGCAAGAAGACTGGCACTCAGTCAGTGTTACTAAGAATGCTCAATGGACTAATTTTTCAATGCCAACTAAATTGTGGTTTGCTGATTTATTATTATCAGTAATATTAATAAGTGGAAATGAGAAATAGATTTAAGGGACTAGATCTGATAGAGTGCCTATGGACAGAGGTTAATGACATTGTACAGGAGACAGGGATCAAGACCATCCCCAAGAAAAAGAAATGCAGAAAAGCAAAATGGCTGTCTGAGGAGGCCTTACAAATAGCTGGGAAAAGAAGGGAAGCAAAAAGCAAAGGAGAAAAAGAAAGACATACCCATTTGAATGCAGAGTCCCAAAGAATAGCAAGGAGATAAAAGAAAGCTTTCCTCAGTGATCAATGCAAAGAAATAGAGGAAAACAATAGAATGGGAAAGACTAGATGTCTCTTCACGAAAATGAGAGATACAAAGGGAACATTTCACGCAACAATGGGCTCGATAAAGGACAGAAATGGTAGGGACCTAACAGAAGCAGAAGATATAAAGATGAGGTGGCAAGAATACACAGAAGGACTGTATAAAAAAGATCTTCATGACCCAGTTAATTACGATGGTGTGATCACTCATCTAGAGCGAGACATCCTGGAATGCAAAGTCAAGTGTGCCTTAGGAAGCATCACTACAAACAAAGCTAGTGGAGGTGATGGAATTCCAGTGAGCTATTTCAAATCCTGAAAGATGATGCTGTGAAAGTGCTGCATTTAATATGTCAGCAAATTTGGAAAACTCAGCAGTGGCCACAGGACTGGAAAAGGTTAGTTTTTATTCCAATCCCAAAGAAAGGCAATGCCAAAGAATGCTCAAACTACCGCACGATTGCACTCATCTCACACACTAGTAAAGTAATGCTCAAAATTCTCCAAGCCAGGCTTCAGCAATACATGAACTGTGAAATTCCAGATGTTCAAGCTGATTTTAAAAAAGGTAGGGGAACCAGAGATCAAATTGCCAACATCTGCTGGATCATGGAAAAAATAAGAGAGTTCCAGGAAAACATCTATTTCTGCTTTATTGACTATGCCAAAGCCTTTGACTCTGTGGATCACAATACACTGTGGAAAATTCTGAAAGAGATGGGAATACCAGAACACTTGACTGCCTCTTGAGAAACCTGTATACAAGTCAGGAAGCAACAGTTAGAACTGGACATGGAACAACAGACTGGTTCCAAATAGGAAAAGGGGTACATCAAGGCTGTATATTGTCACCCTGCTTATTTAACTTATATGCAGAGTACTTCATGAGAAACGCTGGACTGGATGAAGCATAAGCTGGAATCAAGATTGCTGGGAGAAATATCAATAGCTTCAGATATGCAGATGACACCACCCTATGGCAGAAAGTGAAGAACAACTAAAGAGCCTCTTGATGAGGGTGAAAGAGGAGAGTGAAAATGTTGGCTTAAAGCTCATCATTCAGAAAACTAAGATCATGGCATCTGGTCCCATCACTTCATGGCAAATAATGGGGAAGCAGTGGAAACAGTGGCTAACTTTGTTTTTTGGGCTCCAAAATCACTGCAGATGGTGATTGTAGCCATGAAATTAAAAGACGCTTGCTTCTTGGAAGGAAAGTTAAGACCAATCTAGATAGCATATTGAAAAGCAGAGACATTACTTTGCCAACAAATGTCCATCTAGTCAAGGCTATGGTTTTTCCAGTAGTCATGTAGGGATGTAGAGTTGGACTATAAAGAAAGCTGAGCATGGAAAAATTGATGCTTTTGAATTGTGGTGTTGGAGAAGACTTTTAACAGTCCCTTGGAGACTCTCCAATGAGATCCAACCAGTCCATCCTAAAGGAGATCCGTCCTGGTTGTTCATTGGAAGGACTGATGTTGAAGCTGAACCTCCAATACTTTGGCCACCTGATAGGAAGGGCTGACTCATTTTAAAGGACTCTGATGCTGGGAAAGATTGAAGGCAAGAGGAGAAGGGGACAACAGAGGATGAGATGGTTGGATGGCATCACTGACTCAATGGACATGAGTTTGAGTAAACTCTGGGAGTTGGTGATGAACATTGAGGTTGCTGTGATGCAGCCCATAGGGTCGCAAAGAATCAGACACAACTGAGCAACTGAACTGAACTAACTGAATATTAATAATATTTTTATTTATAATAATGTTATAAGTAAGCTTTTTTATAACATAGTAATGTGTTATATATCATTTTACTATTTCATCATGAATTTAGAGCCTCAGAGAAAAGGTTCCAGATGCTTGAAATGCAGTCTAACATTGAAAATTTGGTAGAAAAAGAACTCAAAATATTCTTAGGTATATTAATTTTATATAGTTTATACATGGAAACCTAAAGTACTGTTTTCCAGAATGACAAGATACATGTATTTAACTAACTAAAACTATGAAAAGGCCCCACTATATTTTTGGCTAAGCATCTAGTAAAACCTCATTGATTGAGACTAATGTGAGACTAATTCACACTTAATGTGAATTATAAATTATATAGCATTTAAAGAAGTATAGTGGTCTTCATTTAGTGAAACAGGAAAATTGTGTTTAACTAACTTACTAATGGATGTAGAGGATGTAGACAATACATGTTCCAACCTCTACCACCTTTTGATTAGGGAGTTTATGTTAAGGTTAACTAAGGTCAGATGAGGTTGTAAATATTGGGGTCCTGATTTCGTAAGATTAGTGTCCTTATATGAAGAGATACCAGAGAGCTTTCTCTCCTCTATGTGCACACACAGGGAGAGGATGGCCGCTTACAAGTGAAGAGAAGGAGCCTCAGAATGAAACATACCTCACCAGCATATTCAATTTACTATCTTCCAGAACTATTGTTTAAGTTACCCAACCTGTGATATTTTTTCATGGCAGCTTGAGCTGACTAGTATAGGCACCATCATCACTAGTGGTGAGGTGTTTTTCATGAAGGAGGGTGGATGCTTTCACAGTGATGGAAGAAGTATGGCTGTGGTTGATGAATCATTTTGTTAAAAAATATTGTTAATTCTTCTGTAGTTCACTTCAGTCACTCAGTCACGTCCAATTCTTTGACACCCCGTGGACTACAGGACACCAGGCTTCCCTGTCCATCACCAAATCCCGAAGCTTGCTCAGATTCCTGTCCATCGAGTTGGGGATGCCATCCAACCATCTCATCCTCTGTCATCCCCTTTTCCTCCTGCCTTCAATCTTCCCCAGCATCAGGGTCTTCTCCAATGAGTCAGTTCTTTGCATCAGGTGGCCAAAGTATTGCTTCAGCTTCAGCATCCATCTTTCCAATGAATATTCAGGACTGATTTCCTTTAGAATGGACTGGTTGGATCACCTTGCAGTCCAAGGGACTCTAGAGAGTCTTCTCTAATACCACATTGCAAAAGCATCAATTCTTTAGCTCTCAGCTTTCTTTACGGTCCAACTCATATCCATACATGACTACTGGAAAAACCATAGCTTTGACTATATGGACCTTTGTCGGCAAAGTAATGTTTCTGCCTTTTAATATACCGTCTAGATGTGTCATTGTTTTTCTTCCAAGGAGCAAGCATGTTTTAATTTCATGCCTGCCATCACCATCTGCAGTGATTTTGGAGACCAAGAAAATAAAGTCTGTCACTGTTTCCATTGTTTCCCGATCTCTTTGTCATGAAGTGAAGGAACCAGATGCCATGATCTTAGTTTTTTGACTGTTGAGTTTTAAGCCAGCATTTTCACTCTCCTCTTTCACTTTCATCAAAAGATTCATTATCCCTCTTTGCTTTCTGCCATAAGGGTGTTGTCATCTGCATATCTGAGGTTATTGATATTTCTCCCAGCAATCTTGATTCTGGCTTGTGCTTCATCAAGCCCAGCTTTTCACGTGATGTACTCTGCATTTAAGTTAAGTAAGTAAGAAGACAATATATAGCCTTGATATATTCCTTTCTCAATTTGGAATCAGTCCGATTTTCTTCTGTAGAGTTCCAGGAAAAAAAATTCTTAAGAGAGCTGAGTAAAATCCTGCTATTTAATGGCAAAGCACATGGATTTTATTGGTATTTATCTAATTTATCAATGCAGGACTGCAAATATCAGTTGACTCTCACAAGATGTTGAGATCTCCTTCATGGGAAAGAAAAGGTATCTATGAGTTTAGGACAGAAATAAAAGGAGCATTATGATTTGTATTTTTTTTTTTAATTTTATTTATTTATTTATTTTTTTGTTTTGCTTTACAATACTGTATTCGTTTTGCTATACTTCCCCCATCCTCCATTTTATAACGTTAATCTTTCTACTTTTTAAATGGAGCTTGGGTTCTACATGAGGGGATTTGTTTTTTCTTACTTGCTCCTTATTTCTAACATCCAGTTGGAATATATGCTGAAGTCATTTGTATACATCTAAACTGTACTTGAGGCTTCCCAGAGGGTGCAGTGGTAAAGAATCCTCCTGGCAGTGCAGGAGACACAGGAGACATGGGTTTGATCCCTCAGTCAGGAAGATCCTCTGGAGAAGGAAGTGGTAACCACTCCAGTATTCTTATCTATAAAATCCCATGGACGGAGGAGCCTGGTGGTCTGTAGTCCATGAGGTCACAGAGTTGGACACAACTGAGCAACTGAGAATACCTGCAAGCTGTAGTTCTCATAGTGTCCAGCTGGAGACCTGACATTAGTACATTTTCCTGGGAACCTACAAGCCATGGCATTCCTTATCTTTTCATGTTACCTCAGAGGCTCATAACTATTGCAAAAGGACCAGGTAGCCCTGGTTTAATATGTGTCTTTGATTGCATATTGATTATTCTCCTTTTGTTCCCCCAGACACCTTTCTGCAGTGCCACAAAAATCTCAATTTATAACTAGACTGTTTCACCAGCTCACTTTCTTTCCACCTTTGACTGGTTTCAGTAATGAGAGGCACTCAGTGGTGATGAGAGTGGTAGGTCAGAGTATTTATAACTTACCAAACATTCTGGCCTCGCTGTAGTTCTACAGTTGCTGGTTCTTCTACAGCAGTGATTATCAACCTGAAGCAATTTTGCACTTCCCCACTCCTGGTAGAGGAACATTTAGCAGCTAATATCTGAAGGCATTTCTATAATCAAGATTGAAGTGGTCAAGATAAGAGATTGTCAAGTCTGAACTATTTCTGGTATCTTATACAGTCAGCAAAAACAAGACCGGGAGCTGACTGGCTTGGATCATGAACTCCTTATTGTCAAATTCAGACTGAAATTGAAGAAAGTGGAGGAAAACCACTAGACCATTCAGGTGTGACCTAAATCAAAGTCCTTATGACTATACAGTGCAAGTGAGAAATAGATTTAAGGGATTAGATCTGATAGAGTGCCTGAGGAACTATAGATGGATGTTTGTGACACTGTACAGAAGACAAGAATCAAGACCATCTCCAAGAAAAAGAAATGCAAAAAAGCAAAATGGCTGTTTGAGGAGGCCTTACGAATAGCTGTGAAAACAAGGGAAGTGAAAAGCAAAGGAGAAAAGGAAAGACATACCCATTTGAATGCAGAGTTCCAAAGAATAACAAGGAGAGATAAGAAAGACTTCCTCAGTGATCAATGCAAAGAAATAGAAGAAAACAATAGAATGGGAAAGACTAGACATCTCTTCATGAAAATGAGAGATACCAAGGGAACATTTCATGCAAAGATGGGCTCAATAAAGGACAGAAATGGTCTGGAACTAACAGAAGCAGAAGATATTAAGAAGAGGTGGCAAGAATACACAGAAGAGCTATACAAAAAATATCTCCAAAAACCAGATCATGACGGTGTGATCACTCACCTAAGCCAGGCATCCTGGAATGTGAAGTCAAGTGTGCCTTAGGAATCATCATTATGAAAAAAGCTAGTGGAGGTGATGGAATTCCAGTTGAGCTATTTCAAACCCTAAAAGATGATGTTGTGAAAGTGCTGCATTCAATATGTCAGCAAATTTGGAAACCTCATCAGTGGCCACAGGACTGGAAAAGGTCAGTTTTCATCCCAATCTCAAAGAAAGGCAATGCCAAAGAATGCTCAAACTAGCACACAATTGCACTCATCTCACATACTAGTAAAGTAATGGTCAAAATTCTCCAAGCCAGGCTTCAGCAATACATGAACCGTGAGCTTCCAGATGTTCAATCTGGTTTTAGAAAAGGCAGAGGAACCAGAGATCAAATTGCCAAATCCACTAGATCATTGAAAAAGCAAGAGAGTTCCAGAAAAATATCTATTTCTTCTTTATTGACTATGCCAAAGGCTTTGACTGTGTGGATCACAATAAACTGCAGAAAATTCTGAAAGAAATGGGAATACCATACTACCTGACCTGTCTCTTGAGAAACCTGTATGCAGGTCAGGAAGCAATAGTTAGAACTGGACATGGAACAACAGACTGGTTCCATATAGGAAAAGGAGTACATCAAGGCTGTATGTTGTCACCCTGCTTATTTAACTAATATGCAGAGTACATCATGAGAAACTCTGGGCTGGAAGAAGCACAAGGTGGAATCAAGACTGCTGGGAGAAATATCAATAGCCTCAGATATGCAGATGATACCACCCTTATGGCAGAAGGTGAAGAAGAACTAAAGAGCCTTTTGATGAAAGTGAAAGAGGAGAGTGAAAAAGTTGGTTTAAACCTCAACCTTCAAAGAACGAAGATCATGGCATCTGGTCCCATCACTTCATGGCAAGTAGATGGAGAAACAGTGGAAACAATGTCAAACTTTATTTTTCTGGGCTCCAAAATCACTGTAGATGGTGACTGCAGCCATGAAATTAAAAGACGCTTACTCCTTGGAAGGAAAGTTATGACCAACCTAGTAGCGTCTTAAAAAGCAGAGACATTACTTTGCCAACAAAAATCTGTCTAGTCAAGGCTATGGTTTTTCCAGTGGTCATGTATGGATGTGAGAGATGGACTATAAAGAAAGCTGAACACGGAAGAATTCATGCTTTTAAAGTGTGGTGTTGGAGAAGACTCTTGAGAGCCCCTTGGACTGTGAGGAGATCCAAACAGTCCATCCTAAAGGAGATCAGTTCTGGGTGTTCATTGGAAGGACTGATGCTGACGCTGAAACTCTAATACTTTGGCCACCTGATGCTAAGAGCTGACTCATTTGAAAAGACTCTGATGCTGGGAAAGATTGAGAGCAGGGGGAGAAGGGGACGACAGAGGATGAGATGGTTGGATGGCATCACCGACTCAATGGACATGGGTTTGGGTGGACTCTGGGAGTTGGTGATGGACAGGGAGGCCTGGTGTGCTGCTGTTCATGGGGTCACAAAGAGTCAGACACAACTGAGCGACTGATGTCAACTGAGTGGTTAGAGGCCAGTGAGGCTACTAAACATCCTACAATGCATCCCTTCAGGCTTTAGGGTGAGAGGTCAGGAGCAGCTTCCCGCTGTTTCTGTTTGAATTCTTCACCATGCTTTGTAGCTCTCCTCTTATGCTGCTCTCATCTCTGTACAATTCCCTTCATTAAACTCTCTTTTGTTAAAATTTTGGTGTGCAATGTTTCTCTGTGGGACTCTAAGTGACAGAATTTTAGTTTTACTTGTAGCATTGATATGAACATTAAACATCATGTTGATTTTGCTTAAAACTTTAAGCAGGATGGCAAAATCCCACCAGTACTAGTTGGTAGCATTTATGGAGTTTGCCTCTGGGCCACTCATCTTTATAATTGCTTGATGTGATCAACTCAATGTTTACAAAATTTCTTTGATTTGGATGCTAATATGATTCTCATTTAGAAGATAGTAAAACTGAGGCACATGGGTGAAATGACTTGCCCAAGGTCACATATTGAAAATGGCTGTCAAGCCTGGGTGTTTACCTCGGCAGTGCACTTCAGAAAAAAGCTCTATAATATCTGTAACATAAGAAGTCATAGTTGGTGCTATGAATCATTCAAATAATCACAAAGGAACTGTCACAGTAGCAGCTCTTGGTAGCATTCTATACTCCCACTCTGAACATCCTTTTTTTTCTCTTTACTTCTCCTTTCCTACTTTCTTCTTGCCTCTCATTTCCTTTTTGTTTCTCTTTTCCCTTTCTTCTTGCATGCCTCTTCACTTCCCACTGTTCTCTCCTTGCCTATTTTAACAAAACTTAGGTCTGCCTCTGGTACCTAGATGATAAAATAAACTAGGTTCATTTTTAGTCAGAATGGCATTCAAACCATTAGGAACAGAAAGAATGTATGGAATATTAATTAAGGCTATTTGCAAGATTTAATGAAATGTTAAGTATAAAATCAAACTTTAGTTTTCCAAGTGCTAGTGTCTTAAAGCAAGAGTATAAGGAATTTTTGTTATATAATCAATTGACTCTTAAAGTCTATATTTTAAAAACCCAGAAAAAGCATGTTTTAATTTATATACATATTATATAGAGATATGAAGTTTTTTTAAAAGGCATAGTTTATTTTCATAAGGGCTTTGGTTTGAAAATACAAAATGCTGACTTTTAAAATTAGTAGTCTCTCTGAAAATATCTTTTAAAAGTGGTCAAGTTGATTCATTCTCTAAGGAATTATGACAGTAAGGGAAAAAGTATACCTGCTATTTTATATGCAATTATCCTAATATGGGAACATATTCCATCCATTTTTCACAATAAATATGTACAGTGCTTAACATCAAAAGCTGAGTTGGCCTGATGCTATGAAAATGGATACATTGGTGGATAAATGAAATAAGATTTTTCTTAGAGGAAATACTGGATTTTTATTAAGTTAATTAGGAATTCATAGCATGCAAAGAATCAATATTTTTTAAAAAGAAATTTAAGTACTCTTTCTAATATATGTTATGTTTTCCTAGGGGAATATTTTTTTTCTAATTTCTATTACTGAAAAGTAAAGTGAAAGTTGGTCAGTTGCATTGGGCTCTTTGCGACCCCTGGATTGTAACATGCCAAGCTTCTCTTTCCATGGAATTCTCAAGGACAGAATACTGGAGTGGGTAGCTGTCCCCTACTCCAGAGGATCTTCCCAACTCAGGGATTGAACTCAGGTCTCCCACTTTGCAGGCAGATTCTTTACCATCTGAGCCACCAGAGAAGCCCAAGAATACTGGAGTGGGTAACTTATCCCTTCTCCAGGGGATCTTCTTGACTCAGGAATCGAACCAGGGTCTCCTGCACTGCAAGTGGATTGAAAGCAATGCACAACATGCTTGTCCTAAAATTACATATAGAAAGAGTGAAGAATGGAACTTTATGCTTGTAAATTCAAAGTGCTTTTCTACTCAGTCTTCTTATGGACAAAAGTAATCTTCAGAAATAAGAAAACAAACCACACTATTTCTTATGGCAATTTTCTCTGTAAATAACACTCTCACAATTCAAAAGCAAAGCATTATGATGACATTTTGGAAATTTAACTGAAATCAAGATGTGACTTCTCCTGCCTAAAACTATCCTGAATAACTGAAGAATTGGGAGAGATTAATTGCCTTGTTCATTCTCTGCAGGGAACAGAGTGTGCTGGAGATAAACTATATTGAAATTCACATGAAACTGACACAGAAATATCTTCTTTTGATGTGTCTAATTAGTGTTATAAAGAGGTTTGAACAAGATACCAAATGAAGCATCCTGTAGCACTGCTTAAGAAATGACTCATGTTTCTTGGGGGGTTGCTCATAATCCCCACTAGTTTCAGGCACAGTCAGGCTATAAAGTAAGTATTTATTTTAATAGCCATAAAAAGAGGCAGGTGAAGATCATTAACATCTCCATGGGACTTGAAACATTATTCTGCTACCTTGGTTTCATAAACTGTTACTGCTACTTAAGAGATTACTCTTTATTTAAATGACTAGATCTACTCTGGAAAAAAAAAAAAAAGAAATAATTCCTCTATGTTGGTCTTATTCCTATCACATGTAGACCCAGAAAAATGTCCATATAAGTAAAGTGAAGGGATTAATTTGGAAGATATTTAAAGTTTACTTTGACTTATTTGGGGGAAGGAAATGGCAACCCACTCCAGTATCCTTGCCTGGAGAATTCCATGGACAGAGGAGCCTGGCTGCAGTTTATGGGATTGCAAAGAGTCAGACACAACTGAGCTACTGACACTTTGACTTATTTTGCATTTTCTGTGAATACAATTTTTTTCTGTTGAGAGTAGTTGACAATGATAATATAACAAGTGGTGACATTAATTAGATGAATTTGGGATTTGAGATGTTACTTAAAGAAGCTTGTTACTGAAAAAAAAATCATTTTAAGGTGCTATGCACAAGGTCCTTTAATATCTCACTTATAGTAGTGCAGTCCATCCCACCTAGAAACTTCTCGGAAATAAAAATCTCAGGTCTCACCCCAGACTTTATGAATCTGAGTCAGCATCTCAAGAAGGCTTCTACATGCGTCATATGCATGTTCAAGTTTTGATACATTGCTTTAGCAAATCAGTTTTTTCACAATAATCATCTACCAGAAGGGTGATGGTATTTATACTAGATGAACCCAATGTTTCCATTGTGCCTAGATCCAAAAATTAATCAAAAGAAAAAAATAATTTTTTTTTTTTGTAGATCCCACAGAAGTAGTTATTTGGACTAGCAAAAGCAGCATGATCTGTTTTAAGTTGTTAGAAATGCAAATAATTTTACCCCTCCTCAGATCTACTGAATCAAATTTCTGGGTTCAGGGCTCAGGAATATGTTTGAACAGGCCCCTACAGCTGATTTTAATGCACGGTGTGGCTTTGAGAGCGGGAGCTGAAGAATTTGGACATAGGTAATCAGGCTGAAAAATAGTTAACTGGAGTTACCAAATAATGAAACAAAAGTTCCTAAAAGAGGCTTAGAGGGAAAGGACATATTTCCATAAACAATGCCATGGTTTAAAGAATTTGTAACATAATGTGTGTGGAATGGACAATGATGGTTATTTTTCTTCAACTCTAAGTAAATTGTTGTCCTTCAAAATTCATAAAATACTAGCTCCTTTACAGAACCCATGTCCCTTAAGCAGTATTGTTTTGCCATTGTGAACCCCCATCCTCACTATTTGTACAAAGAATCTTGGGAGATTGCTTCAAATATAAAATTTCAAGAGGGTAGATATTTGGTCTCATATCTATGTAGCCCCCCGGCATCTAGCCCCCTACCTGGGATACAGTTGTTGTCTAAATGTGTTTCCATTTATTTGTTAAAGTTTGTTTAGGGATGAAAAGGCCTATTTATTTTCCTGGTTTAGAAGCCATCTTATTGGACTTCCCTGTTGGCTTAGATGGTAAAGCGTCTGTCTACAATGTGGGAGACCTGGGTTCGATCCCTGGGTCAGGAAGATCCTCTGGAGAAGGAAATGGCAATCCACTCCAGTACTATTGCCTGGAAAATCCCATGGACAGAGCAGCCTGGTAGGCTACAGTCCATGGGGTTGTAAAGAGTCAGACACGACTGAGCAACTTCATTTTCACTTTCCTTACTTTTCTAAAAGATGAATAACTACCTATAAAATACATTGAAGTCCTCTGATTTAAAGTAAGCTGTGTTAAGAATTTCTCCTTTTGTGTATTATGTATTAAAAAAAATCTACCAACAAAGTCACAGAAGGTCTTTTACCCCCCAGTAGTACAATTGAAACATTTGACATACCTAAAATATGTCTCCATTTTCATCCATTTAAATCTGTAATTGTTTCTGTGTCCCTTGGAGAGCTTTTCTAGGTCAACTAAGTACTCACACTGTGTTACATGTTCCTTCCAAGAGTCCAAGTTAGTTTCGCTCTCTAATCCTCAAAAAATAGGTTGCTAGCAAATGTTACTCATTTATACAATAGTTTGAAAGATCCAAGGAAAATTTTGAGTCTTGGTCAAATATAAGCCCTTGCAGTTATTAGATTTCTTATCAACATTATTATTCCTAGCTCTCTAATAATTTCTTTTTTCTCAGGTTCAATCCTGAAAAAAAAACAAAAATCAACAACAACAAAAAAATGTGACAAAGAATTGTTGAAAATACAGTGATATGATTACAAATGCCTAATCTTCATCTTGTCTCACTTTTAACTCAAAGAAACGACTAAGGGGTGAAAAAGATGCTGTGTGTGTGTGTGTGTGTGTGTGCGCGCACGCCTGCACATGTGCACCTGCATGCAGGGGTTGGAACTGCAGTACCAGTAATTTGGAAACAGTATAAAGTATTACCCTTTTGCCATCACCTTAGAGGATTTGGGGGACAGTTTAATACAGCAAAAACCATCTAGAAAGAAGGAAAACAATGGCTTGCTCAGAACTACTCAATCTGAGTTAGATGAGTGAGTGACGTTGCTCAGTCATGTCTGACTCTTTGTGACCCCATGGAATGTGGCCTACCACGCTCCTCCGTCCATGGGATTTTCCAGGCAAGAGTACTGGAGTGGGTTGCCGTTTCCTTTGTCAGAGGATCTTCCCGACCCAGGGATTGAACCCAGGTCTTCCACATTGTAGGCAGACGTTTTACCATCTGAGCTACCAGGGAAGTCCATTTAAATGAGACTGAGGCAAAATAGGACTAAAATGATCTTATTCATAAGAATGGGGGATGGAAGGGAAGTGGGGCAGCAGCAAAGCCTCCATGTGGAATCCTTTTGACCACTGTGTTTCCTCAGTAGTCTTAAGTAGCTGACAGGAAGGCCCGAGGTCCAGTACTGTCACCTCAAACAGCTTTGGCTAGATTACTTCCCTAGAGCATCAAGAAGGGTGTTGTAGCACCCCGAATCATTTCCAGATGAACTGGAACAGTTTGGTTTAAGACTAACCTGGAATATACCTCAGGGCAAATTCAGTGTAGGAGTCCAAACCAGATCTGAGAGGATCTTCCTCTTGACAGACTCCAGGGACTAAACTCTTCCTTTGCCTCTAAAGTTCTAGGATTCTGAATTTTGAGTGTCTTCCAGTTAATATCCAGAAGGACACTTATACTGTCCATGGGAGAAATGGGGGATTGGAGAAAACCCACCCAGGTGATTTTGGTGGAAATTGAAGCCCAGAGTTTTTCTCATGTCTGAAAGAGAAAGAAAAAAAGAACAAAATAAACATTAAAACATAGACGGGCAGGTGTGAGACAAATACAAAAATGTATAGGAAATTAGTTAAGAATAGGAAAAAAGTTGTGGGCAAAGAGAACCAGAAAGTTAGCAAGGTCTAAATAAAAGATCTGTCTGCTTGGGCTGAACTGAGCTGTAACTTGTCTGCTGTTTTAAACACTTTAGTCCACTTTTCCAAACTTTTGTTGCTATGAGGCAAGAGCTGAGAAGAGAAATAAACCTACCTGACAAGTCTAAAAACTATTTTTACTAAGGTGGCTCAGAGGTTAAAGCATCTGCCTGGAATGCGGGAGACCTGGGTTTGATCCCTGGGTCGGGAAGATCCCCTGGAGAAGGAAATGGCAACCCATTCCAGTATTCTTGCCTGGAGAATCCCATGGAGGGAGGAGCCTGGTAGGCTACAGTCCATGGGGTGGCAGAGTCGGACACGACTGAGAGACTTCACACACCATGCCCTCACTCAATTGAAATTCTCAATACATAAGGTGTTTAAAGTTTCAGAAACCATGAACAGAAGGCATATATATTTGGGGGAGAGGTTAAAGCACTACTACTGCATGTGGGTAGAACAGGACAAAAACAAATTAAGAAAGCAATTTCAAAACAATTTTAAAAACATTTACTGAGAATAAGGCAGTAAATAGATATACTTTTCAGGTGCCCCTAGTGGTAAATAATCCGCCTGCCACTGCAAGGACATAGGAGACACAGGTTCCATCCCTGGGTTGGAAAGATCCCTTGGAGGAAGGCATGGCAATCCACTCCAGTATTCTTGCCTGGAAATCCCATGGACAGGGGAGCCTAGCAGGCTGCAGTCCATAGGGTCACAAAGAGTGGGACACAACTTCAGTGACTTAGCACAAATAAATCTTGGTGATGTGTGCGTGTGCTTGCTTGCTCAGTTGTGTCTGACTCTTTGTGACCCACAGACTGTAGCCCGCCAGGCTCCTCTGTCCATGTAATTTTATAGCTAAGGATACTGGAGTAGGTTAAAATTTCCTTTTCCAGAGGATCTTCCCCAACCAGGGATTGAACCTGTGTCTCCTGTGTCTCCTGCATTGGCAAGAGGATTCTTTATCACTGAGATACCTGGGAAGCCTGTTGATGATATATTAAGTAAAAAAAAGAAAAAATGGAGCATAATTACTGAAAGAGACTAATATGTAAAAGCAATAATAAACTGACTAAAATCACTGCAGATGGTGACTGCAGCCATGAAATTAAAAGACGCTTACTCCTTGGAAAAAAAGTTATGACCAACCTAGATAGCATATTCAAAAGCAGAGACATTACTTTGCCAGCTAAGTCAAGGCTATTGTTTTTCCAGTAGTCATGTATGGATGTGAGAGTTGGACTGTGAAGAAGGCTGAACGCCGAAGAATGGATGCTTTTCAAGTGTGGTGTTGGAGAAGACTCTTGAGAGTCCCTTGGACTGAAAGGAGATCCAACCAGTCCATTCTGAAGGAGATCGGCCCTGGGATTTCTTTGGAAGGAATGATGTTGAAGCTGAAGCTCCAGTAATTTGGCCACCTCATGCGAAGAGTTGACTCATTGGAAAAGACTCTGATGCTGGGAGGGATTGGGGGCAGGAGGAGAAGGGGATGACCGAGGATGAGATGGCTGGATGGCATCACTGACTCGATGGGCGTGAGTCTGAGTGAACTCCGGGAGTTGGTGATGGACAGGGAGGCCTGGCATGCTGCGATTCATGGAGTCGCAGAGTCGGACACGACTGAGCGACTGAACTGAACTGAACTGAACTGAAGAGAACCTTTGCATTCCCCTAACTTGGACTAAATTTTAAGATTTCCTAACGATAGACCTCTACTCTACCTTTTTTTTAAAAATAGCGTTTAATTTAGAAAACTTGCAATTATAAATACTTTCTCTTCCCCTGTAGGATCTGTCTTTTCTCAGCCTCTTGGCAGTTCTACAACCCAGGAATATTTTCTCAAAGAATTTTGAAAAGTAATCATTAAAAAAATAGCATCCCTATCTCTTAGTCTCTGTGGGATGGTCAAGAAGCACCAGTTAGCAGCACAAATGGCCTAATCGTATTGATCAACTTTGCCCCAATGGCATCCAGTGACTTTCCACTAGCACACAAAGGGCTACTCACTGTCTAGCCTTGTTTCAGCAGAGCAGCTCAGTTCAATCTCCTACTTATTGTAGTCATCTTTAATAAAATTTTTCTTGCCTATTTAAGTCTCTATAGTGGAGATTTTCTTTGAAAAAACCTATATAGTTTCAATAAAAGCTATGTATAGTATGGGCCATATACCGTATATGTGGGTAAGTAAAATGATAAATTTTTCATTATTTGTCATCACCATTTTATATGTAATTTCACTATAGAAGTTGAAATGAAAAGAAAGATTGCTAATTCCAAAGTAGATTTAAAGGAAAGAAACAACTAAAAATAAATCAAAGATAAAACATTTAAATAATATAAATTTAAATTCTCAAAGATGTGATATTTACACAAAGAAATATATAAAATCAAAATATTTTAGGGGAAAAAAATCACTAGAAATTGAAAGAGAAACTGAATAGTTCCCTTTAGTTTTTCATAGACCATGTGGAAAAAACAAAGGTTGTAAAAAGTTTAATCTTGGAATCAATGTTTATTTACTAGGTGCAATACATTTTAAGAATTCTTAAATTTCATTGTTGTCAAATATATGTTGAATTTAACATAATTATAGCTTTTCAGAAGAAAAAATTAATAATATAGTAAATGCAACCATATTAACTAATTTTAAATTAGTTAATGATTTCTGAAACTTTTAATTGTTGTTAGGGAAATGATTTAAATTGTGAAGGGAGTGTATTTCTAGAGTTGAGGTTTTATTAAACGCATAGCAATTACTTAAGCTTGTATTCAAAATTTATAACTTATAAATATCTTTTAACCTTTAATCTTTTTTATCCTCTAAATATATATTAATGTGTATCTTAGAGATATGCGTCTTAGGTACAGGAGAACATTGTTTACAAAATGACCAATGTTAATTACTGTTGGAAAGAATTCAAATCCCACCAACCTGGAATGAATAAATAAATTGCATTATTTTCATTTAGAGGAAAATGTATTAATAGAACCTTAATTCTTTTGGTATTAAAATACTAAAAATAAGCAAACTAAATATTTGCTTTAAGAAACTAAAACAAATTTTAAAAGATAATGAAATAAATCTGTGAGAGAAAAAGATATCACAAGAAGGGTTTTAACAAATTATTGACTAATATAAAACAATTAAATATTATTAACCGTTTAATTTTTTTCTCTGAAAACTGCTATAAAATAATGACAAATACATTTTCCTTGTGCTAATCCATATATTCTTTTTTCCCTGCCATGTTTAACAAATATATTATTAACAAGTATTTGGTGGCTCAGAGGTTAAAGCGTCTGCCTGCAATGCAGATCATCTGGGTTTGATCCCTGGGTTGGGAAGCTCCCCTGGAGAAGGAAATGGCAGCCCACTCCAATATTCTTGCCTGGAGAATCCCATGGACAGAGGAGCCTGGCAGGCTACAGTCCATGGGATCACAAGAGTCGGACATGACTTAGTGGCTAAACCACCACCAACCACCACCACCACCAAGTATTTAATTGCACTTTCCACAATCCGTCCTCGGTAGATTGATGCATAGTACACAAAACAGGCAGTGTCTCTGTCTTACATACTGATATTATATGGCCAAGTAAATGGTTAGATTGGGAAGATGACATTCCTGGCAGAGGGAAAACAGGTGCAAAGTCATGAGGCAAGAGAAGATAATAGCATTTT
Source organism: Aepyceros melampus (assembly GCA_006408695.1). Classification (NCBI taxonomy): domain Eukaryota; kingdom Metazoa; phylum Chordata; class Mammalia; order Artiodactyla; family Bovidae; genus Aepyceros; species Aepyceros melampus. The sequence goes on along the minus strand of SJXQ01008604.1, from coordinate 83,016 downwards.
TGAAAGGAATCCAAGGTGACAGGACTTGTGTGTGTGCATGTGTATATGTGTGTTTGGGGGTAATGCTCAATTAGCATTTTAGAATGTGATGAGAGAAATATATATATGAGCTTATACGAAAAAGAATCACAGCAAAAGTAATTAGTAATATCTAGATTATTCATTAGGAAAAATGTAGAACTGGAGGGTTAACAAAAGTTTGATTTTTTTTAATTAAAATTTTCTTGGATTTACCTTATTTAATTGTTAAAGTGAGAAAATGCAAACAATTATATATTTTTAGAAGCTCATTGTCAAATAAGCTTTAATATTTTGAACTACATATCCCTAATGTTCATGATATATTCACATTTATCTAATGTGAATAGATAATGTTCCATCCTAAATATAGCTGTATTACAAAATAGATACATAGGTAACACTAGATTAATGTTTCTGAAAAAGTATCCCAGTTTCTTTAGTTAAGAAGTTATTCAAATAAAAAATACTACATTAATTTATGTATTGTAATACTATTCAGACTGTGAAGATTATGATGGAAAACATATATGAGGTCAGAAAAACTATATATATATGTCAAATGAAAAATTTTGATAAATTACATACTTCCATTAAAATAAATCTAGCACATATGCCTATGCACAGATATGAATGTTGTGTTTTCCATTGGGTGATGAATTTAAGCTGGCTTTTATGCTCTTCTTTTATAAACATGTAATATATGGGTGAGAGCTGGACTGTGAAGAAAGCTGAGCGCCCAAGAATTGATGCTTTTGAACTGTGGCATTGGAGAAGACTCTTGAGAGTCCCTTGGAGTGCAAGGAGACGCAACCAGTCCATTCTGAAGGAGATCGGCCCTGGGATTTCTTTGGAAGGAATGATGCTGAATCTGAAACTCCAGTACTTTGGCTACCTCATGCAAAGAGTTGACTCATTGGAAAAGACTCTGATGCTGGGAGGGATTGGGGGCAGGAGGAGAAGGGGATGACCGAGGATGAGATGGCTGGATGGCATCACTGACTCGATGGGCGTGAGTCTGAGTGAACTCCGGGAGTTGGTGATGGACAGGGAGGCCTGGCATGCTGCAGTTCATGGGGTGGCAAAGAGTCGGACACGACTGAGCGACTGAACTGAACTGAACTGAACATAATTAATAATCTTCTTCATAAAAAGATAGAACTAGAGTAAATGGTTGTATGGTATATATTAAAATAAAAATTGTTTTACCCTTCTCATATTTGTATAATTGAAATGCTGCAAATATCTGGTGGAAAATAAAATTGACTTTGATGAATAAGAAGTTTAACAAATCTATATTTAAACTGATAGTATGGGTTAAATCAATCATGTTTTTGAGTTTGGTTATAATGAAGGTTATTGAATGGCAAAGATCAATCAGATAGAATCTACAAAGTTGGATGAGGAAGAAAAATTATTACCTGTCTGGTCATCAGAAGCAAAATGAACCATGAGTTGAAATATCTTCAACAAAAGTTAATCAATGACAGTGCACTTGACTGATTTCTGAACAATATGTACTTTAGCTGAAAGATATCTAGCCTTCCCTATCTTTTTAATAGTTTGTGAGTCCAGAAAACATAAGTTATATGAGTTTCTTGGCAAGTTGTATCTTCAACCCTCACCTCAAATTCAACTTCATCTGGGAAACCTGCCACAACTGATTTGAAAAGAAGTACAAAATTTTTCCTATTCATAAAGCAGTAAAGAAAGTTCTATCTTATCTTCCAAATGAAATTTGAACCATTAAAAATAAGCTACATTTAAAACAACCTTTTCCAAGTGATTAATTTTCCTTAGATTATAAATTTGAAAATGGCAGGGAATACATTGATTGTGAATATTTATAACGTGGGAAAAAATCAAGAAAATATAGATTATAAATGCATAAGTTGGTTGTCTGGATCCCCAACATCTCTAACACTTGTTTAGCAGTATTTGTATAATATTTTCACTTCTATCATATGTTTCATTGTTATAACATTCTAAAAATAAAAATTAACTATTAAATTTAATGAAAACTTTGAAAGTTTGTCATGTAGCTCTTTTAATCCTTGAGGGAGTTGTCTGATTCAATTTTCCTCCACCTTTTCTCCACTTTATCTTACAGAGGAGCAAAATAACAAGAGACCTAAGAACAGAGAGGTAATTTAGTTTTAAAAATATCTAGGGGAGGTGGAGATGCATTCAGACAGTTTCTACCACTGTGATTCCTGCTCTAAGGGCCCCCTTTAAATTTCTGTATCTTGTGTCAATAGGTTATAAGATTTCTGAAAAAGAATACATAATTTTCTTGGCTGACAAACTAAAAATATCTTGCTTAAAAAATACAGAGGAAACAGGATTTTCATATTGCTTCCTGTGCTGTTTGCACTCCCCCCTCCGCCCCTTCATTCTGATAGTATCAAAGTGAAGCCATTCTAGTCAGCAAGTTCCTGACATCTTGTTGGCTGAACCTAGTGAAAACTTGTTGGGGAGCAAATCTGACTGTTAATTCTATTTCCTTCCATGGCCAGGTGACTTGGGGGGACAAAGGCTATCGAAGGGAAAGTATATGAGTGTTCTGGGGAAATTCCCACCTTATTATCCTCAGCTGGGGAAAGACAACATGTGGCAAGGGAAAGGAAGGGCAGTATCCATGCTATAACAGAAGCAGTGATCTGTGAGGCGTCCTATGAAAAGAGATAATTGATATGGAAAATGAAAATGATTTGGGAAACATGATGGTTGGATGGAGAAAGATTATTCCAGAGTTAAGAGTGCACAACTGGTATAAGGGGATTTGATTTACACTAATAAAATATACTCAATATCACTGTAATCCAAGCCTATGCCCCAAACAGTAAAGCTGAAGAAGCTGAAGTTGAGCGGTTCTATGAAGACCTACAAGACCTTTTAGAACTAACACCCGAAAAAGATGTCCTTTTCATTATAGGGGACTGGAATGCAAAAGAAGAAAGTCAAGAAACACCTGGAGTAACAGGCAAATTTGGCCTTAGAGTATGGAATGAAGCAGGGCAAAGGCTAATAGAGTTTTTCCAAGAGAATGCACTGGTCATAGCAAACACCCTCTTCCAACAACACAAGAGAAGACTCTACATATGAACATCACCATATGGTCAATATAGAAATCAGACTGATTATATTCTTTGTAGCCAAAGATGAAGAAGCTCTATTCAGTCAGCAAAAGCAAGACCGGGAGCTGACTGTGGCTCAGATCATGAAATCCTTATTACCAAATTCAGCTTAAATTGAAGAAAGTAGGGAAAACCACTAGACCATTCAGGTATGACCTAAATCAAATCCCTTATGATTATACAGTGGAAGTGATTTAAGGGATTAGATCTAATAGAGTGCCTGATGAACTATAGAATGAGGTTTGTGACATTGTACAGGAGACGGATCAAGACCATCCCCATGGCAAAGAAATGCAAAAAAGCAAAATGGCTGTCTGGAGAGGTCTTACAAATAGCTGTGAAAGGGAGAGAAGCAAAAAGCAAAGGAGAAAAGGAAAGATACAAGCATCTGAATGCAGAGTTCCAAAGAATAGCAAGGAGAGATAAAGAAAGGCTTCTTCAGCGATCAATGCAAAGAAATAGAGGAAAAGAACAGAATAGGAAAGACTAGAGATCTCTTCAAGAAAATTAGAGATACCAAGGGAACATTTCATGCAAAGATGGGCTCGATAAAGGACAGAAATGGTATGCACCTAACAGAAGCAGAAGATATTAAGAAGAGGTGGCAAGAATACATGGAAGAACTGTACAAAAAAGATCTTCATGACCCAGATAATCACAATGGTGTGATCACTTACCTAGAGCCAGACATTCTGGAATGTGAAGTCAAGTGGGCCTTAGAAAGCATCACTACGAATAAAGCTAGTGGAGGTGATGGAATTTCAGTTGAGCTATTTCAAATTCTGAAAGATGATGCTGTGAAAGTGCTTCACTCAATATGCCAACAAATTTGGAAAAGTCAGCAGTGGCCACAGGACTGGAAAAGGTCAATTTTCATTCCAATCCCAAAGAAAGGCAATGCCAAAGAATGCTCAAACTACCGCACAATTGCACTCATCTCACACGCTAGTAAAGTAATGCTCAAAATTCTCCAAGCCAGGCTTCAGCAATACGTGAACCATGAACTTCCAGACGTTCAAGCTGGTTTTAGATAAGGCAGAGGAACCAGAGATCAAATTGCTAACATCTGCTGGATCATCAAAAAAGCAAGAGAGTTCCAGGAAAATATCTATTTCTGCTTTATTTACTATCCAAAGCCTTTGACTGTGTGGATCACAATAAACTGTAGAAGATTTTGAAAGAGATGGGAATACCAGACCACCTGACCTGCCTCTTGAGAAATCTCTATGCAGGTTAGGAAACAACAGTTAGAACTGGAAATGGAACAATAGACTGGTTCCAAATAGGGAAAGGAGTATGTCAAGGCTGTATATTGTCACCCTGTTTATTTAACCTATATTCAGAGTATGTCATGAGAAACACGATTCATGGGGTCGCAAAGAGTAGGACACGACTGAGCTACTGAACTGAATAAGATATAACTTGCCATTATTAGCAAATTTTCAGCCAATGGTGATCTTTGTCTCTTTGTTTTCTTTCCTCTACTGACATAAGCAGACTCTGCGTATTCTACCCAATGTCTACACTTCCAGAATTCAAGATTAACAGGTAGAAAGTCCATTGCCTATTGAGTTCAGAGCAAAATATTTAATGATTAAGTGTTGAGCTGATAATAGAGAGTGGGATTAAAAACATACAAAAGGAAAATAAAAGGATTCTTCTATGGGGTGAATACAAAATTTAGTGCTTTGGTTAAATTTAACAAAGATTGCCTATTTTGTGAAAGTTAAAAGAATTACAGGGAAAGATGTGTTTGGGTGGAAATTATGCATTTTCCACAGTATATTTTTTCCAGGTTATCTGATCCTGATCTCATAGATCATTTACAGCTATGGAAAATAATTCTTATGTATAGGCAATGAAGATATTCTTTGAGAGGGAGGTGCGATTGCTTTTTCTCCGTGGAAAAAGCTAATTTCTCTTTGTAATTCATTTCATTAGTTATTTACATAAATTTGTGCTTGTTTAACTTCTTTGAACAATTTGTAACAGATGACTGAAATCTTCATTATGAGTTAAATAATATATTTAACATATGTTCATTTTGTGTGTATGAGGTTCATAATTTTATCATTTAAAAATTGATTTTTGCAGAGTAATATGTGGAAAAACAATTAGACCCTTGTCTGACATAAGGAGAGATGAATAAACATGCAGTTTTGCTATTATTTTTGTGAGCCAGTGTTCTTGTTTCTACATGCTGGACATAGTTATGATTAAAACTGAAGGTCAGAGTATAGTGAAAGTCAATAGAATGGATAGTTACAGTCCAGTGGGTTAAGAAATGTAACTGAGGCAAGTGAAAGGTACTATAGAAATGTGTATAGTACAGCAAGTGACTCTGCCTTGGGGTCTAGAGAAATATGGGTTTTGGGTGGGGCAAAGGTTGAGAATCAGATTAGAAATGAACTTAGCCAATCATGTTATTGTCTTAGCTATCCTTGATAAATAACTATAATCAAACTTTGCAATATTAAACACAGAATCCAGGACAAAGGCAATGAGTGTATAAACTCTCCTTTACTTCAGTTCAGTTCAGTCGCTCAGTTGTGTCCAACTCTTTGCGATCCCATGGACTGCAGCATGCCAGGCTTCCCTGTTTATCACCAACTCCCGGAGCTTACTCAAAATCATGTCCTTTGCGTTGGTGATGCCATCCAACCATCTTATCCTCTGTTGTGCCCTTCTCCTCCTGTCTTCAATCTTTCCCAGCATCAGGGTCTTTTCCAATGAATCAGTTCTTCGCATCAGGTGGCCAAAGTATTGGAGTTTCAGCTTCACAGCAGTTCTTCCAATGAATATTCAGGATTGATTTCCCTTAGGATTGACTGGTTGGATCTCCTTGCAGTCCAAGGGACTCTCAAGAGTCTTCTCCAACACCACAGTTGAAAAGCATTAATTCTTCGGCACTCAGCTTTCTTCACAGTCCAACTTTCACATCCATACATGACCACTAGAAAAACCATAGTCTTGACTAGATGGACCTTTGTTTGTAAAGTAATGTCTCTGTTTTCTAATAAACTTTCTAGGTTGGTCATAGCTTTTCTTCCAAGGAGCAAGCGTCTTTAAATTTCATGGCTGCAGTCACCCTCTGCCGTGATTCTGGAGACCCCCAAAATAAAGTCTGTCACTGTTTCAATTGTTTCCCCATCTATATGACATGAAGTGATGGGGCATATGCCATGATCTTAGTTTTCTGAATGTTGAGTTTAAGCCAACTTTTTCACTCTTCTGTTTCATTTTTATCATTTCATTTCACTCTTCTTCTTCACTCTCTGCCATAAGGGTGGTGTCATCTGTGTATCTGAGGTTATTGATATTTCTCCCAGCAATCTCGATTCCAGCTTGTGCCTCATTTAGCCTGGTATTTGAGAAATGATGCATGTATGATGTACTCTGCATATAAGTTAAATAAACAGGGTGACAATATACAGCCTTGACATACTCCTTTCCTGATTTGGAACCAGTCTGTTGTTCCATGTGCAGTTCTAACTGTTGCTTCTTGACCTCCATACAGATTTCTCAAGAGGCAGGTCAGGTGGCCTGGTATTCCCATCTCTTTAAGAATTTTACCCAGTTTGTTGTGATCCACACAGTCAAAGGCTTTGACAGAGTCAATAAACCAGAAGTAGATGGTTTTCTGGAACTCTGTTGCTTTTGCAATGAGCCAGTAGATTTTGGCATTTGATCTCTGGTTCCTTAGGACTAAAATGAGCTTGAACACAAGGTCACATTTACTGGTATTAGGAGGTCAGCAAGAATACAAAGTTCTCTAAACTGTGTAGATTTCACAGTTGCTGAGATTAATCACAGAAAGGAAAAATAAAAGAAATACTTAAAAAATAAGTACAATGAAGCTTATAAAGCAAGGCTAAATTTAGCTAAAAATTTGAGGCCAACCCTTTTTAAGGGTAAGCATATAAGAAGGAAGAGACTTCCCTGGTGGCTCAGATGGTAAAACATCTGCCTACAATGTGGGAGGCCCGGGTTCAATCCCTGGGTCAGGAAGATCTCCTGGAGAAAGAAATGGCAATCCAATCCAGTATTCTTGCTTGGAAAATCCCATGGATGGAGGAGCCTGGTAGGTTACAGTCCGTGGAGTTGCAAAGAGTTGGACATGACTGAGCAAGCTTTTATTTTTTATATAAGAAGGAAATCATGAAAGGTGGAAATCATATAAGAAAAAAAAGTAATAAACAAATTTGAAGCAGGGTGTCTCTGTTCCATGTGTGTTATATCTATTATATCATAGTAAACTTAGAAAACCGATCCTGTGAATTCCTTTGAGGAAGAGAATATTAACAGTTTTATAGTTGAGGACTCAAACATAGAGAAGTTTTTATGCTAAGATTTGTGATAATAATGATAAATGCTCTTATGTACATGGAGTTTATGATCTCAAAGTATTTTCTCTGTACAGTATTTGCTTTACTCCCTAACTGCTATTGAAAAGGAAGTTTTAATTTTCACATTTTAAAGATGAGAAAGCTGAGTCTTAGAGACATAAATTTTCTTATACCAAGTTAAACAGCAAGTACATGCACCCTGATTTTCTGGTTCTACATTCTGTGCTTTTTCTGTTACAAGTTGCTTCTCAGTAAAATGGATCCTTATGCTCTGGAGATGCTTTGGGATCACAGGGTTCAGGGCTGAGTCCACATTAGGGGTAAGAATAGAATTTGAGATTATAATCAGGTGCTAGAGCTTTGTTCCTAATTTCTAACTTCTTTAATTGCCGGAAATATGGGTTGGGCAGAGATTGCAGAGGAATGAATTAGGCTATCCTTCTGTATTATCCTACCCTCAGTCTATAATACCTGGCAATAAAGAATTTCATATTATAATAGTTTATCCCAATACTGTTATTCTTAGCTTAGTTTTTTGCCTTCTAAAAGAAATGCATTTTTGTTTTAAAAAAATGACACAAGATTACAGAAAACATATAAAGATCAAGGAAAATCTTAACAACTCCTATATAACCATACTAATTGCAATAAGGGTAATATTTATCAAAGAAAACTATGTAGCATAAGCCTATAGTTTTCTTGTTTACTTTCCTGTATAGGACCCAGAATGCCAGTTTTTTCCTCAAATTCAGCTTGGGCCATTGTTAAATGCTGCATGCCTGGTGTATTGACTAATTTATCAACTTGCAGAAATACCACCTAGGATTTGTCAGGCTGTGCCCTTCAGAAATTGCCCAGCCAAACAAATGAGGAGCTCAATTCCAGCCCACACTCCACCCACACTTTCTTCCCCAAGGGGAGCATCCTCTTGGAGTTGCTGCAATTATTTAGAGGAGATGCTCACTCATTTTATTCACACCAAGATACTGTATGTGCTAGCAAAGGTGGTGACGAAAGAGAACATAAACAGCAGGGAAGAACTGGGGATCTTCATTTTTTGAATATTTAGCTTTTAGTCAGCTTTTTCATTCTCCTCTTTCACCTTCATCATGAAGCTCTTTAGTTCCTCTTCACTTTCTGCCATTAGAGTGGTATCATCTGCATGTCTGAGGTTGTTGATATTTCTCCCAGGAATCTTTATTCCAGCTTGTGATTCATCCAGCCTGGCATTTCTCATGATATGCCCTATATAGAACTTAAATAAGCACAGTAATAATATACAGCCTTGATGTACTATTAGAAGTTAGTGACATTCTAACTTTATATAATTTTATTTTATTATTTTTAGAATTTTTCTTAGTTTGGTGAGAACTTGAATTTCAGGAGGAGTTTATAACAACACCTCCTTTATGGTCATGAAGAAAAGCGTTGATCTGGAATAGCCAAATTCTAGGTTCTTAAGCCTATGGATAAAAGTTTCAAAGTCATGGAGCACAAAGGCATGATCTTTTTCCATTCTCTCTTTTTCCTTGTTTCTTGGTTGAGGGATGACTTGGACTCATTTGCTTTAGAATAAGCCCTAATTCTTTTCTTTTTAGCTCTAGCTTTTCCAATATTTCACTTGATTCTGTCTTGAAGTTACCAGAATAAAGGACAAGTTCACAGGATGAGTGGTCTGAGACAAATGACCTAGGATATCTTTACTGTGCAGAGGTGGGTGTATCCTCTTGATTGATTCTTCATGCTCTTAGACTTCCTTCATCTTATCAGGAGAACTTTCCTAGCATCAGAGACTCTGACTTACCTTTAGAAGTACAAAAGCAGTAATTCCAGACTCAGTGGAGGAAATCCACAACGGTGAGAATAATTCACTAGACTCCTGTTCTGTGGCTAGAGTTAAAGTCAAACTGATAGTGATTTCATTTCCTTCAGTTATACAACTAGAATAGGAATTGCTGAATTATATGATAGTTCTTTTCTAATTTTTTGAGGAACCTCCATACGATTGTCCATTTTATTTTCTTGCATCTGCTTAAATTCCCACCAACAGTGCACAGGGTTCCCTTTTCCCCACATTCTCAATAGCACGTTTTTCTTGTCTTTTCAACAACAGACAGTCTAACAAATATGAGATCTTATCTTATTGGTTTTGATTTGCATTTTCCCAATTCCTAAGGAATGTTGAGCACCTTTTCATATACCTATTGACAACCTGAACATCTTCTTTGGAAAAATGTCTAGTAATGCCTTTTGCCCATTTTAAAACCTGATTATTTGTTTCTTTCTGCTATTGAGCTGTATGAATTCCTTATATATTTTGTATATTATCAAATATATGGTTTATAAATATTTTCTCCCATGCCTGAGGTTGTTTTTTTATTTTGTTGAATATTTGCTTTGCTTTACAAAAGCTTTCAATTGTATGTATGCCCACTTGTTAATTTTTTCTTTTGTTGTTTGTGCTTTAGGTATGACATCCAAAAAAGATTATCATTATGCCAAATCATTTTCATTGCATCACTATTATCAATAGCCAAGACTTGGACACAACCTATGTGTCTCTCAGTGGATGAATGGATAAAGTAAATGTTGTATATACACATATACAGGAGAACACTATTCCGCAAGAAAAAAGAAAGACATTTTTCCTCTTGTGACAGATGGGTAGGTGTTGAAGGCATTATACTAAGTGAAATAAGTCAAATAGAAAGAAAATGCTGCATGATCTCATTTAGATACAGAATCAAAAATTAAAGGAAATATAGGAAAGAGGTAAAATTTGTTGTCAGAGGCAAGGGGTAAGGGTGAAGGTGATCTAAAGGTACGAAATTCCAGTGATAAGATAAATAAGTCCTGAGGGTTTAATGTACAGTATGATGACTATAGTTAAAAATACTATATTGTATATTTGAAGGTACAAAGAGAGTAGATATTTAAAGTTATTATTATAGGAAAAAACATAACTATGTGTGGTAATGGATTTTAGACTTATTGTAGTAATCTTTTAAGAATACATACTTATATCAAATTGTGTGTATTCCCTAAATCTATGCAATGTTATAGATCAGTTATATTTAAATAAAGCTGGAAAAGGAAATAAAGTCCAACTAATGACATGGTAGTCATTGGCCTTGCTTTGGCAGTCATTGTATGGTATGTACTCTGCAAGAATAGTGACTCAAGGCCTTTTTGGATTTGCTTCTATTTTTGAGACTTCCCTCCCACCCCTTACCAAAGAAACAGACACATTTAGGAATTATCATTCCTCCTACTGTCAGGGTTCAAATCTCACCTTCACATCTTTTCAGATGTATGATCTTGCATTGGCCTCCATTCCTTTATCTTTAAAATAAGGAAAATGTAAGCTATTTCATAGAGTGCTATGGAGTTAAAATAATAAAATACATGTCAAGCCTGGCAAGAAGTAGCACCCAATAAGCATTAGCTATTAATAAAATGATTCCTATTACCACATTTTGTAAACATAATTAGGTCTTTTGAATTTGGGAAAAAATATATTGGACTATCAATTAATTAGATAACCCCCTCCCAGGGAAATCTAATAGATGAGGTGTCAGTATCTTCTTAATGGTATAATTTTATTGCCATAGCTACAGTTCAATGTTAGACTTAATGTGCTTCTCTTCTTAGAAACCGGATTTAGGAAATAACACTTTCTGATTGGATGCCTGAAAGGATCATAACTGATAAATATTGTGATGCTACAATGGCAGGGCATGTTTCTATATCTCAATATAAATATGAAATAACACAATCCACAGTTCTTTTCTCAACTGGTTGGTAATCCAGTTTGACATAACAATGTCAAAAACATAATTTACCAGGGATATGACTTGTTGGCTGTTACTCTGATGGCCTCAGAGGACCCAGGATCAATACTCCCTTGCATCTCCCAAGTTCCCTTGATATAATGCAGGCTGCATCTTCTCAAGTCAAAATTGAAATCAGAGAATAATAGAAACACTGCCTATTAGACCTGCAAGTGATCAAGGAAAAGATCATGTAAAATCCTGTTACAATTAAGATATGTGGAAAAGACTTCACTGAACACCTTCTAAAATTCTATGATTATCATTTCAACATTTCCATAAGTCAGTGTTAGGAAGCATTATCTATTTGGGAAAACAAAACTCCTTCTCCAAGTCTGTTCATGCTCTTTAGTAGTTTTGAAAAAATCAAAAGAAGGCCTTTTTATGACAAAATTTAATATAAGATTCATAGTTGATTATTAAATAATTTATCAACAAATTTATAAAAGAAGTAAATGAGAGGGAGCATTCCCAGATGGCAGAGGAATAGGATCGGGAAACCACTTTCTAAACAGCAAATTCATCAAAAGAACATTTGAATGCTGAGCAAATTCCACAAAACAACTTCTGAACATTGTCAGAGGACATCAGGTACCCAGAAAGGCAGCCCATTGTCTTTGAAAGGAGGTCACCTCTATCTCCTCCCTCTCCCTTCTCTTCTCTATCCAACTCTGTGAATCTCTTTGTGTGTTCTGGGCCGTGGAGAACATTTAGGGAACTGATTACTGGCTAGATCTGTCTCTCTCCTCTTGATTCCCCCTTTTCTCCTCCTGGTCACCTCTATCTCCTTTCTCTCTCTTCTCTTCTCTATGTAACTCCGTGAACCTCTCTGAGGGTTCCAGACTGTGGAGAGCACATAGCGAATTGATTACTGGCTGGATTGCTCTCCTCCCTTTTGATTCCTCCTCTTCTCCTCCTGGTCACCTCTATATCCCTCCTCCTTCTTCTCTTCTTCATGTAACTCTGTGAACCTCTCTGGGTGTTCCTCACTGTGGAGAATCTTTTCACCATTAACCTAGATGTTTTATCATCAGTGCTGTATGGATGGATAAGTCTTAAGGCTACTGTAAGAAAAAGACTGAAAGCCAGAGGCAGGAGGCTTAAGTCCAAAACCTGAGAGCACCAGAAAATCCTGACTCCAGGGAACATTAATCGATAGGAGCTCATCCAAAAGCCTCCATACCTACACTGAAACCAAGTACCACCCAAGAGCCAACAAGCTCCAGAGCAAGACATACCACACAAATTCTCCAGCAACGCAGGAATGTAGCCCTGAGCTTCAATATACAGGCTGCCCAAAGTCACACCAAACTTGTAGACATCTCAAAACTCACTGCTGGACACTTCATTGCACTCCAGCAAGAATAAATCCAGGTCCACCCACCAGAACACTGATGCAAGCTTCCCTAACCAGGAAACCTTGACAAGCCACTCGTCTGACCCCACCCACAGGGAGGAACCTCCACAATAAAGAGGAACCACAAACTGCCAGAATACAGAAAGGCCACCCCAAACACAGCGATCTAAATAAGATGAAAAGGCAGAGAAATATTCAGCAGGTAAAGGCACATGATAAATGCCCACCAAACCAAACAAAAGAGGAGGAGATAAGGAGTCTACCCGAAAAAGAATTCAGAATAATGATAGTAAAAATGATCCAAATTCTTGAAAACAAAATGGAGTTACAGATGAATAGCCTGGAGACAAGGATTGAGAATATGCAAGAAATGTTTAACAAGGACCTAAGAAATAAAAAAGAGTGAATCAATAATGAATAATGCAATAAACAAGATTAAAAACACTCTAGAGGGAACCAACAGTAAAATAATGGAAGCAGAAGATAGGATAAGTGAGGTAGAAGATAGAATGGTAGAAATAAATGAAGCAGAGAGGACAAAAGAAAAAAAAATAATGAAAGGAAATGAGGACAATCTCAGAGACCTCTGGGACAATGTTAAACACCTCAACATTCAAATCATAGGAGTCCCAGAAGAAGAAGACAGAGAGGCCATGAGAAAATACTTGAGGAGATAATAGTTGAAAACTTTCCTAAAATGGGGAAGGAAATAGTCACCCAAGTCCAAGAAACCCAGAGAGTCCCAAACAGGATGAACCCAAGGCAAAACACCCCAAGACACATATTAATCAAATTACAAAGATCAAACACAAAGAACAAATATTAAAAGCAGCAAGGGAAAAACAACAAATAACACACAAGGGGATTCCCATAAGGATAACAGCTGATCTTTCAATAGAAACTCTTCAAGCCAGAAGGGAATGGCAGGACATACTTAAAGTGATGAAAGAAAAACCTACAACCTAGATTACCGTACCCAGCAAGGATCTCATTTGAATATGAAGGGCAAATCAAAAGCTTTATAGACAAGCAAAAGCTGAGAGAATTCAGCACCACCAAATCAGCTCTTCAATAAATGCTAAAGGATCTTCTTTAGACAGGAAACACAGAAAGGATGTATAAACTCAAGCTCAAAACAACAAAGTAAATGGCAATGGGATTATACTTATCAATAATTACCTTAAATGTAAATGGGTTGAGTGCTCCAACCAAAAAACAAACACTGGCTGAATGGATAAAAAAACAAGACCCCTATATATGTTGTCTACAAGAGATTCACCTCAAAACAAGGGACACATACAGACTGAAAGTGAAGGGCTGGAAAAATATATTTCATGCAAATGGAGACTAAAATAGAGCAGGAGTAGCAATACTCATATCAGATAAAATAGACTTTAAAATAAAGGCTGTGAAAAGAGACAAAGAAGGATACTACATAATGATCAAAGAATCAATCCAAGAAGAGGATATAACAATTATAAATATATATGCACCCAACACAGGAGCACCACAATATGTAAGACAAATGCTGCAACTATGAAAGGGGAAATTAACAATAACACAATAACAGTGGGAGACTATTGTGACTATCCTCTCACACCTATGGATAGATCAATTAAACAGAAAATTAATAAGGGAACACAAACTTTAAATGATACAATGGACCAGTTAGACCTAATTGATATCTATAGGACATTTCACCTTACAACAATGAATTTCACCTTTTTCTCAAGTGCACATGGAATCTTCTCCAGGATAGATCACATCCTGGACCATAAATCTAGCCTTGGTAAATTAAAAAAAAATTGAAATCATTCAAATATCTTTTCTGACCACAATGCAGTAAGATTAGATGTCAATTATAAGAAAAAAACTATTAAAAATCCCAACATATGGAGGCTAAACAACAGGCTTCTGAATAACCAACAAATCACAGAAGAAATCAAAAAAGAAATCAAAATATGCATAGAAATGAATGAAAATGAAAACACAACAACCCAAAACCTATGAGACACTGTAAAACAGTGCTAAGGGGAAGGTTCATAGCAGTACAAGCTTACCTCAAGAAACAAGGAAAAAGTCAAATAAGTAACCTAACTCTACACCTAAAGCAACTAGAAAAGGAAGAAAGGAGAACCCCAGGGTTAGTAGAAGGAAAGAAATTTTAAAAATTAGCACAGAAATTAATGCAAAAGAAACAAAAGAGACCATAGCAAAAATCAACGAAGCCAAAAGCTGTTTCTTTGAGAAGATAAATAAAATTTACAAACCATTAGCCAGACTCATCAAGAAACAAAGGGAGAAGAATAAAATCAACAAAATAGAAATGAAAATGGAGAAACCACAACAGACAACACAGAAATACAAAGGATCATAAGAGACTACTATCAGCAACTATATATGAATAAAATGGACAACTTGGAAGAAATGGACAAATTCTTAGAAAAGTACAACTTTCCAAAACTGAACCTGGAAGAAATAGAAAATCTTAACAGACCCATCACAAGCATGGAAATCAAAACTGTAATCAGAAATCTTCCAGCAAACAAAAGCCCAGGTCCAGATGGCTTCACAGCTGAATTCTACCAAAAATTTAGAGAAGAGCTAACACCTATCCTACTCGAACTCTTCCAGAATATTGCAGAGGAAGGTAAATTTCCAATCTCATTCTATGAGACCACCATCACCATAATACCAAAACCAGACAAAAATGCCACACAAAAAAAGAAAACTATAGGCCAATATGACTGATGAACATAGATGCAAAAATCCTTAACAAAATTATAGCAAGCAGAATCCAACAACATATTAAAAAGATCACATACATCATGATCAAGTGGCTTTAACCCAGGGATGCAGGGATTCTTTAATATCCACAAATCAATCAGTGTAGTACACCACATTAACAAATTGAAAGATAAAAACCATATGATTATCTCAATAGATGCAGAGAAAGCCTTTGATAAAATTCAATATCCATTTATGATAAAAACCCTCCAGAAAGCAGGAATAGAAGGAACATACCTCAACATGTAATGTAATGTAATGTAAAGTCACTCAGTCGTGTCCGACTCTTTGTGACCCCGCGGACTACAGCCCACCAGGCTCCTCAGTCCATGAGATTCTCCAAGCAAGAATACTGGAGTGGTTTGCCATTTCCTTCTCCAGGTGATCTTCCTGACCCAGGGATCGAACCCGGGTCTCTGGCATTGGAGGCAGACGCTTTAACCTCTGAGCCACCAGGGAAGTCATAATAAAAGCTATATATGACAAGCCCACATTATCCTCAATGGTGAAAAATTGAAAGCATTTCCCCTAAAGTCAGGAACAAGACAAGAACCCACTCTCACCACTACTATTCAACATAGTTTTGAAAGTTTTGGTGACAGGAATCAGAGCAGAAAAAGAAATAAAAGGAATCCAGATTGGAAAAGAAGAAGTAAAAATCTCACTGTTTGAAGATGAGATGATCCTCTACATAGAAAACCCTAAAGATTCCACCAGAAAATTACTAGAGCTAATCAATGAATATAGTAAAGTTGCAGGATATGAAATTAACACACAGAAATCCTTTGCATTCCTATACACTAACAATGAGAAAACAGAAAGAGAAATTAAGGAAACAATTCCATTCACCATTGCAACGAAAAGAATAAAATACTTGGGAATATATCTACCTAAAAAAACAAAAGACCTATATATAGAAAACTATAAAACAATGATAAAAGAAATCAAAGAGGACACAAATAGATGGAAAAATATACCATGTTCATGGTTCAGAAGAATCAATATAGTGAAAATGAGTATATTACACAAAGTAATCTATAGATTCAATGCAATCCCTATCAAGCTACCAATGGTTTTTTCAGAGAACTAGAACAAATAATTTCACAATTTTATGGACATTAAAAAAAACCTCGAATAGCCAAAGCAATCTTGAGAAAGAAGAATGGAACTGGAGAAATCAACCTGCTTGACTTTAGGTTATACTACAAAGCTGCAGTCATCAAGACAGTATGGTAATGCCACAAATAAAGAAATATAAATCGATGGAACAAAATAGAAAGCCCAGAGATAAATCCATACACTTATGGACACCTTATCTTTGACAAAGGAAGCAAGAATATACAATGGAGAAAAGACAATTCTTTAACAAATGGTGCTGGGAAAACTGGTCAACCACTTGTAAAAGAATGAAACTAGAACACTTTCTAACACCATACACAAAAATAAGCTCAAAATGAATTAAAGATCTAAACGTAAGACAAGAAACTATAAAACTCCTAGAGGAGAACACAGGCAAAACACTCTCCCACATAAGTCACAGCAGGATCCTCCATGACCCACCTCCCAGAGTATTGGAAATAAAAGCAAATATAAACAAATGGGACCTAATTAAACTTAAAAGCTTTTGCACAACGAAGGAAACAATAAGTAAGGTGAAAAGACAGCCTTCAGAATGGCAGAAAATAATTGCAAATGAAGCAACTGACAAAGAATTAATCTCAAAAATATACAAGCAACTCCTGCAGCTCAATTCCAGAAAAATAAACAACCCAATCAAAGAATGGTTCATAAAACTAAACAGACATTTCTCCAAAGAAGACATACAGATGGCTAACAAACACATGAAAAGATGCTCAACATCACTCATTATCAGAGAAATGCAAATCAAAACCACAATGAGGTACCATTTCATGCCAGTCAGAATGGCTGCTATGCAAAAGTCTACAAACAATAAATGCTGTAGAGGGTGTGGAGAAAAGGGAACCCTCTTACACTGTTGGTGGGAATGCAAAATAGTACAGCCACTATGGAGAACAGTGTGGAGATTCCTTAAAAAACTGGAAATAGAATTGCCTTATAAAAAAAATAAAAAAAGACTGCCTTATGACCCAGCATCCCATTGCTGGGCATACACACTGAGGAAACCAGAATTGAAAGAGACACGTGTACCCTAATGTTCATCACAGCACTGTTTCTAATAGCTAGGACATGGAAGCAACCTAGATGTCCATCGGCAGATGAAAGAATAAGAAAGCTGTGGTACATATACACAATGGAGTATTACTCAGCCATTAAAAAGAAATCACTTGAATTAGTTCTAATGAGGTAGATGAAACTGGAGCCTATTATACAGAGTGAAGTAAGCCAGAAAGAAAAACACCAATACAGTATACTAACACATATATATGGAATTTAGAAAGGTGGTAATGATAAACCTATATGCAAGACAGCAAAAGAGACACAGATGTATAGGACAGTCTATTGGACTCTGTGGGAGAAGGCGAGGGTGGGATTATCTGAGAGAATAGCATTGAAACATGAATATTATCATATGTGAAACAGATCATGAGTTCACATTTGATGCATGAGACAGGGTGCTTGAGGCTGGTGCACTGGGATGACCCAGAGGGAAGGGATGGGGAGGGAGGTGGGAGGGGTGTTCAGGAGGGGGGACACATGTACACCCATGGCTGATTCATTTCAATGTATGGCAATAACCACTACAATATTGTAAAGAAATTAACCTCCAATTAAAATAAATAAATTAAAAAAAGAAGTTAATGAGAATATCACATAGGAAGACAAAAGACTTATGAACATAGGGCCTCTATTTTAGCATAAATATTCCTACGACAACAAATCCAATTTTACCAGACATATACGAAAACACAATAGGACACAATGGATACTTCTGAATTGTATACAAAACTTTCTTAAGCTGTGAGGATCAGCTAAATACACAATTCCATTGCCTATTATGTTGTCATAAGGAGAAATGTCATAATGCAAATTGGTGACAGAATCAGCTATGTAAAGCTACACATTCTATGTATACACAATAGAAAGACATTTCAGGGTTGTATTTACTTATTTTGCAAACAAAATTTATCATAGGAAACAAGTCAAAACATTGTAATAAGCTAGTTTCCAATAAGAAATCAACTTTGAAATGTCAGTGAATGTTTGGGGAAAGCAAAAAATAACAACCAAACAAAAAATCTTTAATTAGCTTAGCCTATCACCTACTCATATTTCTGTATCAAATCTGGGTCATAAATTTTATATGTGTGCTTTAATTTTAACACAAAAATCCATTATAGTGTTTTTTTTTTCAGAAAGAAAGTCATCTTTTGTTTATCTAAGCATACAAAGCTGGACATAGGCAGAATACTTAAAATACAAATGTCCATATTTAATAAAAGGGTTTTTTCCTAATTATAAGACAGAGGACCTGCAGAGTAAGAAAATAAGATCAGATTTGTTTTTGATACAATATTTGATATGCTGTATTAGTTTGTATCATTAGTATCATCTCAGAAACAAATAACTGTAATAATGACACCTTTCTGTGCAAGAAGAAAGTCACTGCATACATTAAATTAAATACTAAACACCAGAGACTGGGAATATATAGACATTCTGCCAAGTGGTATATTAATAGAATGTTACTGTTCAACTGCAGGAAGCATTTATTTGGCACATACTCTGTACAAAACAGAGGAACCATGGCTGCTCAAAAAGTAGCTAGACATATCTCCATTCCTTTGTAAATTATAGTATACTAGGAAAGATGTGTGTGTGTGTGTGTGTGTGTGTGTGCGCACACGTGTGTGTGTGTGTATGTGTGATGGCACAAGGTAAGTTTTGTTAAATCTTCTAGTAGCTATTAGAGAACACAGTTTTCCAGGGAAGAAAAACTGTCTCATGAGTAGTCAATGTTGATGCTGTGAATAGTCACTCTTCTGCTGAATTCTTCATGGGGATGCTCTACAGATCTCTGGAATTCTCTATTTATGCAATTTCCCACTTTTTAGTACTTAAGTGCCAGTAACTACAGACTCTCAGCTCTGCTCCTCAGTTTACAGAGTCACTTGGGCTTTGCCTGGGTCTTCCCTCCTTGCACTGTCACCTGGAAACTCATCAAGGCAGTAAGCCAGAGCAGTCATAGGTTTTACCCTATTTGTCTCCATATCTTAGGAATCACCATCCTTCCAATGCCTGATGTGTAGTGTCTCAAGAACTCTTGTTTTATATATTTTGTCTGGATTTTTATTTGTTCTGAGTTGGAGGGTAAAACCTATGTCTGTCATTCCATCTTAATGGAAATTAAAAGTCTTCATTCATTCTATTCCACTCTTAGAAGAGGAAATTTCTCCTTTGCTGGTGAAGAATTCAAAGCCTTATCAATATCAAATAACTTTCTGAGTTTCACACAGTACGTGGAAGTATGAGTTAGCATTCACACTCAACTTTTTAGGAAAGTAGGGTTCAAGGTCCTGTTATGCGATGAATAGTTTATGCCATTTTCTCTAGGTTTCAGGGAAATCGTTTTCCCATTGTTATGCAGGTCAGGAAGCAACAGTTAGAACTGGACATGGAACAACAGACTGGTTCCAAATAGGAAAAGGAGTACGTCAAGGCTGTATATTGTCACCCTGCTTATTTAACTTCTATGCAGAGTACATCATGAGAAATGCTGGGCTGGAAGAAACACAAGCTGGAGTCAAGCTTGCCGGGAGAAATATCAATAACCTCAGATATGCAGATGACACCACCATTATGGCAGAAAGTGAGGAGGAGCTAAAAAGCCTCTTGTTGAAAGTGAGAGAGGAGAGTGAAACAGTTGGCTTAAAGCTCAACATTCAGAAAACGAAGATCATGGCATCTGGCCCCATCACTTCATGGGAAATAGATGGGGAAACAGTAGAAACAGTGTCA
>SJXQ01008604.1:0-61424 GCA_006408695.1 Aepyceros melampus | reverse complement strand
TGGACATGTAACCATAGTGCAAGAGTTTGAATCCAGCCTCTCACATGATTTATTGCCGTGACCTCAACAAGTTATTGGACCTTTTTGAACCGTGGTTTCCTCCTATTTAATGGAATGACATTGTCACTCCTATTTTGCAGCATTGTTGTGAGGATTAAGTGAGATAATGAATTAAAAGCCCATTAACTAGGGACTTTCTGGTGGTCCAGCAGTTAAGAGTCTGCATGCCAATGCAGGAGACATGGGTTGATCCCTCATCCGGGAGGATCCCACATGCCTCAGGGCAGCTAAGCCCCTGAGACACAACTACTGACACAGCCAAAAGTAAATAGATAAAATAAAAATCCCTGGCCAGAATGTGGGAGCACTGAAGGCTGGGGAGGCCTTCTAGTAGAAGCCCATAGAACCTTCTGAGTTTACCTGGAAGCACCAGATAGGTGTGGCCTGCCCTGGGCTAGGGTGGCTAGCCTGGAGGGAAGGGCCAGACTTCTGTCGGTCACCCAAGGGTTACTCTAATACTGACTCATGGTCACTTGGGTCTCACCTCCAGGTTCCCTGGGGGAATTGTGGAGACACAGACCGTCTCCCGGCAGCAGGGGCTGCAGGAAGAAGGTCATAAAGCAGCAGCCACTTCACTCTGCTGGCTCAAGGCCATGGACTTCAAGGATGGCAGCTGGGCAGCTGTGCATCCGTCTGGGAGGCCAGGGTTTGGACAGTGACCAACCACCAGCTGTCTGCAGCTTTGACTCCATCAAGGGTCCTGATTACCACCAGATCCTCATGCTGTGGTTCTTAAATTAGACCAGCAGGGTTAGAACCCTGGCTCCATCACTTACCCTGTGAGGTAGGGAGAGTTATTTACTCTCTCTGTTCTTCACTTCCTCCCTCATAATCAGGTGGTAATAATGTCCATTTCATAGGGTGAGTTGGGGGACAATAGGAGATAATCCACACAGTCTTTACTGTGGGGCTCATTGTTAGCTCTTCTCATTATATTATTTTTTAAAGTCCATTTCAAGTACTTCCTTCCCCAGGAAGCCTTTTGAACTACAAGAATGGCTGAAAGATATTTGTCCTCCTCTGATCCCAGAAGAAATAGTAATGACCTCTTGCCTTGGGGCGGAGATGCCTGGGACCCCACTATCCCCCAATCTAAAGAAGCTATAAATGTCTAAGAGGCAACAAAGAGGAGACGTGGACACCCGCCAGGGTCTCAAGTACAGCCCATTCTGTTGAGTTTGACAAGTATCCTTTTGTTTGTACTGTATCTATCTTTGCAGATCTGTGTTGTTTTGTGCATGAGCACTTTTATTGGTATTGTGTTTTAGGTCTCATTTAGTCGGTTTGACCACCTAGAATGCATGCTTTGTCTCAGTGGGCAAGTAATAGTGTTAATCACTCAGTCGTGTCTGACTCTGTGACTCCACGGACGGTAGCCCACCAGGCTCCTCTGTCCATGGAATTCTGCAGGCAACATTCTGGAGTGGATTACCATTCCCTTCTCCAGAGGATCTTCCTGACCCAGGGATAGAACCCAGGTCTCTTGCATCACAGGCAGATTCTTTACCACTGAGCCTTCCTGGTGGCTCAGAGGTTAAAGCATCTTCCTCCAATGCGGGAGACCCAGGTTCGATCCCTGGGTGGGGAAGATCCCCTGGAGAAGGAAATGGCAATCCACTCCAGTATTCTTGCCTGGAGAATCCCATGGACAGAGAAGCCTAGTACATTACAGTCCACGGGGTCGCAAAGAGTTGGACACGACTGAGCGACTTCACCTTCACCTTCACCTTAGTCGGTTTACCTTTTCTGCTCAGCACTTGGTATTTCAATCCATGTTGGTGTAAACACACCTGGTCCCTTTCATCTGTAGTTGCACAGTGCTTTGCATTCTCAGTGGTGTCTGACTCTTTGAAACCTAGTGGACTGTATGTAGCCTGCCAGTCTCCTCCGTCCATGGGATTTTTCAGGCAAGACTACTAGAGTGGATTGCCTTTTCCTTCTCCAGGGGATCTCCCCAACCCAGGGATCAAACCCAAGTCTCCTACATTGGCAGGGGGAGTCTTTCCACTGAGCCACCTGGGAAGCCACCTTGCATGGTAGTATCACATTTTACTCATCCATCCATTTTCCCAATGTGGACACTTGGGTTGCCTTCAGCTCCCAGCAACCACAAAACAACAATCCAGGAAAAAACGTTATCTAACATGTCCCTTTATGAGCCTGTAAGAGAAGGAGCCTGATTTCAGGGTCACGATTCACTGTGTTTAGTTTCCCTCATTATTGCCAAGATTCTTGGCCAGAATGGCTGCCTCAGGCTACCCCCACCAGCACTGCACTTTGTCAGAACACCCCTCAATCCCCACCACTATTTGACATTATCCAGTTTTTCTAATTTTTGCCAGCCCAATTGGTGTAAGTGGTATCTCACTGTCATTTTAATTTGCATTTTTCTGGTCATAAACGAATCTGACCATCTCTTGAAATGCCTTCAGGCTTGCAGCGGTTTCTGTTTGTAAATGCCCATTCAAGTGCTTGGGGTGTGAGTTTCAACGCCTGGGGGCGCCAGACCAGGCTCCCAAAGCCCTGGGGGAGGTGGTACATCCAGGCCAGGAAGGCTGGGACAACTCGCTGTCAGGGAGAAAAGCACTGGGGGATACGCGGAGTCCCGAGTGCCTCCCACCCACTTGGCCATGGCCTGGTCGAGGGAGCCCGAAGAAGGACCCTCAGTCTGGCCTGAGAATAGAGGGCGAGCGGGAGGCCGCCGCAGCTGCCTCCATATCACACCCAAGGTATGAGAGGCGAGGGGTCTGGAGGACTGTTGCCTGCGCCCGGACGCGCCCGCTCCCGGGAGCCTCGTCCTCACCCCGAACTCAGCTCGCCCTCCCTCCGCTCATCCGGTCCAAGCCCGCGGACGGGGACAAGCGGCTTGCGCCCAGCCACAATGCAGAGGGGCTCCGAAGCGGAGGCACGGAGGGGGAGCTAGCGTGGGAGGCCCACGGCCAAGAGTCCGCGGGGAGGGGGCCGGGGCAGGGCGGGCAGAGGCCGAGAGGACACCCCTCACCCCCGCAGGGGCGACCGCGGCTGCGAGTCCTGAATGGCCACCTGCGTCATGGGCTTCTTTGTGGCGCGAGGGGAACGGGCACCCCCTGGCGGAGAATATGGGCTGCTCCTCTGGGACTCTGAGGAGCTCCCCACCCTGGAGCGGAGAGTGTGGATGGAGGAGACATTAGCTAGAGAGCAGATGGCGACACGATCCTTTATTGAGTACATTGTGTGCCAGACTGAACCCGGGCAGGCAGCCTTCCAGGTAGGACCCACTGTTACCTCCATTTAGCAGAAGAGAATGCTGAGGCACAGAGTGATTAAAGACGGTGCCCGAGATCACACAGCCTTTGAATGGGAGACACGTTGAAGGCCTCGGCTCCCTCAATGTGTCCGGCTGGATGGGGAGTGAAGGCGGCGTGGTGTGTTGCAGGGGGTGTGAGGGCATTTCAGCGCCTCCCTCCAGGAGTGTGCTTGCCGCTCAGACCTCTAGAGCAGGCAGTGGCACCCCTGTGCACTTAGCCGGCTTGGGGGCCTGGGTGGCGGGAGAGGACTGTGCCCTGTCATCAGTGGGGTGGGGATGGGAGTGGGGACTCTGGCGGTGCTAAATCTTTCCAAGGGTACACAGTTGTGCCGGAGGCAGACATCACTTGTTCAGTTGCTCAGTAGTGTCCGACTCTTCCTGACCCCACGAACTGCACACCAGGCTTCCCTGTCCTTCACCATCTCTCTGCGTTTGCTCAGGGACTGGGACAAGGAGGCCTGATGTGCTGCAGTCCACAGGGTCATGAGTCGGACACAACTGAACACATACACCAAAGAAAAAGAGCTTATTTGGAAGCAGAAAAGAAAATCTAGTTTTAATTAACTATAAATTTTTAATTTAAAAGTAACAATTCCTGATAATCATACCACTTTAATATGATTCCTATTTCTAATTTGAAATATTTCCTTCCAGTTTAGTCTGCTGTTCAACTGATACAACATGAGACTTCCCAGGTGGGGCTGGGGTAAAGAACCCGCCAGCTCACAACATAAGAGACGTGGGTTCGATCCCTGGGTCAGAAGATCCCCTGGAGGAGGGCATGGCAACCCACTCTAGTGTTCTTGCCAGGAGAATTCCCATGGACAGAGGAGGCAGGGGGGCTACAGTCCATAGGGTCACAAAGAGTCAGTATGACTGAAGCAAGTGAGCGTGCACACACAACACTACACAGAAAATGTTGTATCCTGCCCTCTTCTTATTGTATTTTCCATGTAGTATCATTATATCTGCAGTTCAGTTGAGTTCAGTTCAGTCGCTCAGTTGTGTCTGACTCTTTGCACCGCATGGACTGCAGCACGCCTGGCCTCCCTGTCCATCACCAAATCCTATGGTTTACTCAAACTCATGTCCAGAGAGTCAGTGATGCCATCCAACCATCTCATCCTCTGTCATTCCCTTCTCCTCCTGCCTCCAATCTTTCCCAGCATCAGGGTCTTTTCAAATGAGTCAGCTCTTTGCATCAGGTGGCCAAAGTAGTGGAGTTTCAGCTTCGACATCAGACCTTCCAATGAACACCAGGACCGATCTCCTTTGGGATGAACTAGTTGGATCTCCTTGCAGTCCAAGGGACCCTCAAAACTCTTCTTCAGCACCACAGTTCAAAAGCCTCAATTCTTTAGCGCTCAGCTTTCTTTTATAGTCCAACTCTCACATCCATACATGACTACTGGAAAAACCATAGCCTCGACTAGATGGACTTTTGTTGGCAAAGTAATGTCTGTGCTTTTTAATATGCTATCTAGGTTGGTCATAACTTTTCTTCCAAGGAGTAAGTGTCTTTTAATTTCATGGCTGCAGTCATCATCTGCAGTGATTTTGGAGCCCAAAAAATAAAGTCTGACACTGTTTCCCCATCTATTTCCCATGAAGTGATGGGACCAGATGCCATGATCTTCGTTTTCTGAATGTTGAGCTTTAAGCCAACTTTTTCATTTTCCTCTTTCATTTTCATCAAGAGGCTCTTTAGTTCTTCGCTTTCTGCCAAAAGGGTAGTGTCATCCACATATCTGAGGTTATCGATATTTCTCTTGGCAATCTTGCTTCAGCTTGTGCTTCTTCCAGCCCAGCATTTCTCATGATGTGTTCTGCATATAAATTAAATAAGCAGGGTGACAATATACAGCCTTGACGTACTCCTTTTCCTATTTGGAACCAGTCTGTTGTTCCATGTCCAGTTCTAACTGTTGCTTCCTGACCTGCATGCAGATTTCTCAAGAGGCAGGTCAGGTGGTCTGGCATTCCCATCTCTTTCAGAATTTTCCACAGTTTATTGTGATTCACACAGTCAAAGGCTTTGGCATGTCAATAAAGCAGATGTTTTTCTGGAACTCTCTTGCTTTTTCGATAATCCAACAGATGTTGGCAAGTTGATCTCTGATTCCACTGCTTTTTCTAAATCCAGATTGAACATCTGGAAGTTTATGGTTCACGTACTGTTGAAGACTGGCTTGGAGAATTTTGAGCATTACTTTACAAGCATGTGAGATGAGTGTAGTTGTGAAGTAGTTTAAACATTCTTTGGCATTGCCTTTCTTTGGGATTGGAATGAAAACAGCCCTTTTCCAGTCCTGTGGTCCCTGCTGAGTTTTCCAAATTTGCTGGCATATTGAGTTCAGCACTTTCACAGCATCATCTTTTAGGATTTGAAATAGCTCAACTAGAATTCCATCACCTCCACTAGCTTTGTTCATAGTGATGCTTTCTAAGGCCCACTTGACTTATTCCAGGATGTCTGGCTCTAGGTGAGTGATAATACCATCGTAATTATCTCGGTTGTGAGGATCTTTTTTGTATAGTTCTTCTGTGTATTCTTGCCACCTCTTAATATCTTCTGCTTCTGTTAGGTCCATACCATTTCTGTCCTTTATTGAGCCCATCTTTGCATGAAATGTTCCCTTGGTATCTCTAGTTTTCTTGAAGAGATCTCTAGTTTTTCCCCTTCTGTTGTTTTCCTCTATTTCTTTGCACTGATCACTGAGGAAGTCTTTCTTATCTCCCCTTGCTATTCTTTGGACCTCTGCATTCAAATGGGAATATCTTTCCTTTTCTCCTTTGCTTTTCACTTCCTTCTTTTCACAGCTATTTGTAAGGTCTCCTCGACAGCCATTTTGCTTTTTTGCATTTCTTTTTCTTGGGGATGGTCTTGATCCCTGTCAATGTCACGAACCTCCGTCCATAGTTCATCAGGCACTCTATCAGATCTAATCCCTTGAATCTATTTCTCACTTCCACTATATAATAGTACGGGATGATTTAGGTCATACCTGAATGGTCTAGTGGTTTTCCCTACTTTCTTCAATTTAAGTCTGCATTTGGCAATAAGGAGTTCATGATCTGAGCCACAGTCAGCTCCCAGTCTTGTTCTTGCTGACTGTATGTAGAGCTTCTCCATCTTTGGCTGCAAAGAATATAATCAATCTGATTTCAGTGTTGACCATCTGGTGATGTCCATATGTAGAGTCTTCTCTTGTTTTGTTGGAAGAGGGTGTTTGCTATGACCAGTGCCTTCTTTTGGCAAAACTCTATTAGCCTTTGCCCTGCTTCATTCTGTAATCCAAGGCCAAATTTGCCTGTTACTCCTGGTGTTTCTTGACTTCCTACTTTTGTAGCAAGTCCCCTATAATGAAAATAGCATCTTTTTTGGGTGTTAGTGCTAGAAGGTCTTGTAGGTCTTCATAGAACCGTTCAACTTCAGCTTCTTCAGCATTACTGGTCAGGGCATAGACTTGGATTACTGTGATTTTGAATGGTTTGCATTGGAAATGAACAGAAATCATTCTGATGTTTTTGAGATTGCATCCAAGTACTGCATTTCAGATTCTTTTGTTGATTGTGATGGCTACTCCATTTCTTCTAAGAGATTCTTACCCACAGTAGTAGATATAATGGTCATATGAGTTAAATTCACCTATTCCAGTCCATTTTAGTTTGCTGATTCCTAAAATGTGGATGTTCGTTCACTCTTGCCATCTCCTGTTTGATTGCTTCCAACTTGCCTTGATTCACAGACCTAACGTTCCAGATTCCTGTGTAATATTGTTCTTTATGGCATCGGACTTTGCTTCTATCACCAGTCACATCCACAACTAGTGTTGTTTTTGCTTTGGCTCCATCCCTTCATTTTTTCTGGAGTTATTTCTCCATTGCCAACCTGGGGAGTTCATCTTTCAATGTCCTATCTTTTTGCCTTTTCATATTGTTCATATCTTTTCATACCTTTCATATCTGCAGAGTAAATCCTAATTATTCTTCTAACTGCTGGACAGCTAGATTGTTTCCAATTATTCAATAACAACTACATTTTACATTTTTATTCATATAGTATTTCCATATTTGGGAATCTGTTCTTAGGACTGAATCTCAGCTGTGAAATTACTGTATCAAAGAATATAATCTGTTTTGAAATGACAGAATATGTTTCCACATCTCTTCCTAAGAGGGTTGTACCAATTTACATATTATTGGTAATGTATGAGAATACCACTTTCAGCACACCCTCCCGGCCCTGGATAGCTACTATTTTAAAAAATATTCTGATAATTTAGTAGATCAAAAAAGAACCACATCTCATTGTTTTGATTTGCATTTCTTTGGCTTTTGGTGACATTGAAACTTTTTCCAAGTTTATGAGTTTTATTTCTCCTTTTTGAGCATTCTCTGTTCATGTTCTTTTAAAAATTATTTTTGGCCACGCCACATGACTTGTGGGATCTTAATTCCCTGATTAGGGATTGGACCCAGGCCACTGAAGTATAAGTGCCAAGTCTTGGCCACTGGACTACCCATTCCCTCTGTTCATGTTCTTTATGTATTTATTTTGAGGGACTTAGAGCTTTCTTACTAAGTGAGCTGTTACTACCACAACCGCTACCACCACCACTGTGTAGTGATACTGACACTTAGTACTGGCCCTCGTTTGTTGAGCAACCATAATATGTCAAATATTGCACTAAGATCTTTACATATATTTTAAGTCCTCACCACAATCTTGCATGGAGAAGGGAGACTGAGTCTCCGAGAGGCTAAGCAATTTACCCAAGTTCACATGGTCTTGGATCGTTACTTTCTGTTACAACCTCAGCCTCAGATAAAGATATGTTGTTGTTGTTGTCAGTTGCCAAGTCATGTCTGACTCTTCGTGACCCCATGGACTGTGGCACACCAGGCCTTCCTGTCTCTCACCGTTTCTCGGAGTTTGCCAAGTTCATGTCCATTGCATCAGTGATGCCATCCAAACAGCTCATCCTCTGTTGCTCTCTTCTCCTTCTGCCTTCAATCTTTCCCAGCATCAGGGTCTTTTCCAAAGAGTCAGCTGTTTGCATCAGGTGGCCAAAGTATTGGAGCTTCCGTGTCAGCATTAGCCCTTGCAATAAGTATTCAGTGTTGATTTCCTTCAAGATTGATTTGTTTGATCTCCTTGCTGTCCAAGGGACTCCAAAGAGTCCTCCAGCACCGTAGTTCAAAAGCATTAATTCTTTGGCGCTCTGCCTTCTTTATGGCCCAGCTCTCACAACCATACGTTACTACTGGAAAGACCATAGCCTTGAGTATATGGACCTTTGTTGGCAAAATGATGTCTGCTTTTTAACACACTGTCTAGGTTTTTCATAGCTTTCTTACCAGGAAGCAACCATCTTCTAATTTCATGGCTGCAGTCACCATCTGCACTTATTTTAGAACCCAAGAAGAGGAAATCTGTCACTGCTTCCACCTTTTCCCTGTCTATTTTCCATGGAGTGATGGGACCAGATGCCATGATCTTAGATTTTTTAATGTTTAGTTTTAAGCTGACTTTGTCACTCTCTTCCTTCACCCTCATCAAGAGGTTCTTTAGTTCCTCTTCACTTTCTTCCATTAGAGTGGTAGGTATCATCCGCATATCTGAGATTGTTGATATTTCTCCCAGCAATCTTGATCCAGCTTGTAACTCATCTAGCCTGGCAGTTCTCATGATGTGCTCTGCATGTAAGTTAAATAAACAGGGTCACAACAAACAGCCTTGTCATATTCCTTTCTCAATCCCAAGCCAGTCAGTTGTTCCATAAAAAGTTCTGATATGTCTTGACTAGCATACAGATTTCTCAGGAGACAGGTAAGATGGTCTGATATTCCCATCTCTTCAAGGGTTTTCCCAGTTTGTTATGATCCACACAGTGAGATTGACTTTAGCATAGTCAATGAAACAGAGGTAGATCTTTTTCTGGAATTCCTTTGCTTCTCTATGATCCAGAGATTGCTGGCAATTTGATCTCTGGTTCCTCTGCCTTTTCTAAACCCAGCTAGGACATCTGGAAGTTCTCAGTTCACATAATGCTGAACCCTAGTATGCAGGATTTTGAGCATAACTTCACTAGCATGGGAAAGGAGTGCAATTGTCTGGTGGTTTGAATGTTCTTTAGTACTGCCCTTATTGGGAATTGGGATGAGGATTGACATTTTCTAGTCCTATGCCTACTGCGGGTTTTCCAAATTTGCTGATATATTGAGTGCAGTACTTTGATAGCATCATCTTTTAGGATTTTAAATAGCTCTGCTGGAATTCCATCCGCACCACTAGCTTTATTGACAGCAGTGCTTCCTAAAGCCCACTTGACTTCACACTCCAGAATGTCTGGTTCTGAGTGAGTGACATCGTGGTTATCTGGGTCATTAAAATCTTTTTTGTACAGTCCTTCTGTGTATTCTTCCTATCTCTTTTTGATCTGCTTCTACCAAGTCTTTACCTTTTCTGTCCCTTATTGTGCCCATCTTTGGATGAAGTGTTCCCTTGATATTTCTAGTTTTCTTGAAGAGATCTCTAGTCTTTCCCCTTCTGTTGTTTTCCTCTTTTTTTGCATTGTTCATTGAAGAAGGCCTTCTTATCTCTCCTTGCTATTCTTTGGAACTCTGAATTTAGTTGGGTGTACCTTTCCCTTTTTTCGTTGCATTTCAGTTCTCTTCTTTCTTCAGCTATTTGTTAAGTCTCCTCAGACAACCACTTTGCCTTCTTGTTCTTTGGGATGAAAGAACATCCTGCTTTTCTTGTTCTTTGGGATGGTTTGGTTTGCTGCCTGCTGTACAGTATCATGAACTTCTGTCTGTAGTTCTTCAGGCACTCTGTTTACTAGATCTAATCCCTTGAATCTATTCATCGCCCCTGTATAATCATAGGGGATTGATTTAGGTCAAACCTGGCTGGCCTAGAGGTTTTCCCCACTTTCTTTAGTGTAAACCTGAATTTTGCTATGAGAAGCTGATGATCTGAGCCACAGTCAGCTCCAGATCTTGTTTTTGCTGACTGTATACAGCTTCTCCATCTTTGGCTACAAAGAATATAATCAATCTGATTTTAGTATTGACCATTTGGTGAGGTCCATGTGTAAAGTCGTCTCTTGTGTTGTTGAAAAAAGAGTGTTTGCTATGACTGGTATGTTCTCTTGGCAGAATTCTGTTAGCATTTGCCCTGTTTCATTTTGTATTCCAAGGCCAAACTTGCCTGTTACTCCAGGTATCTCTTGTCTTCCCACTTTTGCATTCCAATCCCCCATGATAAATGGGAGACTTTTTTTTTGGTATTAGTTCTAGGAGGTCTTCTAGGTTGTCATAGAACTGATCAGCTTCTTTGGTATCAGTGGTTGGGGCATAGACTTGAATTACTGTGATGTTGAAAGATTTGCCTTGGAAATGAACTGAGATCATTCTGTCATTTTTGAGGTTACACCTAAGTGCTGCATTTTGGACTCTTTTGTTGATTATGAGTGCTTCTCCATTTCTTCTATGGGATTTCTGCCCACAGTAGTAGATATAATGGTCACCTGAATCAAATTCACCCATTCCTGTCCATTTTAGTTCACTGATTCCTAAGATGTCAATGTTTCCTCTTGCCATCTCCTGTTTGACCATGTCCCGTTTACCTTGATTCATGGACCTAACAGTGCAGGTTCCTACGCAATACTGTTCTTTACAGCATTGTATTTTACTTTCATCACCAGAGACATCCACAACGAGTATCATTTCTGCTTTGGCCCAGCTGCTTCGTTCTTTCAGGAGTTATTAGTAGGTGTTCTCTGCTCTTCCCTAGTAGCATACTGGACACCTCCTGACCTGGGGGCTTGTCTTTCAGCATCATGTCTTTTTGCCTTTTTAATGCAGTTCATGGGGTTCTCACGGAAAGCATACTGGGGTGGTTTGCCATTCCTCCCCCAGTGGATCACGTTTTGCCAGAACTCTCCACCATGACCTGTCTATCTTGGGTGGCTCTGCACAGCATGGCTCATAGTTTTATTGAGTTACGCAAGCCTCTTTGCCTCGACAAGGCATGGATCCATGAAGGTGATGTAGAGATATACTGTAGCTTTATTGATATAACAAAGATTTTAACCCTTTGAGATTTTTTCCCCAGGCCTGTCTGCCCTTTTACTTTAGCTAATTTTTTTTTTTTTGACATAGAGAAGCAGCATATAAACTGTAACTGTAAATACTTTTCAAAGCAGAACATGTCTTGGCTTTAATTAGGTGTCACATAATGGCCATTGAAGATAATAAAAAGACAAGACATGCTTGATTTTCTTTACAGACAAATTAGGCCCTAGATTAATGTGTTTCAAATCATGAAACAATTACTCCTGTATCCTATATTTACTAATCTTTCTCTTCCTCATTGACGTGAGTTGCACTCTTTGTCATGTATATAGTAAGATCTATGTTTCGACTTGTCTTCATAAATCTAGCCTTTTCTTTGTACATTCATCACACTGTTTTAATTACCATATCTTTATATGATTAAAACAGAATAGGGCTGACCTTCTCACAACTAATTTTTGTTCAGTACTTTCTTCCGTTTTTACTCTCCAAGTGAACTTCAGGATCATTTTGTCAAGTGGGCAAAATTGCTCTTCTTTAAAAGAAGTAACTCAGAGGAGTAGACATTTTGATTGGTATTGTATTAAACTTGTAAACTAGTTATTTTCATATGCAGTCTTCCTAACTGGGAATATAACTAGGAATAAATAACTGGTTACTCTTCCAAGTCTTACTTTATAATTTTATTATAATATGCATTTTTTTCCTTATAACATCACTACATAATATCTTGTTAAGACTATTCTCAGGCAATATGTATGTTTTATTTGTTATTATAAACAGGACCCTTTTTCAGTTTGTTTTTGTATAGCTTCTAGTACTTAAAAATGTTATTGATTTTATATATTTTATATTAACTGTATTTATAAACTTTTATTCATATTAATAGTTTATCAGATGATTCCTTTATATTTCCTAGATATACAATTTCAGTTTAGAATGATGCTTTTCTTTCTTCTTAGAAAATTCTGTGTGTAGAAAAGAGCTAACAAAGCAAGCCTGAGAGTGCTATCATTAGACAGACTTGCTGGCATAGTTGGCCCTTGGCTGGCTTCTGGGAACTAGAACTTTGGGAGGGTTTCCATCATTCTCTAAGTGATAAGGGTGGTTTATATGTTTAGACTGTGCAAAAATACGGCTTTCCACTTTCCTTCTAAAAGTCTGAAATTTTGTTATGTGCCAGGCAGACGCTGCTTATGTGACCAATTCCAACAAAAACTTTGGGCATTGTGTCCCTAATGAGCATCCCTGTGGACAACGCTTCACGGGTGTCATCACAACATGAGAGAGGAATTAAGCACATTTGTGTCACTCCACTGGCAAGGACTCGAGGAAGTTTGTGCCTGGTTTTTTCTGCACTTCACCCCACGTGCTTTTTACCGTTGCTGACTGTATTTTGTAGCCTCCTATTATAATAAACCATAGCCACAAGTACAACTATGTGTGAATCTTGTGAATTCTTCTAGAGAATCCTTGAAATTGGTACAATTTGTATCTCTTTTGTGTGGTGCTTTTTGTCAAGTCTAGGTATTGATATAAACAAATCTGTTCTGGGTGACCATGATGGAGAAAGATTTGGATCCCCTGTGTGCTTGTGTGCTAAGCCGCTCCAATCACGTCTGACTCTGCAACCCTATGAATTGTAGCCCTCCAGGCTCCTCTGTCCAGTGGGGTTCTCCAGGCAAGAATACTGGAGTGGGTTGCTACGCCCTCTTTTAGGGGATCTTCCTGACCTAGGGATTGAACCCATGTTTCTTACGTCTGCATTGGCAAGTGGGTTCTTTACCACTAGCGCCACCTGGAAGCCCCTATAGATCCCCTAATGATCTGATTTACTGCTGGCTCCTCTCCTGTGCCCTCCTTTCCTGGGGCTCTGGAAGTGGACTATGAAAATTACTAGTGCCTAGTATCTTCCTACCAGAGAAGGCAATGGCACCCCACTCTAGTACTCTTGCCTGGAAAATCCCATGGACGGAGGAGCCTGGTGGGCTGCAGTCCATGGCGTCACTAAGAGTCGGATACGACTGAGCGACTTCACTTTTCACTTTTCACTTTTCACTTTCATGCATTGGAGAGGGAAATGGCAACCCACTCCAGTGTTCTTGCCTGGAGAATCCCAGGGACGAGGGTGCCTGGTGGGCTGCCGCCTATGGGGTCGCACAGGGTCAAACATGACTGAAGTGACTTAGCAGCAGCAGCAGCAGCAGCAGCATCTTCCTACAACTGCAAATTTTTATCAGTGTCATATCTCTGTGAGATTTAATTTTGTTTTGTGTTATTTTCCCAGTTAATTCAATTTGTCTTTCCTACCTTGCCTTCTTCCCCAAAGAATCGGCTTTTGGTTCATTTATATTTTTTCTCCTTCTTTCATTTATTTGTCTTTATCATTTTAAATCCTATTTTGCTTAGGAACTGTGTTCTTTTTTTTTATTAAATTGTAAATAATGTTATCTTTTTTTCATATTAAAAATACTTGGGCCGACAGAGGATGAGATGGTTGGATGGCATCACTGACTCCATGGACATGAGTTTGAGCAAACTCTGGGAGATGGTGAAAGACAGGGAAGCCTGGCGTGCTACAGTCCATGGGGTTGCAAAGTCGGACACGACTGAGTGACTGAACAACAATGGCTTTCCCTCTAAAATACAGGATCCTGTACTTTTTTTTTATTTTACATTCATCAGTTTTAATTATTTACTAAATCAGTTTTAGTTATTTTATTAAAAAGATTCCCTCCCTGTTCCCATGATTGTGCAATAAATAGTTTGAAAACTTAAAAGAAGTCATATTTTGAATAATGTAGTGGGCTACACTATTTACACTAATCCCCCAGATGAAAACAACTAAGCAATGTTGTGCAAAGATTTTAAAAACCTGAAAAGCATCATAAAGATAAGATATAGGGATTTATGAGGCCAAAATCTGAATGAAAATGGGGATCTGGAGGGAAAGTAGAACCCTGGGGTTGCTTTTGCCTCTGATGACATCTGCCAACTAAGGAAACTTGGTCGTTATTTTTTTAAGTCCTCTGAGGGCCCATGAATTTAGAAATTAAAGACTTAGTTGTGCAAAGATGGAGCACGTAAGAGGAAACCTTCCTCTACAAGGCTAGGCTCCTAAAGGGTTATTATTTCCTCAGGTTAAGAATGAACCAGAAGTAAACCTACTCACACTCGAATTCTCATTCCAAAGAGACACATGAAAAATAAAATCCTTTGATGCTGAACAGTGCAGAGGGAGTAAAGAAAAGAAAAACCCTACCCCAGGGAAGTTAAAACTGCTTGCTGGCAGAGACTGTGAGTATGTAACCTGATTCACCTTTC
Source organism: Aepyceros melampus (assembly GCA_006408695.1). NCBI lineage: Eukaryota > Metazoa > Chordata > Mammalia > Artiodactyla > Bovidae > Aepyceros > Aepyceros melampus. Next base: position 46,672 of record SJXQ01008604.1, on the reverse strand, counting down.
CTGGTTGGTTCAAAAAAGCGCCATGCTGTGAACTGGTCTAAAGTAGTCATGGATTGACTCTAGGTGCCCGGCCCAAATACAGATCCTCTCTGGAGGAAGGCACCATCATCCTAGGCCTCAGAGAATCTCAGAATATGAGCAGTTAACATACTAACAAGCTCATCAGGAAATGAGACACCAGAAGCCAGATTCAGCAGAAATACACATACAGTGGCTTCAGGTATCCTTCATTATCACATTCTTATTTTGAATTCCAGAAACCAAATAGACTGAATTTACTAGAATTCCCACTCTGTACAAAAGTCAGCCACATATTGCCCAGATTCAAGAACCTAATAGATTCGGATGATGAGACGGTAAAAATCAATATGCAAATGACAGACAACATTCTATAAACGGGGAAAAGACTTTAACAGATCTTCACAGACAGGGATATCCAAATGCCAATGAACACACGAAAAAGTGCATACGGGAATATGCAAATTAATACCACAGAATTATACCACTATACAGTCCCCAAACAGCTAAATCGAAATAGAAAGACAATATGTAAGGTATTGATGAACATGTGGATTGACTAGAAATTTCATACATTGCCAGGAAGTAGAACATAATAAAGTCCATTTTGAAAGACTGTTTGCAGTATGGACCAAAGACAAAACCTATGACTTAGCAACTGCGTTCACAGTTGTTTCCTTAACAGAAATGTATGCTTATGCTCCCAAAAGATGTGTACAAGAATGTCTATTACTATCTGTAATAGCCCCAATTAGAATATCTCGAATATCTTCAATGGAGTGGATTAATCTATTGTGATAAATTCCTACTGTGGAAGACTACACCCTATGACAATGAAAATAAATAAAATATAGCTATCTGAACAACATGGATGCATTTCATAAGCATAAAGCTGAATACACACTGTGTGATTTTTTCCTATGTAAATAAAGTTCAAAAGCAGACAAAATAAGTACATAATATTAAAAGTCAAGAAAGTGGCTATCCTTTGTGAGTGAGGTTGGTAGCTAAAGGGGGATTTTTAGAGACATGGGATTCTGGTGATATTCTGTTTCTTAATTTGGGTGATGGTTAGTTATTGTGCTTAATTAGCCTACTTATAATTTCTAGACTTTTCTGTATGTATAAGTTAATAAAACCCCCCAATTTTAAAAGAGACATTGAAGAAGACATAAGTAAATTGGGAGATACACCAAATTGATAAATTTATCAATAGATTAGGTGAAATCCCAGTAAAAATCCCAGCAGGTTTTTTCTTTGTTTTTGGTGTAACTTGGCAAGCTTATTTTAAAGTTTCTGCAGAAACAGAAAGCACTAAGATAAGTAAGGTCCTTGAAATTCTTGAAAAAGAATTAAAAGAAAAAGATGGATTTAGTGTACCAGGTACTGTAAAACTACAGTAACTAAGACAACAAGCTAATGGAATAGTATAGAAAGACTGGAAACAGAATACATATTTAGAAACTTGATATATGACAAGATAATATTTAATATCAGTGAGGAAAGGATGGATTTTTGATAATAAGTTTAATTGGAGACAACTGGTTATTTATATGGTAAAAATACAGAATTGAATATCTATATCACACCATACACAAAATAATTATAGGTGGGATAAAACCTAGGAGTGAAGGCAAAATTATAAAGCCTTTATAATGTTGAAAAATATTTCATAATTCCAGGTTAGGAAAGAAGTTTCTCAAGCAGGACATGAAAAGCTTAACCATAAAAGAAGAGCTTAATAAATTAGATTCCAATAAATAAAACTTCTATTCATTAAAAGTCACCATAAAGAGACTGAAAAAGATTACAGAATGGAAAAATATTTTTGCAACACATGTAGCTAACAGAGTAACAACATATAGTGAAGTGAAAGTTGCTAAGTCACGTCCGACTCTTTGTAACCCCATGGACTATACAGCCCGCGGAATTCTCCAGGCCAGAATACTGGAGTGGGTAGCCTTTCCCTTCTCCAGGGGATCTTCCCAGCCCAGGGATCGAACCCACATGCCTCCTACATAATAGGTGCTCTTCTAACAAGGCTAACAACATATAGGACATCTACAAATCAGTAAGAAAAGACAGACATTACATGACAAACCTAGGCAAAAGACTTGAAGAAAAATTTTATAAAAAGAGAATTTCCAAACTGCCAATAAATATATGGAAAGGTATACAGTATCATTAACAACAAGAAAAACACATTAAAACCTCAATGAGATACCATTACAGAGTTATGAGAATGGCTAAAATAAAACGTCCAAAATTACAAGTGGAGCAATGTGAGCTACCAAACAGTGCTGGTAGTAGTGTAAATTGGAAAACAATTTTTATAATAAAAAAGAAGATGTACGTACTCTACAATCCTATAATTCCACTCCTAGGCATATGCTTTAGATATAGCCTTTTGCATGTCTGACATTATACAGTGCATGATAAAATAGTCAAAGTAGCATTATTTGTAATAAACAACCCTAATGTTCATTGGCAGCATATGATATATTCATACAACAGAACATTATTCAGTGTAGATATCATATGAACTGCAGCTATACAGTGAGGTGAATCTCAAATATAATATGTAGTGGAAGCTGCCCAGTTTCCCTTTCCAGGCCAGGGCACCCACCCTCAGCTCCTGTATTGGCTGATAATGGTTCACAGGTGGCCCCTGCTCTGCAAAATTGCCCTCTTTTAAAAATAAAATTATTCATTTATGGCTGTGCTGGGTCTTTGTTGCTACGTGGGCTTTTCTCTAGCTGTGGTGGGTGGGGCTACTTTCTACTTGCGGCTTCCTACTGCAGTGGCTTCTCTTGTTGCAGAACACTGGCTCTAGGGCATGTGGGCTCGGTAGTTGCAGCTCCCTGGCTCTAGAGCAAAGGCTTAACTGTTGTGGTGCACCGGTTTAGTTGCCCTGCGGCATGTGGGATCTTCCCAGATTAGGGGTTGAACCCACATCTCCTGCATTGGCAGGCGAATCCTCTACCACTGAGCCACCAGGGAAGCTCCTGGAAAATTGCACTTGACCTGAAAGCCACCCCCAGTGCACCCTGGCCAAAGACTGCTTACGACCTGTGGGTCCAGCACTGTGGTGTTATTGCTCAGGGAGTAGGCTGCAGCTGAGACTTCATCTTTGCTTAGCACTTGTAACTACCCTGTCCCAGCTTCCTTCACTGCCTTTCTCCTGAGAACACGAGCTCCACAGATCACACACACCTCAAGCCCTGTCTTGTGTCTGCGTGGGAGGAATCTGATATGCTAAGCTAAACTCGGGAGACAGATATAAAAGAGTACTCTCTTATGATGTACCCTCAGGTGGTAAAGTAACGAAAAGTGAAGACATGGTCATCCCAATGTCAGGATAATGTTCACCTCTGGTTCTGTTTCTTGACCTGCATGGCATTTACTTGAATGTTCACTTTATTATTTAAACAATATGTGCGCATTTTATGTACCATTTTAGTATGTAATCAGTTTCCTAATGAAAGCTTCCCTTTAGACATAATCTCTGGTAATGTTAGTCTTAGATCCAATAAGCATCTGCACAAGGATAAAGAAGTGGCTCCTCTGGAGGAGCATCTTTCCATCATGGCCAAAGGCTCCTACCCTGCCATTAACACTATGAGCATGTCAAGTAATGAGTTGTGATGCTGCCTGAACAGAAATATTGTAATGGAAGTATTACAGATAACACGCTTTGGGGAGTTAGGTGTCAGTGATTACAACTGAAAAGATCTGAGAACGAGAGGTCAGAGAAACATAATGGAGACTTCTTTGCATATTTTTTGGTCATTTGGCCAGTATTTTCTTTCTTTTTTTCTTTTTCTTTTTTTTTTTGGTGGAGCAGTGGTTCCTGAACTTGAACATCCATGAGAATCACCTTAAAGCAGACTGCTGGGCCCAGCCCCAGAGATTCTGATTCTGCTGTTGTAGGGGCGGGGCTGAGGAATGTATGTTTCTAACAAATTTCAGGTGATGCTGAGGCTGCTGGCCCATTATCCAGCTTTGAGAAGTGCTGGCCTAGAACACAGAAATCTTCAGTTAAATGAGCATAAAGGCTGTGTGGCTAGTGAGTGTCTAGGACCATCATACTGCTTTTATTCATGGGATCCCTTCTTTCCCCAGAAGCTTCAGGAGTACCTGGCCCAGTCAGCCTTTGATGGACTTTTGGAACTAAGTTAATGGTCTTAATCACTGGCCCTTCATTAACATGGCTGGGTGGTTGTTGTCACTGTTCAGTCGTGTCCAACTCTTTGCGAGCTGGGTAATGTATAATTAAAATCCACAGTTGACCCAGAAGCTTCATTAGCATTGTAACAGTGATCTTCTATCCAGGTATACTGGCAATGTCAGGAAAAAAAGACTTTTTTCAGAATTCCTCCCTCTCCTAACTTATTCCTGAGTATACTGAAAGAAGAATAAAGGCACAGCTGAGTCATAAGCTGGAATCCTCCCTATCAGCTCTACCTATTAAAAAGCTGTACAACTCACCTTTCCCTGGCGTGGCCTGAATTCAGCTCCTCCTCTCCTCTATCCCTCTCTGGTGGCCTGGTGCTTCTGGGCCTGCATATTTAGCATTTTTTGTGCTTCCTCCCAGTAGAAAGATCATCAAAGGGGCCCTTTCTTCTGAGCTGGTGCACTCCACGTACAAGCAAGCAGCCAGGCAAGCCAACCTGGTCTGCATGCTCAGTTGTGTCTGGCTCTTTGCGACCCCTTCACTGTAGCCTGCCAGGTTCCTCTGTCCATGAAAATTTCCAGGCATACTGGAGTGGGTTACCATTTCCTATTCCAGGGGATCTTCCTGACCCAGGGATCGAACCAGTGTCTCTTGCATCTCCTGCATTGGCAGGCAGATTCTTTACCACTGTGCCACCTGGGAAGCCCAAGCAGGTCCTACTCATTTCCTTAACCAGGACACTGGTCTAGTGCATGGACTGTACAACCTCATCAGGCCCCCATCTACCCATCTGCAGTCCACGCCACCAGTATGACCTCCCTCAAACTCCATTCTAGCTGCACCCTGGCTTCAAAGTCTACAGTGAGAATATGGGCCCCACAAGAGCTCCAACCCTTCTCCTTGGACTCAACAACCTTGACAGTGTGAAAACTGCATCTCTTTTCAGCTTCTTTTCCTGTCACCTCTGCTCATAATTCGCAAGCTACTGCCAAATGGAGCTACTAAGCCTGGACACGCCATACTCCTTTATTCCTGCATGGCTTTGCACATATTGGTCCTAACTTGAAAGCTTGTCCTGCATGCCTTTTCCCCTTGTTTTCTCAGCCCATTTCTATTCATTATTTTAAAAAAGAATGTCACATGAAAGAAAATTTTACTTATTATTTTAAAACTTTGAAAATATGAGGAATTATGGGGAAAATGTCCATAAAAAATAACTATAGTCCACACTTTGATTCTCTGGTTTATTTTTTCAAGGTTATACACACACACACATACACACGCACATACATATATATATATACTTTAATTATGGATCATTCCTTAAAATAGTTTATATCAGGCTTGTTCTACCTCATATGACACTGTAAGCTTTCTTCTCAACTTTTATAAATTATTTGAAAACATCTTGTTATATGGCTGCATCATTTTCACGTGTGTGTGTGTGTGTGTGTGTGTGTATGTGTGTATTATACATGAAGAGTTTGTCTAACCCTTGTTTCGGTCATTTAGACGGTTCCTTTTCATTTTTTTGCTATTTTAAACCATGCTACAAGGAAGAGTTTTGCACATCATTGTGACAGCCCCTCTGATTATTTTCTGGAAGAGAATTCTAGAGTGAGGTCACTGGAATGGTAGAAAAGAACCCTTTTAGGCTCCTGACATGCACTGTCGGGTTGCTATTGAGAAAATGTGAGCAAGGCTTCCCTGGTGGCTCAGTGGTAAAGAATCTGCCTGCAATGCTGGAGACATGGTTCTATCCCTGATTTGGGGAGATCCCACAGGCTGTGAAGCAGCTAAGCCGGTGCACCACAACTGTTGAGCCTGTGCTGTAGAGCCCAGGAACCACAGTGACTGAGCCCACGTGCAACAGCCCAAGTGCCCTAGAGCTCGTACTGCACAATGAGAGAAGCCGCCGCCCTGAGAAGCCTGTGCCCTGCAGGCAGCAAGCAGCCCCCACTCGCCACAACTAAAGAAAAGCTGGAACAGCAACGAAGACCCAGCACAGCCATAGACAGATAGATCAATAAATAAGTAATTTAAAAAAAGAAAGAACAGGTGGACAAATTTACAAACTCACCAGGGGAGCACTAGTGCTCTTTTTATTTAATAAGAACATTTCTGTTATTGACAGTCATAATCATTTTTGTGTGTGGTCCTTGATAATTTCATTTTAATTTAGCATTTCTTTGGTTAGATAGGAATTCTTTTTTACGTTTATTAACTATATGTATTTCCTCTCATGTGGACTATTTTAGTCCTTTCAACTGGAGTCAAAATTCCTACTCATCTTCAATACTTGACTTCGGTATCTTCTCACTGTGCAGTTCTGACAACCCTACAGAACTACCCCGAGTTAGGGTTAGTGACAATCCTACTCTATGTAACCCCGAGTTTAGATTTTCTCTTCCAATGGGACTCTGCATGCACATTTATTACTGGGAGTTCCATACTCTGTTGTAACTGTTTACATGCTTGTCTCTCCCACTGGACAAAGAGCAACTTATGGGCCAGAACTAAGTCTTATGTATTGTTTTCCCAGCACCTAACTGCCTGGCACAAGGTATCTGTCAATTAAGACTTATTTAATAATATAATGAATAAATCAATGAAGATCATTGAAAAGTTGACTTTTGACTTAACAAGGATTTCATACAGATGGTGTATCTACATTGTGTTAGACAGAAAGGACCACTAATTCCTTGAATAAACCTATGCAAAATTGTTTAAAGTAACACATTTGCTAATAGGACAGTCTATAAAAATCCATTCTATTAAACTGCTAGAGAATGAAAAGCTGCTGGTAAACTTTTACTCAAAACAATGAAACAAAACCAAAACATGAAATTCTCTTCTTTTGTTTGAAGAAAAGTAATTTTCTTTGCAAAATATTATAAAATTATGTTTATTGATTCACCTGGGAACTTTTCAAATGATCTTGACAATGATCATAACACTTTCCAAAAGGAAAGCATAAAAAAATGAACTTCCTCTGACAATAAAACATACAGGCAGTTACACATTAAGTACATAAGCGAGAGTTAAAGTTGAAAACGAGTGTATTTTGCATTACATCACACTCTCAGATTATAATTTGGTTATTCCTGTATTTGACCATTTCACAGTTTTGGTACACACAAAAAATACACATATATTTCCAGGTTAATACCACCTCTGAGATAAACCAGAGGTAAAAGCAGGGCTGTTGCTAAACTGGAAATAAGGCAAATACTCTGGTCTTTGGAAGGGATGGGTAAATGGGGGTCTCAGGCTATTCAAACATAGCTGGTTCTCCAGCTCAGAGTCTGTGTTGGGTACAAAGGGACCCCAAAGATGCCAGAAGTCCTCTGATGCCCCTGTGTATTCTTCTACCCAAAGTGAAAATTCTTCCCTGCAAACTGGGTCTATAGTCTCTTGTTTGGTTTAACAGCTGCAACTGTATTTTCCCCACTTTTCCCTTTTGGTCAAGTGTTGCTAACATTTGTAAACATTATGTACAATTAAATGTACACTTAAAGTGCTTGGTTGTGCTCCATCTGAGCCATATCCTGCTCCAGCTCAAACTGTATTTCTCAGGAACCTCCATAAGATCTTACCATCTCCACCAAGGGCAGAATATGGCTTTAACAGGTAGGTGTTAAGGTCATCGCCACCACGCTCAGCTGAGGCTGACTGAGTCCTGGTGAGCTTGTTGCTGTGCTGAATGCCCAGCACTGTTATAGCCATTCGTAGTAAACATGCTTTCTGGGAAATTATACATCTCAGTCTTTCAAAGAACAATAAATCCCTCCCCACCAAAGAATCCATCAATATGATAAACCTACAAAATGGAGGTTCCAAAAAACTGAAACATTTTGTAGCCCACTCCAAAATTTTCATGCCTACTGACACCTTCCAAATAAGAAATTGGACTTAAAGGATAAAAGGAATTTTTTTCTTCTTTGGATTGTAGACCATAGTCACACCTTGCCTCGCATTTACTTATTTATAGCTTTGGCTCTTCACACAAGGCAGTGAGCCTTCTCTCAGGGGTTGGCCGGAGAAGGATGCTCCAAATGCCTGATCTAGTTACATTTTTACCTCCCTTTTAGGAGGGGCATCTCTAATTCAGGCTGTAGTTGCATCAGTTGGCAAAGAAAAGACTTAAACAGGGGCAACTGTGATACACAATAAACAAATCAAGTTTTGCTAGAAATAAGGAGAATAATAAAATTTAACAACCTATTACATAATTGTAAACAGTGGTGTTTCTTCTGAATTTAAATAAAGACCCAGAGGCCTAAGATCTCCTTAAAATATTAGGGACAACAAGTACAAACATTGAAACAATCACTATAATTGCTTTAAGTCTTTAAACACTGTTTGGGTTAGTTGATAAGTTGCATCCGACTTTTGTGACCCCGTGGTCTGTAGCCCATCAGGCTCTTCTGTCCGTGGGATTTCCCAGGCAAGAACAGTGGAGTAGGTTGCTATTTCCTTCTCCAGGGGATCTTCCCAACGCAAGGATCGAACCCAGTTCCCAACCCAGAGAATGAACCTGGGTCTCCTGCTTTGCAGGCAGATTCTTTAGCAACTGAGCTACCGTTTAACTGGTATAACTCAAAATGAAAAACTATTATAACTATTATTAGTTATAATAATAATAGTTATTATATCATAACTCAAAATGAAAAACTCCACCGAACTGATTCACGAATACAGAGGGACAACACATTATTAAGAATGAACAAACAGTTTTGAAAATACATTTAGATATTTTGTTATGGAACATACCTTTTAAGGATATAAATTACAAGATGTTTTTGTGGCTCATGGTTCTTTGCAGAAGATGTGATGTATTATTGAGTTTATGAGAGAGGGTAACATAGTTATAGACTGGATTCCATGTTAGTTTGACAAGAATTGCTGTGCCAATTTCTATACATAAGAGGCCTTATGAAAATCTTGCGAAAAAACATTCGAAACACCGATGTTCTGAAAATGATGAAAATCCAAGGGTCCACAATTGAGATCACAGAGAGAAAGCGCAAGGCTCGGAGGTCTTCAATTTCTTCAGTGGTTCCATTTTGCTCAGGAACAGCTTTAAACGCTCCATAGTAAGCACGATACTGTTTTAAAGAAAAACATTAGATTAAGATAGCAAAAGGTCTATGGCCGCGATAAATTCCCTTAGGAAACATTACTTTTCCATAAGAATATGGCAGCTTGCCTTGTGATATTCATTGTGGCCACTGTCATGGATGGGTGCAAGTGAGGAGCCAGGGAGGTGCAGGTCCTCCTGGAAGCCTCGGGCTAATCCCTGGAGCTAGCCTGCCGGCAGTCAGAGCTGCAGGGCTAGCGTCACCCGGTGGTGCAGAGGAAGAGCTGAAGTGGGACAGATCCAGTCCACTGAATTGTTTACAAACAGGGTCATCAGACTCCCAAAGATACTAAATTTCTTCCCTTCTTTCTTCTGCCTCCTTCCTGTTCTTGATTCTTAGCACAGAAATAAGTCACATGTGAAATGTCACATGTGTGGAGGCACCAATGAAACAGAAACTTCCCTTTCTCTGAGCTTTTTAAATTGAAGTATAACTGATTTACAATGTTTCAGGTGTATAGCATAACATATATATACACATACACACACATAGATGCAGATATATACACATACACACATATATACATCTATGTGTGTGTGTGTTTATATATCTATATACACACATATGTGTGCATATATATATCCTTTTTTAGATTCTTTTCCATTATAGGTTACTATAAGATATTGAATATAGTTTTCTCTACTATACTGTAGGTCCTTTATCTATTTTATATATAGTAGTATGTATCTGTTAATCACAAATCCCTTATTTATCCCTCCCCTCCAATTTCTCCTTTGATAACCATAGTTTGTTTCCTATGTCTGTGAGTCCACTTGAAACAGAAAGTTTTAATCAATGTGAAAATACAGGAAATATTCCAGTGGAGGGGCTTCCCAGGTGGCGGTAGTGGTAAAGAACCCTCCTGCCAATATGGCAGATGTAAGAGACATGGGTTCGATCCCTGGATGAGGAAGATCCCCTGGAGGAGGGCATGGCAACTCACTCCAGTATTCTTGCCTGGAGAATACTGGACAAAGGAGCCTGGCTGGTCCATAGGGTCACATGGAGTCAGACAAGACTGAAGTGACTTGCATGCATGCATTCCAGTGGAAAGACAGGAGACAACTCATGTAAATTAGTTATTCTTAGCACAGATGCTTTGGAGAAGGCAATGGCACCCTACTCCAGTACTCTTGCCTGGAAAATCCCATGGACGCAGGAGCCAGGTGGGCTGCAGTCCATGGGGTCGCTGAGAGTCGGGCACGGCTGAGTGACTTCACTTTCACTTTTCACTTTCATGCATTGGAGAAGGAAATGGCAATCCACTCCAGTATTCTTGCCTGGAGAATCCCAGGGACAGAGGAGCCTAGTGGGCTGCCGTCTATGGGGTCGCACAGAGTCGGACACGACTGAAGAGACTTAGCAGCAGCAGCAGCACAAATGCTTATCTTTCTGTGGTTGGCATCCTCTTTTCAGACTAGGAAGAAATCTACAACATTCCAGGCAGTATAATTCAGGGACAGAAAGATAAGCCTACATACCTGTGCCAGCCACTCCTATTGTCTTGCTCTTCCCTGAGGTCTCTGGCCTCCGGGTAGCCCTGCAAACTGCCTCATCCCTTTCCTGCCATTCAGTCAACACTGCTGTTTTGACCAGCACTGCAACTGCCTCCCACTTGGTTGGAGGCCAACCGCTTTTTCTCAATACCCTTACATCCCTCAAGCCCACTGAGAGTTTTAAATTCGTAATGGGACAAAATAGATGCTAATGGACCAGAAAATATGCAAACTCAGCATTAATGGGAGGGGATACAAATAAGTGCATAGACCAAACCCATTCAAGGCAGTTAGGGATATGAGAAGATGTATGTTCCCATAATTGTTTCCTTACCTTTTAATTCTCTTTTCAGTAGAGCGTTTCAACAGGCTCAGATATTCCCATCTAGTGCACTTAGGAAAACAGAAGTTATCTGGAAGCCCTCCCTCATTATAACTGTTCAAGAACACAAAGAGTAATAATAATGGCTAATGCCCATACAGAGTTTCATATTCCTAGGCACCATTCTAAGCATTTTACTTTAAAAAGTTTGTTTCATACTCACAAAAATCCTGTTAAGTATGTTCATTATCTCCATTTTACAGATGTGCCCAAATCCTACCTTTTTTCCAGGCCAACCTAAAGTATCACCCCATCTCGAAGCCTCTTTGAAATGATGGTTAAGCTCATCAGCTTTAGAGTCTGACTATCCAGGTTAGATAGAATCCTCTCACTGGCTATGACATTTCAGGCAAGTTACTCTGTTTCTTCATCTATACAATGGGGACAATCAAACCTATTTTCCAGCATCGTTACAAAATTCGAATGAGGTAGTATGAGTAAAACCTTGAGAACAGACCCTTGCATATCATAATAATTCAATAATTAGCTAGTATCACTGTTTTATCAATTAGGAGTTAATCCTTCCCTTTTCTAAACTCTTTTCTGCCCTACTCACTCCCTCTCACCCCCAGGATTATAGCTCTGTGGGCAGATGTGAGGTTTTTCTCATTTTAATTCCCTGCAATGAATACAGTGCCTGGAATGTTGTAGGTTCCAGATCTGAGATGAATGAATAAATGGATGGCAACAGGGTACACACTTGAGTTGATGAAAAAAGGAAACATTTCATATGACTTAAATCTTTATATTTGCTCCTTTCTCCTCAAAGTGGAGTCCAGAAAGATATAATTCTTACTATTTGAGAACGCTTGATTAGTTGGCATCTGGGTAACTGAACGATGTTTAAATTATGAAGACAAATCATTTTATTTCTATGCAGTATTCATCAATATCAATTTTCCTGCATATTAAGTTATTTTAATTGATATTTTCAAGTCACTTGATTTGTATTAGAAATGTAATATTTATTCTATGAATGGCTTTTAATTTTATTTATTTGGGGGGTTTATCGAAATTATGACAAATTTGTTCACTTCTGATAGTGATCAAAATACATACTCTATTCAAGATATCTGTTTGAACACAATCTAGACTTTCAAAAAATCTCTGATGATCAATAGTATTCCCTAGAAGATACTTTATAAAACTGCTCCTATAAGAGAGAGTTGACTAAGAAACATACTTAGAATATACAACAGGCTTGTTTAGAGAATGCAGTCCATTACAAGGAAAATCAGATGGGAAGAGTGCCCTCTGCTGAAACTAGGGATCCATGAAAAAATGTTGCTGTTGCCAGCTCTCTGGATGCTTAGTCCTTATTTGCTAACTCCTGCTTCAGAGTGTGGTTCTTCAAATGTGATCTCCACATCAGCAGATGAAGTTGGAGGATGCTGAATTCTTCAAAAATATCTGAATCAGCAACTGGAGAACAGGGCCAGCTAGCTATGTTTTTAAAAGCACTGCTGATGAGTCTGACTGTGCTAAAGTTTGAAAACCATTGCTAAATATCTCCACCTATATCTTTATCTCTTTGTTTATACAGTTATATATTTATTTATTTTGGGGAGTTCCAATCCTAATTCAGACAACTATTGGCCCAATACTAAGACCTTCATTTAAGGGAAAAAAAATCACATTATATGTCACTTTCACCACCCTTGAAAGTAATGTCCAAAACTGCTACACTGCCATAAGAAACTAAACTTTCCTAGTCACATAAGTCTCAGGGCTCCAAAAACATGTACTTGACAATGAATTTATTTAAACGTTGTTCATGTTGAACAAGTACACTGTGGAGTCAGGAGAGAAAGCGGAGCAATACTTCTAGCCTCAGGCACTCCTAGAAATCTTGGCAGGGATCACAGGAGGAAATACCTCCAAAACGATGAAATAATTCAATCTGCACCACCACCTGCATCAGTAAACTGAAACACAAGATAATGGCTCTCATGTCACCTCGCTTGCCAAGACAGAAACAACACCAGTCGAGACAGGTTATCAGAGCGACAGAACCAGTTGAAACCTTCCTCCACAGCTGCTAGTTCAAACAGCCTCTCCGCCTCTGCAGCCACCACCCCCTACAGCGGCAGCATGAAAGGGCGTCCTCCACGCCTCAAAGTTTACACATCAGTTAAAAAAAAAAAAAAAAAAAAAACTAAACCTACGCTTTTAGTCACTCGCGTCTGCAAATCAGTTTGGCAGGATTACACCTTCCCTTATTCCCTTTCCATACCAACACCGGGGGCGGGCGAGGGGGTAGGTGGGATGGGAAGAACGCCCAGAAGTCATTTGCGCATTTCTGATGCCACTAAAATCATGGGCAGGTGTAACGAAATAAAACCTCACTTAGCCACCGGAAAGTGGGAAAGGACTCGTACTGCCGAGGAGAAACCAAGTTCTGCTTCTCAAAGTTCTGAGGTGCAAAAATGGTCCTGAGACTTTCTCGGAGGACTGGAGAGGTTCTGCTGGGCTAAAGGGACACAGTCCGGTTCCTGCTTTCCCTAAATTTCTGTGGCTTTACCTCTTTGCGCTCGACAAATCAGATTATATCTCCTGAGGACTGCGGAGGGAACGGAAACTGATCCGCGGAACGCGGGAACAAACCCTCCGATGTCTGGGCGCAGCTTCTCTTGCACCGCACCCGACACGCCCCACCCGTCCCTCCCCTCTCCTGAGGCCCACTGCACGTCAGTCTCCTGCAGCTTTAGCGTGGACAACTCACAATTAAAGGCAGGGAGCACATGGTGAAGAGCACCGTCATGAGGGCTAGCAGCAGGAGGTGGTCCAGCTCCTCCAGGTGCAGAGGGGTCGCCTCCCTCTCGCCGGCGCCCGGCTCGGCGCGCTCCCTGGGGCCAGGGCGTAGGAGTCCCCGCAGCCGCAGGTGCATGGCATAGAGGTTGCGCATGGCGCTCAGGTTGCACAGCACGGTGGGAGGACCAGCAGCAGCATGAGGCTGGCGTAGAGCACCGAGTAGCTCAGCACCGACGGCGAGCGCTCCTCGTGGACCATCTGAAAGAAGCACCAGGTGCCAGGGCAGTACTGCACAAACTTCCCAAAGCCCGCGAAGGGCAGCGCGCAGAAAGCGAGGCAGAAGGCGCCCACTACCGGCGCCACCACGGCGCCCCGGCGCGGGGTGAGGTGCCGTCGATGGAAGAAGGGGTGCCCCACGGAGAGCCAGCACTCCAGGGCCATGGCCAGCAGCTGCAGCGTCGAGGCGAGCCCGAAGAAGGACATGAAGAAGGCGAAGGCTTGGCACAGAGAGCTGTCCGATCCGGGAACCAGGCCCCGCAGGCTGCGGTTCTGCGCGTAGGCGAACAGCACGAAGGGGCTCACGAGGCACTTGCCCAGGAGGTCTGTGATCGTCAGGCCGAACACCAACACGTAGAAGACGGAGGGCGGCGGGCGCGGCGAGCGCGGCGGGCACGACCCCAGACCGGAGCGCGCCAGGAGTCCCAGGGCCAGCAGGTTGCCCACGAGGCCCGTGCTGAAGAGCACCCCGCCCATCGTCGCCGAATTGCCCTTCTCCACCGACGTGGTGTTGTGGCAGCGGTAAAACAGCGGCCTCATGACCGGCGGCGCGGCGAGCTGGAGCGGAGGGTGCGGGAGGACCGGGGCCGCGGGGGGCCGGGTGCAGAGAAGCCTCCCGGCCGCTCTGCGCGCGTCTGGGCCGGAGAGGTTGCGCCGCCGAGGAAGCTCCGCGGGCGGCGGGGTGTTTCCCACCGCAGGCGCCTCCTATTCAAACTCTCTGGTCACACCCCGCCCCTCGGGGCGGGTCGCGCGGCGGGGTGCGCAGCTGGCACTCGCTTTGCAGGACACTTTGGGTCCTGAGCAGAGAGACAGACCCTCAAAGCCCAGAGTTGGGGGACAAAAAAGAAGTGGGTAGCCTCTCAGCGTCCAAGGCCAGTCCTTCTTGCGAGGCAAGAGAGCGTACTGAAATGGAGGGGAAATTCAGCGGCAGCCACGAGGGTGGAGAGGGGTGAGAGGAAGTGGTGGTGGTAGGACTCTGAAGTCGAGCGCCGCTGGGGTGCTCAGAAAGCGCGACAGTAGTTTTCTTTTATTTATTTTTAAAATTAATTTATTTATTTATTTTACTTTACAATATTGTATTGGTTTTGCCATACACTGACTTGAATCCGCCATGAGTGTACTTGTGTTCCCTGTCCTGAACCCCCCTCCCACCTCCCTCCCCATCTCATCCCTCTGGGTCATCCCAGTGCACCAGCCCCGAGCACCCTGTATCATGCATCAAACCTGGACTGGCGATTCGTTTCACATGATATTTTACATGTTTCAATGCCATTCTCCCGTATCATCCTGCCCTCGTCCTCTCCCACAGAGTCCAAAAGACTGTTCAATACATCTATGTCTCTTTCGCTGTCTCGCATACAGGGTTATCGTTACCTTCTTTCTAAATTCCATATACATGCATTAGTATACTGTATTGGTGTTTCTCTTTCTGGCTTACTTTGTATAATAGGCTCCAGTTTCATCCATCTCATTAGAACTGATTCAAATGTATTCTTTTTAATGGCTGAGTAATACTCCATTGTGTATATGTACCACAGCTTTCTTATCCATTCCTCTGCTGATGGACATCTAGGTTGCTTCCATGTCCTGGCTATTATAAACAGTGCTGCGATGAATATTGGGGGTACATGGTGGCAATAGTTTTCACCCTAGTGCTTTGAGGAGGGGAAAACAACCTTCATGTTAACACCAATGCCCCGAAACATGGTCTTCTAGATCCTGAGATAGGAACAATGAGCTTCATTCCCTAGGTGAGGAAACACCCCTTGGAAGGTCAAGTCACCTCTTCGGGTGACAGAGCTGGTAGTTGGTCGAGCTGTACCTGAAACCTGATCTGCTGTTGAGAGAGTCCGTCTGTCTTGCTTCCATGGTTTGTCCTCTCAAGATTTCAGGGAAGTGGCTCCAGGGAAAAATGACAGGAGATGTTGGGTGGCATGAATCACAGTGGCTGTGTAGACACGGTGAGAAGAGGATGGTTAAGAATGCTGATGATAACAGACCTGGGTTTAAGTCCTGGTTCTACTACTCATTACCGGTGTGACCCTGAGAGACTTGCTTAACCTCGCGAGAAGTAATAGTCTAACAGCTTGTTTGCCTCTTCGGAAACATAGGGATAACGTGTGTAAAGTGCAGACACGTAGGAAGTGCTGAGTATAGTACATTTATCAGGATTCTCCCCTGTTTTAGGGAGGCTGTTTTAGTAGCTAATGTTTAGCTGCAATCTTGAGCATGGGTTTTGAAACCAGAAAATAGGAGACTTAGTTTGGCGCTTTTTCACTCTGGTTTGTGACTACTAGAAAACATTTCTTCTCTTCTGGCCTTTGACTTGGTTGCCTTGGAGAAGCAAAGGAGTTAAATTGTGGTAAGTGTGGTAATATCTTTAATTAACGCTTGATATCCTGTGAAAAGACTCTGATGCTGGAAGGGATTGGGGGCAGGAGGAGAAGGGGACGACAGAGGATGAGATGGCTGGATGGCATCATTAACTTGATGGACACGAGTCTGAGTGAACTCCAGGAGTTGGTGATGGACAGGGAGGCCTGGCGTGCTGCGATTCATGGGGTCGCAAAGAGTCGGGCACGACTGAGCAACTGAACTGAATTGAACTGAACTGAACCCTCTGAGAATGGAGAAGGAAATGGCAACCCATTCCAGTATTCTTGCCTGGAAAATCCCGAATGAAATAGCCTGGAGGGCTGCAGTCTATGGGTCACAGAGTCCAACATGACTGAGCCGGCTAACACACACCATGTGAGAGAAACTGGCTTGAGTGTATAAATTTGAGTGGGATGACCAGGGCCCTATTACATAAACAAGTAAATTATGCCTTGGCTTGAAGAAACTAATTTTTAGGCTCAGTGCCTGTTCTGATTGGACAGATTCAGAGAGAGAGTAAGACTATTGGGCTTAAGTCGTAAAAGCCTTAAGGTAGAGGAAAGGCTGCTTTCACACTGAAAGCCTGGCCAGTAATTCAGGTCATGGGGTGGAGATGAAGAGTCCATGCTTTGGAGTTAGATAGTTCTGAACTCCATCATTAGCTGTGTAACCTGGGAGTTATTTTACTCAATCTCTCTTGAGTCTCATAAATAGGATATGGGACTTATGCTGACCTTGCAGGGTTATTGCGAAGCTGGGAAAGCATACGGCATTTGTCATAAAGGGACGACCGAGGATGAGATGGCTGGATGGCATCACAGACTCTATGGACATGAGTCTGAGTGAACTCCGGGAGTTGGTGATGGACAGGGAGGCCTGGCGTACTGCGATTCATGGGGTCGCAAAGAGTCGGACACGACTGCGCGACTGAACTGAACTGAACTGAATAAAAATACTGAGAACTAACATTCATAGGCGCTTGTTTATATATGCGGAACCGTCTGTAATCCTTTCACATATATTCACTCAATTAATAGGTCTTTGAGGGCTTAGTTATTTTCTCCCTTTCCTTCCTACCACCTCTCATGCCCACTTCCAGCCCCTAAAGAATAATGATGGATTTAGAAGAGCTCTATTTGCATTGATAAAGTGGAAGAAGTAGCAGTCTCAATAACCAAAGGGCATAAGCATCTGATGAATCTGAGGTCTGCTCTCTAGACAGAAACACACACACACAGGCACGATTTATACCAATTTCAGTGTTTTCACAGTTTCGTTAAGTTTCACTATGCGGCCCAGAGGAAGCCCAATGGACTCTAGCTTAAGAATCTTCCTCTAATGATGTTGTATAGGGATGTTCTCTGAGGTGTACTTATTCCTTTTTCTTTTTTTCTTTTTGCAGTCTTATTGTTCTCTTCCAGGTGCCTTGACCTCTACAGCCCTTCTGATAATGTAAACACCCTTTTAGAAACAACTCTAAAGTGGGACTGAAGGGGCACTGTGGATCCTTGACATGATCTCTATATTTTATGCTTCAAAGGTTGATGGGGTTGAACGGGTATAATTCAGGAAACCACAGCTTCCTCCTGACCAATGTAGCTGGCCTTTACCACGGGGTTTCCGGCCTGTTCTGCCTGTTCCCTCTGGTTCATCCTGCCCTGTTTTCAGGCTTCGCTTTGGAGTCTCCTGTCCCTCCTCCTAAGGAATCTTGTTTCACAGCTTCACTTTTCAGCGCAGAAAAGAATCATTTGTTCATTCATCAAGTATTTTTTTTGAGCTTTTACTTTGTGCCAGGCAAGGGGGTGAGTTGTGTGGGCTTTGAGGAACATACAGCAAAGAGAAAAGGCCAGTGACTGTCATGTGATTTTTACATGGTTACATTGATACATTTTTGTATCAGTCTTCAGAGTAACTAGGCTAAGTCATCTCCACCCACGCCCCCCCAGCAAAAGAGAAACTTCTAATGAAAATATCTTGGGTCCAGTTACATAGTAAAGATATCTTCATTATCGGCAGAGCTTTACCACCCTGCTTATTTGGGTTATAAGACAAATTTACTGGAAAAATACATATGGTATAATGTAAGCAGACACATCTAAATATATAATTGCATGATGATTTTGTAAATATAAAGACTGCATATGCTCATGGACAAGGACTAGAAGTTGACATAGGCACATAAAACATGAACTTAAACTTGAGAAGTGATGGTAGAAAATTTCTTTTTAGATTTGTGATATTTTTAATACAGTATTTGTAATAATTATAAGATTTTAAACAGAAAACAAGTATATGCTCATGACCAGATTTTAGGAAGGGAAGAGTAGGAAAAAGAGTAGTATTTCCTGGATCCATCCTGACTGTCCTTACCCATCCCTCACTCCCACTGAACTCTAAAGTGATATTTTGGGCTGGGAGATTGTGAAGAGCAGAGAACAGAGAGGAGGAAAGCTAAAGAGTAAAGAACAAACTTGACTAATGATTTTAGAGCATCTGCTGTGTGCTGGTGGCCATGCTGGACACTCTGCACATGCAGGGGTGAGGGGGTGGCATATATATCAGTGTGGAAGTGATGGAGGGAGGGGAGGGTCTTTGCAGTCTACTGTGTGAATTCATATCTCCGCTTTACCCCCTTGCACAGCATTGTGCCTTTGAGCAACCTTCTAACTTTTCTAAACCTGTTTCCTTGTCTGTGAAAATGGACTGAGGAGGAGTCATTGTACTGAATTCAGTGAACACATATGGTGGTGTTGTGGCTTAAATAAAAATACTCTTCATGGAGCTATCATTCTTAGCCTTGGCTGTACATTATTTATTCTTTTTTAATTGAAGTATAGTTGATTGACAGTATTTCAGGTATATAGCAAAGTGATTCAGTTAATAGGTTTATAAACCTGTAACCCATTTTGATATCTTTTGCTGCCAAAGCAAGTGATTAAATCCTCTAGAGATTCTGAGGAGTGGGTATGTATGTCTTGGCTGACCTCAGTGGATCTTCTGTGTCCACATGTAAATTAGGATTCATGTTTTTGTATGTTTGGGTCTTGGGGAAAACATATTCTGAGTTACGGCTTGGGTGTAGTTTCAACCCTGAAGATCAGAATGAAGTTTTGAAAATGCTTTTGTGTGATGATGAGCTGGGAATAAACAAATGGTGGAATATACATTTGTTAACCCAGTTATAGGTTAGACAGTCCCCTGATTACTGAGATTTTTCTAGCAGTTTGCTCGTGGTTCTAAGGAATATTGTTGATAGGTGTGGCTGATTTGCTCCCGGTGACACAGATGCTGAGATGGAGGCTGGCACGTAGGATATTCATTAGGGAGTGCTTGGGGGATTAACACCTGTGAAAGAGAAGGAACAGAAGCAGGACTGGGTCGAGGGAGGAATCAGGCTGTGATCCAGTTTCAGTAAAAGGCCTGAACCAACCTGACTGGAAACTCAGAAGCTGAAAGGGGTCCTCAGGGTCGCCCTGAGCTGGGGAGCTAGGGCCTTATCATGTTGGGTAGGGTGGGCCAGACACTGGGGACCCAGGGAAGGGCACATGGCTTTGGGTGCAGCAATTCTTTTGAGACCTGGAGGGGGCTTCCCTGGTAGCTCAGAAATGAAAGAATTTGTCTGATTGCAGGAGACCTGGGTTCGATCCCTGGGTCAGGAAGATGCCCTGGAAAAGGGAATGACTACCCGCTCCAGTATTCTTGTCTGGAGAATTCCATGGACAGAAGAGCCTGGTGGGGTATAATCCATGGGATCGCAAAGAGTTGGACATGACTGAGTGATTAACACTTAACTAATACCTGGAGGGAGCTGACAGCCAAGGGCTGTGTACCAGTAGCTGGAGGAGTAAGCCCTTTAGTCTGGAGGGAGATCTGGGTGGTGCGTCAAAGCGTCCGCTACCTGGATGGTACTGGTGGGGATCTCAGCTGAGACCTGGAGGCAGTGGGCTCGTAGGCTTCACCCACACTTACCTCAGGTTTAATGAAGCCTCCCTAAACTTCTTTGTGGTGTCCCAGGCAGGTTAGGCCAATGCCTAGGTTCCAGCATTCCAATACTATTTTTTTGTATTTATACTTCTTTTGTGTGTGATCTAGCTTTCCTCAGCGTAGTCTTGGATTTTTCTTTCTTCAGATTCTTCCCGGAAGTCACCCTCATCCCCAAACCTAAGAAACCCATTCTCTTGGCCTCCCTGAAAGTCCCATTGCATTTACTGTATTACATTGTGTTGTGTGTTTGCACATTAGGTTGTGAGTCTCCCATGAGCAACCATGTCTTATTCAACTTTCTCCCACATGTCCCAGCCCACACTGCTAGGCATACAATAAATATTTACTAAATGAGCAAACAACCGAAATAACTTTTTTAAATTTATTTATTTTTGTCCTGAAAGACTGTCCTGAATCTTAAACAATTTTCATCTTTCCTTCTAAGAAGCTAAGATATTCTTCTGTATTCAGCTGCTAAGCAGAAAGCCCAGGGTCAAACAAAATTAAGCTATATGCATATGCAAGGCTGGGTCTCAAAATTATTTTGTATATCTATCTGTGGCTCTGGAGGAAGACCTAAAGGAAATAATGGAGACTGGATTTTTTTTTTTTTATTGGAGATAGTTGCTTTACAATGTTGTGTTAGTTTCTGCTGTACAGAAAGTGAATCAGCTATATGTATACATATGTCCCCTCTTTTTTAGACTTTCTTCCCATTTAGGTCACCATGGAGCACTGAGTGGAGTTCTCTGTGCTATACAGTAGGTTCTCATTAGTCATTTTTAATGGATGCTGTGCTGGGTGTTCGCTGCTGTGTGGGACCCCCTTTTCTAGTTGCAGCACTGGCTCTCTCTAGTTGCAGTGGGCTGGGGCTACTCTTTAGTTGTGGTGTGTGAGCTTCTCATTGTGGTGGCTTTTCTTGTTGCAGAGCATGGGCTCTAGAGTGCATGCGGGCTCAGTTGCTGTGGCCCACGGGCTTTGTTGCTTTGTGGCATGTGGAATCTTCCTGGGCCAGGGATCAAATCTGTGTACCCTGCATGGGCAGGCAGATTTCTAACCAATGAACCACCCAGGGGAGCCTGGTTAGTTATTTATTTTACACGTGAAAGTGAAAGTGAAGTGGCTCAGTCATGTCCGACTCTTTGCGACCCGTGGACTGTAGTCCACCAAGCTCCTCTGTCCATGGGATTCTCCAGGCAAGAATACTGGAGTGGGTTGCCATTTCCTTCTCCAGGGGATCTTCCCGACCCAGGGATTGAACCCAGGTCTCCCACATTGCAGGCAGATGCTTTAACCTCTGCACCACCAGGGAAGTATATACACGTAGTCGTATATATAGACGTCAATCTCAATCTTCCAAGAGACTGGCTTTTGAAATCAATTGTTTTTCTGTATCTGTGCTAATTTATATGAAAGATTGTTGTTGTTCAGTTGATCAGTTGTGACCAGCCTGTTTTGACCCCATGAACTGCAGCATGCCAGCCTTCCCTGTCCTTCACCATCTCCTGGAGCTTGCTCAAACTCATGTCCATCGAGTTGGTGATGCCATCCAACCATCTCATCCTCTGCTGTCCCCTTCTCCTGCCTTCAGTTTTTTCCAGCATCAGGGTCTTTTCCAATGAGTCAGCTTTTCGCATCAGAGTATTGGAGTTTCAGCTTCAGCATCAGTCCTTCCAAAGAATTTCAGGATTGATTTCCTTTAGGGTTCACTGGTTTGATCTTGCAGTCCAAGGGACTCTCAAGAGTCTTCTCCAATAGTTCAAAAGCATCAGTTCTTTGGCAATCAGTCTACAGTCCAGCTCTCACATCAATACATGACTACTGGAAAAACCATAGCTTTGACTATATGAACCTTTGTTGGCAAATGTCTGCTTTTTAATGCACTGTCTAGGTTTGTCATAGCTTTCCTTCCAAGGAGCAAACATCTTTTAGTTCCATGACTGCAGTCACCATCTGGAGTGATTTTGGAGACCAAGAAAGTAAAGTCTGTCACTGTTTCCATTGTTTCCCCATCTATTTGCTATGAAGTGATGGGACTGGATGCCATGATCTTAGTTATTTTATTTTATTTGTTTTGATGTTAGTGTTTTGAATGTTGAGTTTTAAGTCAGCTTTTTCACTCTCCTCTTTTACCTTCATCAAGAGGCTCTTTGGTTCCTCTTTGCTTTCTACCATAAGGGTGGTGTCATATGCATATCTGGGGTTAGTGATATTTCTCCTGGCAGTCTTGATTCCAGCTTGTGCTTCACCCAGCCTGGCATTTCACATGATGTACTCTGCATATAAGTTAAACAAGCAGGGTGATAGTATACAGCCTTGATGTACTCCTTTCCCAATTTGGAACCAGTTCTTTGTTCCATGTCCTGTTCTAACTGTTGCTTCTTGACCTGCATACAGGTTTCTCAGGAGGCAGGTAGACACGTCGGTAAATCTAAATAAATATATCCTATACAAAACAACAATCATAAAGCCTTGTGTAGTTTAAATATGTATAGAATTAAATGAATGATGACAATAGCACAGGAGGCATGGGGATAAATGGAGTCAAAATGTTTTAAGGTTTTAGTGATATCTAGGAAGTGGTAAAAGTATTACTATATATGCTGCTGCTGCTGCTGCTAAGTCGCTTCAGTCGTGTCCGACTCTGTGCGACCCCATAGACGGTAGCCCACCAGGCTCCCCCGTCCCTGAGATTCTCCAGGCAGAACACTGGAGTGGGTTGCCATTTCCTTCTCCAATGCATGAAAGTGAGAAGTAAAAGTGAAGTCGCTCAGTCGTGTCTGACTCTTAGCGACCCCATGGACTGCAGCCTAGCAGGCTCCTCCGCCCATGGGATTTTCCAGGCAAGAGTACTGGAGTGGGGTGCCATTGCCTTCTCCGATTACTATATATACTATAGAATAATAAGTCAACAATGCATGTCATACTCTTTAGAGGAACTCCCTAGAGGAACATACTCTCCAGTTAAATAATAGTAAAAAAAAACTATATAATTAATAAAGAAGAAAATGCACCAACATAAAATATTCATCTATTTCAAAAGAAGGGAAAAATAAAAAACATAAAATATAAAAAACTAATAATGAGATGGTAGATACAAACTCCAATGTATCATCAATAATATTAAGTGTAAGTGAGTTAAAGTCATTGCAGACTTTTAATTTTGAAAAACATTAAGCTGCTTCTCACTGGGTAGAAGCACATAGAACATAGTAGGTACAGTGAAACTAAGAAAGTTAGCAATTCATGCATCATTTAAAAGTAAGTAAAATCATTTTTGCAAACTACAGACATCTCTTCTGCCTCTTGTTTTTCCAAATGAGATCCCCCATGTTTTGAAACATCAAATGGCAGTGAGGAGATAGAGTGAATGAAAGGAAAACTAAGCCAAAAAAGGGAAAGGACTTACATACAGCTCTTTAAAAAACTGACTTCTATTGCCTTTGTGAAAAGCTGGTGGTTAAATATTGAATAAAAACCAGGTAACTCATATTTTCAAGATATTAAAAAAGAAAGATGTTAGCGCATCAATTCATGCCAATTAAACGAACATTAGTATGGCTTTTGAATGTAGGTTCTGGGACTCATGGCTAGATAGAGACCATTTGGGAGCAATGTTTATTGCAAGTCTCTCAAACTTGGACTCCTGTTCATATGCCCCAAATTTAATAAGTTTGTAAGAACTTTTAACGTTACACTTTTATTTAAATAATTTAAAACATTTGTTAAGTCTGTTCTGGCTAGTCAACATGACCTAGTACTGTTCCCGTGTTTCTGTTCATAATCACATGGTATCAAGGCCTTACGATGTCATAGCACAGTGTAAAAAGAAATGTTTCACACTTACTACAATAAACAAAAACTGTGGAAGAATCACTTTACCATGCGGCACATAATGATATAGACCTGCAGAACCCAATAGAAATTTCACGTCGACAGTCAGTTCCATATTCATATTTTCAATGGATGTTTTTTGCAGATCTACGCACTTTGCAAATTCCATCAGCATCAAATGTAGTACTACAAACCCAATGAAGACTTCTCTGTTAAATTTGTATTTTGGGGTTCAGTTCAGTTCAGTCGCTCAGTCGTGTCCGACTCTTTGCGACCCCATGAATCACAGCACACCAGGCCTCCTTCTCCATCACCAACTCCCGGAGTTCACTCAGACTCACACCCATCGAGTCAGTGATGCCATCCAGGCATCTCATCCTCTGTCGTCCCCTTCTCCTCCTGCCCCCAATCCCTCCCAGCATCAGAGTCTTTTCCAATGAGTCAACTCTTCGCATGAGGTGGCCAGAGTACTGGAGTTTCAGCTTTAGCATCATTCCTTCCAAAGAAATCCCAGGGTTGATCTCCTTCAGAATGGACTGGTTGGATCTCCTTGCAGTCCAGGGGACTCTCAAGAGTCTTCTCCAACACCACAGTTCAAAAGCATCAATTCTTCGGTGCTCAGCCTTCTTCACAGTCCAACTCTCACATCCATACATGACCACAGGAAAAACCATAGCTTTGACTAGACGGACCTTAGTCGGCAAAGTAATGTCTCTGCTTTTGAATGTGCTGTCTAGGTTGGTCGTAACTTTTCTTCCAAGGAGTAAGCGTCTTTTAATTTCATGGCTGCAGTCACCATCTGTATTTTGGGGTACATACAAGAAAATGAGCCATCAAAATCATAGATCTGGGGCTTAAAATGAGTTCACTATAAAAAGGAAAAATAATAAAACATGAATGATGATAGTGATTCACACCTTGAAGCCCAAGTTGTAGAGAGCCATAACTGGGCTCCCTTCACTATGGTCCAAATGAGAGCTTGGCAACAGCCATGAGAATGTCCCAAACAACTAACCACAAGGATTCATGCCTTGGGTATCTTGACAAAAGGGAACGCTTGATGCTCTAGGGAAGAGCAACATCAACTGACAGAAGTGTGCCCAGACTGTCTGGGTCCTTAGGAGATGAAGAAGGGTGGAACCTTGCTGACCGTGAGAGAACAAGAAAACCAAGAAACAAAAATGTTTCCTTCTGGGAGTTGCCTGCTATAAAACAGCAACAAACTGTTTAAGATATGTAGGTAAACTGGGTCTCTATGACCAGCTCCAAGAGTTGGCTCTCTAAGGAACCAAGCTTTAGTGGAGAAGAGCAACTAAAACAGGCTCCTACACACCAGAGGCACAGAAGGGGAATGGTGATCATTTGAAACAGCAACAATAGCAAAAATAACAGCACTTAAGGAGATTTGAGTCTAGCTCAATTTTTTTTTCCTAAAACTGAAAACATGAGTGTCAAACACAACTTTGTAGATGGAATGAAGAAGTTGCTTTCTTTTAAGACAGAGATGCTTTCTTTGGCTGTCTGGTTGTTTATTCAAAAGTTCAGTTCCTTTTGTGTATTATGGTTGGAATGGTTCATAGCCTCTTTCTGGACCCCATCATGGCCTGAGAGATTTGGGTTTTGGACCTTAACAATTCTCTGTGTCTATCCAGGTATATTTTTCAAACTCCTCACACTGTTCCTAGGATTTAGAAAACTTGACATGCCCCTGAAAACTTCCCTGCAGCCTTGCATTGGCACATTGCTCCTCAGGCAGCTCAGCTGTCTCCCCACTGTGAGGTCAGGAATGCAGGTGCAAGACTCTTGGAGGGCTTTGCTTAAGGTTCTTTTACTTTTCCAGGGCTGCATTCCCAAGGCCTCTTCCTGGGCTCTGCAGGTACTTCACCTCCCTTTTCTCTTCACAACTTTTCCATTAGTGTTAATAGTACTTAATGTTATGACTTGCCGTCTACATATATGTGACCCAAAATTTTAGAGTTCTAGAATTTATGTTTGTGGTTTTTATATATACCAGTTCTTTTGTGAAGTTCTATATCCTATCATGTATTTTTACTGAACATTTTAATCACAGTTATTTTAAAGTCCATGGCAGATCATTCTAATATCTGAGTTGTCTGTAAGTATATTTCTATTGTCTGCTTTTTCTCTTGGTACTGCCTGATCATTTTTTAATTGAATGCTGAACATTGTGTAAACATTCTGTAGAGGATTCAATGAAGTTATCTTTCTCTAGGGAGGGTTCACTTATCTTTTAGAGGATAACTAGAGTGAGGGCAAATGACCTTAATCCATCAGGGACTCAGGCTTCTCTGGTGGGTCAGTGGTAAAAAATCTGCCTGCTAATTCAGGAGACAGGGTTTTGATCCCTGGAGGAGGAATTGGGAAAATCCCCTGGAGGGGGAAATGGACACGGACAGAGGAACCTGGTGGGTTATAGTCCATGGGGTCACCAGAGTCAGACACAGCTAAACAACAACAATAACAATCAGAGACTAAGCTGACTTGAGGCTGAGTGCAAGTCTTTGTAAAGCATCCTAGGCTGAGGGAGTGAATGGGGGCTGAAATCTAGCTTGTAACTCTGCTCCGTAAGCCATGAATCCCATTGTGATCTGCATATGCCCAGAGAAACATATGTTCTATTCAATTCATACAAAAGTATACATATGGGCCAAGTAGTTGCCCATTTTCAGCTCTTCTCACTGCTGTCACATTCAAGGAAAATGGGAATGGATACGAATCTTTCAATGAGGTCTTCCCGTGAGGTCTTCTGTGGCAACCTCAGTTAACAGCTATGGTCTTCCAAAACTTGTTCTGAAATTCCAAGAAACTTATAAGACTAACTGAAAAGAAAAGCACCAGCCCATTAAAAAAGAACACGAGTAGCATCATGATATATAAATCTACATTTTAATAATAATTTTGTAAGACATTGTCCTGAGGTGGTTGCTGCTGCTGCTAGTCACTTCAGTCGTGTCTGACTCTGTGTGACTCCATAGATGGCAGCCCACCAGGCTCCCCCGTCCCTGGGATTCTCCAGACAAGAACACTGGAGTGGGTTGCCGTTTCCTTTTCCATGCATGAAAGTGAAAAGTGAAAGTGGAGTCGCTCAGTCGTGCCCAACTCTTAGCTACCCCATGGACTGCAGCCTACCAGGCTCCTCCGCCCTTGGGATTTTCCAGGCAAGAGTACTGGAGTGGGGTGCCATTGCCTTCTCTGCCTGAGGTGGTTAAATGTCTAATTAATTCCAAGCAGTATTGAATGGCAAGTGTCAAGACAAAGGGGCCAGGATACAGAAGAGATGCTCTCTGAAGAGTAACAGGCAAATTTTCTCCAAAATCCCACAGGTATGTTCAGTGGACATTTATAAGCCTTCTTGGTTTCAGGATGATGGGAACAAAGAGAGTAGTAGTAGTTTTTGTTCAGTTGCTAAATCATGTCTGACTCTTTGCAACCCCATGAACTGCAACATGCCAGGCTTTCCTGTCCTTCACTATCTCCTGGAGTTTGCTCAGATTCATGTCCATTGAGTTGGTGATGCTCTCTCATCTTCTGCCACCCCCTTTTCCTTTTGCCTTCAGTCTTTCCCAGCATCAGGGTCTTTTCCAATGAGTCAGCTCTTAGCATCACATGGTCAGAATATTGGCACTTCAGCTTCAGCATCAGTCCTTCCAATGAATATTCAGGGTTGGTTTCCTTTAGGATTGACTGGTTTGATCTCCTTGCAGTCCAAGGGGCTCTCAAGAGTCTTGTCTAGCACTGGAGTTCGAAAGCATCAATTCTTTGGCACTCAGCCTTCTTTATGGTCCAACTCTCACATCCATACATGACTACTAGAAAAACCATAGCTTTAACTATACAGACCTTTGTTGGCAAAATGTTGTCTCTGCTTTTTAACACACCATCTAGGTTTGTCATAGCTTTCCTTCCAAGGAGCAAGCATCTTTTAATTTCATGGCTTCAGTCACCATCCACAATGATTTTGAGCCCAAGAGAATAAAATCTGCCACTATTTGCACTTTTCCCCCATCTATTTGCCATGAAGTGATGGGACCAGAATCCATGATCTTAGTTTTCTGAATGTTGAGTTTTAAGCTAGCTTTTTCACTCTCCTCTTTCTCCCTCATTAAGAGGCTCCTTAGTTCCTCTTTGCTTTCTACCATTAGAGTGGTATCATTGGCATATCTGAGGTTGTTGATATTTCTCCCAGAAGTCTTGATTCCAACTTGTGCTTCTTCCACTGTGGCATTTCACATGATGTACTCTGCGTAGAAGTTAAATAAGCAGGGTGACAAGAATAGAAGCCCCAGTAAATAGCTAGAATCTCTGCCAAAGCTAGAAACCAGGCTGCCTCAGCATATAGGGTCCCTCCAGAGTGACCCACAATAGATATACACTTGTTCAAAATACTTTTTCACTTAGTTAAATCACTTTATTTATGGACATTAGGCCCCAAACAACAAAAATATTTAGAAGTAACTCTTGCAGTTTGTTTTGACTAAAGGAAGTACCACTTGGTTGGATTCCAAACAACTTTGCAGTTGGGCTTCTCTGATGGCTCAGTGGGTAAAGAATCAGTCTGCAATGCGGGAGACACAGGAGACTCAAGTTTGATCCCTGGGTCAGGAAGATCCCCTGGAGAATGAAATGGCAACCCACTCCAGTATTCTTGCTTGAAAAATCCCATGGACAGAGGAGCCTGGTGGGCTACAGTCCTGAATTTCGCAGAGTTAGACATGACTAAGCACAGCACAACTTTGCAATTACATCATATTTTCCATGAATTAGTAAACTATGGTAAATGATATGAAACCGAAAGAGAAAGATGCTGTAGCCTCTGTTGCAAGACAGCATATTAAAAAGAAGAGATACTACTTTGCCAACAAAGGTCCATGCTATGGTGTTTCCAGTAGTCATGTATGGATATGAGAGTTGGACTATAGAGAAAGCTGAGCACTGAAGAATTGATGCTTTTGAACTGTGGTGTTGGAGAAGACTCTTGAGAGTCCCTTGGACTGCAAGGAGATCAAACCAGTTAATCCTAAAGGAAATCAGTCCTGAATATTCATTGGAAGGACTGATGCTGAAGCTGAAACTCCTATACTTTGGCCATATGATGTGAAGAACTGACTCCTTGGAAAAGACCCTGATGCTGGAAAAGAATGAAGGCAGGAGGAGAAGGGGATGACAGAAGATGAGATGGTTGGATGACATCACCGACTCAGTGGACATGAGTTTGTGCAAGCTCCAGGAACTGGCAATGGACAGGGAAGCCTGGTGTGCTACAGTCCATGGGGTTGCAGAGTTGGACATGACTGAGTGACTGAACTGAGCTGATAGATAGCTTCTAGCACATTTATGATAGTTCACACCATTTAGAGTCATTTATGAATTTCCAATTAGAGATACCTAAATATGAAAGAAAGAAATCTGGGGGAAAAGTATCTTTCCTGATCTTTCCTTCTTCCTTAATGTATATGTCTGTATTCTGTCTGGAGATCTTGCCCTATGCCCTGTTTCATTGTATCTGGATATTCCCCTATGACTAAAGGCACTGTAAGTAGGAAAGTATGCGCTCCTTCACATTAGGGCTCTTCTGTTCTTCTTTCCTGTTACCCAACTGTGACCTGTGGGTCTGGCATCTGAAATGGGAAAGGAAAAACCCTAGGGGCAGCCAGCATGATCCTCTAGTTGTTCTAGCTAAAGAACGCTGCATGGTGCGGCTGTGCTCAGTTGAGTCCAAGTCTTCGTGACCCTTGGGACCATAGCCCACCAGGCTCCTCTGTCCATGGGATTTTCCAGGCAAGAATCCTGGGGTGGGGTGCCATTTCCTCCTCCAGGGGATCTTCTCGACCCAGGGATCCAACCTGCATCTCCTGCATTGGCAGGCAGATTCTTTACCACTGAGCCACGTGGGAAGCCCAATCTAAAGTATAGTATATGGTAAAAGCTACACCCTTCCTCCATTAGGGTCCAAGATTTCAGAAATTGAGAGACCTTTTCCCCTCAGAACTATAAGCTCTAACATGAATTTCAAAATCCTCAGTACGAACTGAAAAGCCAAGTCTTACTTTCTTTGTTTCTTGGCTGTCTTGTTACAAGCCTTCGCCTAGGGGCTTCCCAGGTGGTGCTAGTGACAGAGAAGCTGCCTGCTACTGCAGGAGATATAAGAGATGTGGATTCGGTCCTTGGGTGGGAAGATCCCCTGGAGGAGGAAATGGCACCCCACTCCAGTAGTCTTGCCTGGAGCATCCCATGGACAGAGGAGCCTGGCCGGTTGCAGCCCATAGGGTCACACAGAGGCAGAAGCGACTTAGCACACAAGCAAGGCAAAGATAGAAAACCCTTCCTGTTTGTTCTGAGGGATGGGCCAAATGTACAAGACTTCAGAAGAACTATGATACCACATGAGGTGTCATAACAATTAAAAATATTTTTTCACAGCTAATACCCTCCATAATCTGACCAGGCCTACTGTTGGAAAAAACCTTATCATTTATTCCCTGCCTTACTCTACCCGCTTTCCCAGCCCCCTGCCTGCCTGCTCACTCGCCATTTATCATGTGATCCAGCTGTTGAGGGCAACTTTTCATTTCCTGAGCATGCTGTGCACTATCATGCCTCTGTTCTTTGCTCATGCTGACACTGCCTAGAATGTTCTTTCATTCTCTTACTCTCTCTGCTGCTGAAAGCTTACTATTCTTTAAGGTTCAGCTAGTGACTTCCTTGGGCTTCCCTGCGGGCTCAGTGGTAAAGAACTTGCCTGCCAGTATAGGAGATGTGGGTTCAGTCTCTGGATTGAGAAGATCCCCTGGATGAGGAAATGGCAACCGACTCTAGTATTTCTTGCCTGGGAAATCCCGTGGACCAAGGGGCTTGGCGGGCTACAGTCCATGGGGTCACAAAGAGTTTGCATAACTTGGTGACTAAACAACAACCACAGCAATGACTCCCTTGGGGAAGCCTTCTGACCTGTGCCTTGTCCTGGATTCTTCCTCTATGCTTTACCAACAAGTAGTTCCTACTATTATAAAAAGGCATTTTTCATATCATTTATGGCCAACCCAACATCTGTGGGGTGAGTCTTTCCTGTACAGATGAGCCCCTAGAGAGATGGAAGATTGCTCTGGGCATCTTTGAACTCCTAGTGCTTAGCACATGGAAAGCATTGTATAAATAGAAAGTATTTGAATAAATGAAAGAATGAATGGGAAAAAAGCAGAAAAATCTGAAGAAGGAACAAATTTGGATGAAGGGATGATAATAATGGATTTGATTTTAGATAAATTAAATTTGAGAATACCAGTGGGACATCCAGGTCAAGCTTCCCCATCATCTAAGTTATCCCTGGTATCCCTCCTGGATTCACAGTGGCTGCTCCATGTGTCTTCAGGTCGTGCTAACTGGACCCATTCAAGGTTGGAACTGTATCAGTTAGGTTCTGGCAAGATAGAGCTATCATCCTTAAGTGGGAGAATTGAAGAGAGTTAATGGACTGATTACAAACACACTGGGGAAAGTACCTGGGGTGTTGAAGCACATACTAACAGTGTATTTCTTCATCTTGAAAAGGCAAGGAGTGGTTACTGGAATTTACAAGAGTGGAGCTGGGGTTGTGGTTGTAGCTGGAGCTGCAGGAGAAGCTGCTGGAGAGAAGCTGTGGTCTTTTGTGGAGGGATCCAGCCGCTGCCAGCCTGCAGCCACATGGGGGGAGCTGAAGGAATAAATATCCTGCCTTCTCTTTCCTATGTAGGGGCTTCCAAGGTAGCTCAGAGGGTAAAGAATCTGCCCACAGTGTGAGAGACCTGGGTTTAATCCCTGGGTCAGGAAGATGCCCTGGAAAAGGGAATGGCAACCCAATCCAGTATTCTTGCCTGGAGAATTCTATGGACAGAGGAGTCTGGAGGAGTCCATTGGGTTGCAGAGTTGGACATGCTGAGTGACTAACACACACACATACTCTCTCCTACTACTACTTTTACTGAAGTCGCTCAGTCGTGTCCGACTGTGACCCCATGGACTGTGGCCCACCAGGCTCCTCTGTCCATAGGATTCTCCAGGCAAGGATACTGGAGTGGGTTGCCATTTCCTTTTCCAGGGGATCTTCCTGACCCAGGGATTGAACCTGGGTCTTTGGCATTGCAGGCAGACACTTTACCCTCTGAGCCACCAGGGAAGCCCCAAACTCCTTTCCATTGGCCTAACCCAACTGGAAATCAGTGGACAGGGGATCATGTTTACTATCCATGGAGTGACCTCTAGATAGTAGACAGGACCCCTCTAGGGGCTGAAACAGGTAGAAAGGTATGGAGAGTGGATCTGGAGGGCAACCTAAGATCACCTGGTACAGAAGCTCTCTAAATCAAGCCAGCACCACAGTTTGCAATCTTCAGCAGAGCTACCCTCTTGAGCACACGCCATTAGAGATTCCAGGGCTCATGCTGGATAGACAAGGTGATGAGCTACAAAGCAGGGATCTCAAGGGAGTAATTGCAATTGAGTATGGTAGCTAGAAGTCAGAGCTGACTAGTGAAGCAACACCAAGCCTAAGTCTATGGAGTGAGACCAATGGAGGAATGAGTGAAGGAGTTAGGATGAGAGCAGGAAGAAGCATGAGAAGGGTAGACGGCTGGAGTGATGGGGCTGTGTGGTTCAGGAAAGGAGAACAAAGGCGGTGCATTGTAACAGGTGAGCTCTTACCTGAGCAACCAACACAGCAGAGTAGAGAGATGGCAGTCTCTTCAGTTAATTTTACCAGGCCAGCCCCCACATAACTTTTGTTGTCTTTGCGTTGATTGTTCCCAATTGTGACCACAGTTCGTAAGCTCTGCCTTCAGCCCAGCTTACCTCTCAGCACTGGAGCTGCCTCCTACTTCACTAGGGTGATTGAAGTCATCAGAAGTAGGTTTGCTCAACCTCTACTTGCTGCCTCACTTCCTGTCTTCACTTCCTCTTGTCCAGAGAAAAAGTTTTCCTTCCTCCTCTGTGTGGCTCTCTGAGCCTTCTCCTGTATCCTCGATCTCTTCATCTCCCCCATTCTCCAAAAGGAAGTTGACACTTCAGTTGTCTTCTCTCTCTCTAACACTTTCCACTAGCTTTCCTTCTCACAAATTAGCCTGAAAAAACAAAAATCACAGACTGATCACCCTTTTCCAGCTACTGTCCTTTCACTCCTTATCTTGGGTACAAACACCCTAGAAAAATTAGCTCATGGTCACTGCCTCCCAGTTCTACCATCTACTCCCTCTTCTCTGTATTTTGACTCTTTTGACATGGCTCAGCTGAACATGAAGTCTCCAGGGGCCGACTAATCAGCCTCTCAAAACTTTTTCTCCAGCTGGAGTTATGAATTGTTTGAGAGATTTTAATTATAAACAACCCTTGCCTTCTTGAAACTCCTTCCTTCACATCCACGACCCAGTGTTCTCCTGGACCTCTTCCCTCTTCTTCCAAAGTCCCTGTGCTTCCCCAGCAGTGCTGGGCAGGGTGGAGCTCTGGAATTAGACTTCCTGGGTTCACATCCTAGCTCATCCACTTCCTATTTGTGCAGTGTTGGACAAGTCATTGAATCTTGTTGAACCTTGGTTTCCTTGTCTGATAAACAAAAGTGGGATTGGTAGCTGCCCTTTTGGGTGGTGTGAGAATTCAATGGCATGATGAACATAAAGCACTTTGCAGGCTGCCTGGCCTGTAATAAGTGCTGCATCAGCTGTCAGGATTTTTATCTCTCCCCTCTTATCTCTGATATATTTTCTTCCATCAGGTGTACCTGTACATCATTTCTTAAACTTTCTTTATGCTTGCCTGCTTTTTGTTCACATCATTGTCCCTCCCTGGAAGGTTCCCCTCTCAACTTCGTTTATTGAAATCCATCTCCTTCTTTAAGACCCACTTAAATGCCACCTTCTCTCTGAAGCTCTCCTGGGTCACTCAAAGCAAAGCTTATTTATCCTCCAGTGAAAGCTTATAATCTTTTGTTATCCTCTGGCATATTTTGCCTTGTATTGCAATTATTTAATTATATATTTTACCTTATTTATTTTCAATTTTTTGATTGCAAAGGGATAACTGGTGGATGTTGAGTAGCAGGTGGTCCTGAATACATTAATATGGGGCCATGTATTATAATCCAGTGAGGAAAGCATTACATTAGATTCAGTGGAAATATCTTTATAAAGAATATAGACAATCTGGAGGGCATTCTGAACAGAGTTCACTTAGGTGATTCTGAAATAAGATGACATGGGAAAAGCAAAAGAATGAGTACATGAATTCTTCATTCGTTTTTAATAAATACAAAACACTAGGGAAATATGTAGAAAACTGGAGGTTAAACCTCAGAAAAGCTTTTTGATGTTAACACACATAAGAATGAAGTGCTGAGTCAAAGTTGTTTAGAAATTAATCAAGTAAAAAAGAAAAGTTTATATACTACATGCCTGTTCTCAGGAACTCAGAAAATAACTGAGAGAGTTTAAATTTGGCTGAATGTGAGAGAAGGAAAGAGATAATAGAATATATCTTGCACACTGTGGGTCTTTGTTAAATATGAGTGAACAAATGAATTAAGAAATGCAGCCATCAAAGTAAAATCTTGCTGCTTTAAAACCACCATATTCAACAAGAGTAAACTGAATTTGGTTGATTTGGCTGTGTGCTTTGACAGTGAGCTCTTTTCACCCTGTAAATATTTGTCACTGATGCGCATTTTCTCATTAATGTTCCCTCTTGTCTTGGATCTTTTCAAGACACTGCTGTGATGGACCTAGAGATGATCATACTGAGTAAGTCAGACAAAGACAAATATCATATGGTATCACTTATATGTGGAATCTAAAAGAAATGATACAAGTGAATGTATTTACAAAGCAGAAATAGATTCAAACATAGAAAACAAACTGATGGTTATTGAAGGAGAAAGAATGGTGGGGGGAGTGGGGCTTAACACACACAATTATATATAAAATAGATAAACAATAGGGACCTACAGTATATCACAAGAACTGTATTCAACATCCTTTAATAACCTAAATGGAAACAAATCTGAAAAAGAATATACATATATTTGTAAATAGCTGAATCACTTTGCTGCATACCTGAAACTCACACAACCTTGTCAATTAGCTATGCTTCAATTAAAAAAAAATACTGCCATAGTTTTCTTCCTATTTCTCTGGTTACACATTCTCAGTATCTCTTCTTCAGCATTCCTTTCTTCAAGTATGTCTCTTCTCATTTTTCTCTCTATATCCTTTATACATGATCCATCCATCCATGCCCATGGTTTCAAGTCTCTTTCATACACTGATAACTCTCAAATATGCATTTCCAGGCTCCAGAAGCACATATCCAACCAACTACTTGGAGTTGTCACATTTCACTCATCAATACTGAGCTGAACTCATTGACTTTTGCCACCCAGCCTGAGACAGAGGCACATGAGCCTGTTAGCTAGTGGAGAGCCTCCATGTCACCCTTTCAATATTGACTGATTGATTGTATAATTTATAACATATCAGTTTCAGGTGTATAGCCTAACGATTCATGTATATTGCAAAATGACCACCACAATAAATCTAGTTAACCTCCTCAAGCTTTATTTAGAATAGAGGCTGAGAGCTTTTGAATGGAAGGATAGAAAAAAATCATCAGTGTTTCAGAGCTCCAGCTTCTATTTCCCTGGCCAAATCTGCTTGGCCCCAAACTTGGATATCCCATTAAGAAAAGCAAAAGCCATGTGGCTAATCAGAACCTTCCTCCTTAGGAGTCAGTCCAGTGAGTTGCCATCTGTATTAGAATGTTCCATCGCAGGGGAGAGGAGTTTCAAGTGGCTTATCTGAATATTCTGTTCAACTACATGTAGTGATCTCTTCCACAGAGGTTCTGACCATAGTTTCCTCCTACTCCTTGTATTTCTGGGGTTATTTAGGGATATAGGTAATTTCTCCTGGAAGCTTCCTGCATAGTACGGCTTGCCCTAACTGAAGGTTCACTTTCCTATAGAATTATCAATCTAAGTAAATGTATCACATTATGTATTTTCCCAAGCTGGAATACCAGATATCACCTTTATTTCTTCTTTCCCTTACTCAACCACCACGTCAGATCTGTTGCTTATTTTCTAAAATTAGCCCACTTTCTTATTTCAAATAGTTTATCCGTTGAGTCTCTTGAATTCTTGCACAAGAGTGATACCATCTGTGTGTAATGATAGTTCTATTTCTTTCCTTTCAATCAGCGTGTCTTTTCATCTTTCCATTGGACTGCCAGTAAAATGTTAAATGGAAATAGTGATAGCAAGCATCTTGGTCTTATTTCCTTTTTGAAAGGAAATATTTCTAATGATTCATCATTAAGTATAATGTTTGCTCTAGATTTTTGGTGGATACTTTTATTAAATTAAGAAAATTCCCATGTATTTCTAGCCTGCTAAGGGATTTTCTTAAAAGGCTATTAATCTTTTATCAAATGTTTTTTCTATTTATCTGAGATGATCATATTTTTGGACTCACACAAATCAGAAAGAATCAAGCTTCTCTATTCATTTGGAGGTTGGTCTAGATTTTTATTTTCTCCTATTGCTCTTATCTAGGTTTAGTATCAAGCATTTACTTGCCTCTTAAGAGATGGGTGAGTTGACCCCCTTTTTTTGACTCATTGGAACAGTTTGTAAAAGCTTGAGGTTGTGTGTTTCTTAACATTTTGCTGGAACTCACGTATAAGACTAGACCTAATGTTTATTTCTTTCCTGTTTTTTTTGGAAGATAGATTTTAGTTTCTTGAATAGCTCTAGGCCTATTTAGGTTTCTTCTTGAGTCTGCTTTGACTAGTTTTTATAGGAATTGTTGCCAAATCCAAGCTTTCACATTTACAAACATAAAAAAATTTTAATGTCTTTCTGTCTCTGAATGTGGTATAATTTACTTCTTTAACTGTTCAGTAATTCTTCAAAAGTGTATAGTTCATAAAAGACATGTAAACACTAAGGAAATGTCACATATTGGAGGATATTGAGGAAAAATAGCAACTAAATGTAATTTGGTACTGGATAAGATCCTGGAACAGAAAAAGACCACTAGTGGATAAATAGGTGAGGTTTGAATAAAGTTTGCAGTTTAGTTAATAGTATTGTACCATTGTTAATTTCTTAGTTTTGATAATTGTGCTATGCTTATGTAACATGAGGAGAAGTTTAGTGGAAGAACTCTATTTTTTTCAACTTTTCTGTAAGTCTAAAATTAGTTTAAAGTAAGTTAAAAAAAGAGATAATTCTGGTAGTGTGTAGAAAATAGACTGGGAGTGGGGGCAGGCTGGACACAGGGAAGATAGGCAGCAGTTCAGGAAAGGTGGTTTGGAAGCGTAAAGATGAGAAGTGGCTGATTAATTTTAAAACTACCATGTCTGTACCTCTGTCTTATTTTTGATTCCTAATATTTATTTTACTATCTCCCTTTCTAACTTAATGAATCTTACTAAAGTTATATTGACTTTAGTAGTCTTCTCGAGGAACTAAATTTTGAAAAAATTCTTAAAATTTTTTTCTTTCTTTGCTATTACATTCATTTTTATTATTTCCTTAATAAATATTTTTTGTGCTCTTAGTATATACCAGGCATTTTCTAAGCACTATAAATAAACCAGTGAACAGAAGTGACTAAGATTCCTGTCATCAAATCCATGAAGTCTTTAAGTCAAAGGTGCCCAGCCCACTAGGTGACCTTGTGAGAGGGCAGTGGTACATCTGGGACCAAGACCAGGAAGAACCAGAGGGCACAAATAAACTGTGTGAGCAGATAGTCCAGAGCCCCATGTCACCCGCCAGGCGCGCGGGTGCTCCTCCCCCAGCTCATACTTGCGGCCATATGGAGAGATCCTTGTGACCATGCAGTGGTGGGCATAATCCCAGGTTGGTTTACAAATGAGTTGGCTGGGAATATCACGTAAACTGAAAATTATAGCCACATTTGTCAGTGACCTTGAAAGACTTTGGAGGGTGCAGATCTTCCCAATGGATGGAATCTGAGAGGTGCACCTGGTCATCTACTTTGTGCTGAAGTGGCCTGAGGTAGGCTGCACATAGATTCTTGGGCAGTGGCC
This sequence comes from Aepyceros melampus, assembly GCA_006408695.1. Lineage (NCBI taxonomy): Eukaryota > Metazoa > Chordata > Mammalia > Artiodactyla > Bovidae > Aepyceros > Aepyceros melampus. Next base: position 8,146 of record SJXQ01008604.1, on the reverse strand, counting down.
AATGGCTTGGCTGTCTGGACAAGAAATGTACTGGAAAATCAGACACACGGGAATCTGGTATAGAGATGCATGGATGGACTGGTGGGAGTGGGCATGAAGTATAATGATCTTTGTGTTCCTTGTAATGCCCACTAGAAAGGATCCCTCATGGGAGAGACTCTGAACAACCAAGTAGACAGATTGACTGACTCAGCCAGTTGTCAATCAGCCGGTTGTAGGCAGCCTTCATCATCAGCTACCCCAGAGTTGGTCTTACAGGCCCACGACTGGAGTGGCCACAGTGATTGAGATGAGGGCTACTGACCTGATTTAGCAACTGTGGCCTCTGAAAGTCTGACTTGTTAGCAATAGAGACCAGTGCTGAGCACCTGGATATGATAATATTCCCTGAAAAGATTAATCAGCCACCTGGTGCTAGTCAGTTACATTAGGCTCCCTTCATCCTGGATCAGCGATTGGTTTTCACAGGGATAGGTGCTTATTTTGGGCATGCTTTTTGCCTTTCCTGACCATGGAGCAAGCCTTAGCCAGCACCCTTATTTGGGGGCTTATAGAATGTTCAATTCATAGGCATAGGATCCCACATAGCACAGGGTACTCATATCACAGTAAAGAACAGGTGGGAGTGAACTCATGCCCATGGGAACCATTGGTTGCATCACAAGCCATATGCTCCAGAAGAAGCAGGTCTCAGAGAGTTCTAAAACAGTCTTCCAAAGGCATAGCTGAAGCCCCAGCTCAGCTCAGACACAATACTGAGAGACTGGGGCGTTATCTTTTAGGATGCAACATGTGTCGGAGACTTCTGTATGGCCCTGGGTCCCCAAGTGAAATAATATATGGATTGGAGAACCGAGGAGTGGAAGCATGAGTGATCCCCTCCCCTCCTCCCCGCCCACTTCCATCACTCCTGATGATCCAGTGGGAGGTATTGTCCTTCCTGACCCTGCAACTCTCAAATTGGCAGGGTTAGAGATCCTGGTCCCTCAAAGGGCTCCTCTTTACCAGGGGACTAAAGCCCTTTGGATTTCTGTGTCCAAGGTCAAGTAGGCAAGAAGAGGTGCCTCTAGCTCATCAGGAAGTACAGCTGCTGTTATAAACGGAGCAGAAGGATCGCACACAGAGCTAGATGACCCACTAGGGAGCCTCTGGGTGATCTCTGGCTGCTTGTAACTGCGAATGGACACATGCCCAACCTGAGAAGATGCCTCAGCAATGAAGGTTTGGGTCACACCACCAGGGAAGCCACCTAGACCTGCTAGGGTGATAGCTCAGGGTGAGGGAAATTTAGACTAATTGTGGAGGAGGGAGTTATGCCCTGGTAGCTACTCCATCAGTTCCCTCTCCTCTAAGCTTTCCCTTAAGACTAGAGGCCATGGGAACTGTGGAAAAGCTGCTGCCCAAACTTACCTTGAAAAATAGATCTATGCAGGTGAAGCAGTGGACTGTGGCTGCTGTGGGAATGGACCACTCAGATCTTCTGCTGAGGGGAGTATGGCTGCCTGACAACCCATCTGTGCCCACCACTAAGTTCACACAGAAGCCTTGTGTCCTCTGGGTTCTTCCAGCTATGATGGAGCCCAGCTGGCTACTAGAGCTGACTCATTCTGGAAGGTCATGGGATACCGCTAATGGGAAATTTTGGCTCAAGGACTTCGCATCAACCTAGTCAAACTTTTTGGGAACTGAGCTGCAGTTTGAGACTCTTCCTACCCAAACCTCCTTCTTTCCTCCTCTCTTTTCACAGGTATCATGATTGGAAGCCTCTCTCAGCCTACTCCTGCTTCCTTTATGCTTCACAACAACATATGAGTCTCTTGCACATATAATCCCACTTGGCATCTGCTTCTTGGAGGACCGTGAGTAACTCTTGATATTTAAAGCCTTGAGACTGGGGGAGGTGCTCAAGGTTGTGAGTGCAGCTAGAAATGAGAAGGGAACTGAGGTCTGGGGGCTCTCCAGCACTGAGTGAAGGAGAAGAGAAAATTAACAGCAGAGACAAAGAAGGGGTGGCAGCAAAGTAGCCAAGAGAATGTGGTGTTCTTGAAACCAAGTAGACAGTGTATCTGAGAAAAGGAATAATTGACTATGTCAGGGATGCTGCCTGGTTGTGTAAACTAGGGGTCATGGGTTTAGCAAGATTAAAGTCCCAGTGACTTTGACAAGAGCAATTTTAGTGGAGGGTGTGGATGAGGCCTGATTGCTGTGTGTTTAAGAGAGAATACGAAAACCATTTCAAGTTTTCATACCTGGGATATTTCAGGAGTGCTAACTAGAACAACTTTATTGAGATGTGTTGCAAAGAGAAACCGGGAAATGGGGCAGTAGCTGGCCGGGGAACTGAGATCAAAGAAAGGATTTTTAAAGATGCTCAAGATAACGGCATATTAGTATGCTGATAGTGGGCTGACCCAGTAAGGATAAAAAAAAAAATTATTGACGTAAGCAGAAAGTGAAGCACTGTTGAAGTGGAGTGCTGGTGACTGTGAGAAAGGATGAGGTCACTGAAAGGGGAAACTCTTTAAAAAGGAGAGCTTTAAACTCCTTGCTCCTCCCAGGCCCACGCCTTGCCTGAGGTCAGTTACCCTTGAGTCCCTGAAATAAAACAGAATTTCCCATCCTTTCAGGGAATTTCACAGAGAATTTCTTAGCACTCGAATTTTCCCTCTTTGCCTTTGGTATCTAGAGATTTCACATAGCCTTTCGTGATTTTTGACTATACTTCTAAGCTTATTTTAAAACTTTAACCCATTTCGTGTTTTTGTATCTGGAGTTTTTTTCTGGCTATCTCAGTTTACTATCTTAGTGGAAGTGGGAGTCTCCTGCAGGGATTTTTTTCTCAAGTGCAGATCTTGTTAGGGTACTTCTTTGATGGTTTACAGTTATAGGAATAAGATCCAGGCTTCTCATGATGACGTGTAAAACCTGTTTCTTTCTTGTCTGGCTCCTAGCTGTCCATCTCTTGCAGTCTCAGGAGACGTGAATAGGTCCTAAGACTCACCATGCTTTCTAGTGCCCCCTTATTTTTGCATATGTGCTTTTTTCCATATAAAGGCATCCCTTCTCCATAAGTCTGAAGCTTGCTCACCCTGTAAGACCCATTTTGGGAGCTGATGCCTAAGACCAATCTTTCCAACTCACCTCATCCCCGAGAGTAGTTTAAATGCCTATCTCATGTGCTTACACACTCATAGCTCGGGGAACGCTTTTTGCCCTGAGTATCATTGCCTATTTGCGTGTTGGTTTCCTCTGTCTGGTTAGCTCCTGGCTGCCTCTAGCATTTCCGGTGCTTCTACATCCTAGGCATACTGTACCTTGGTAAATGTTGGGTGCTCTTCCGTGGTGGCTTAGGTGGTAAAGAATCCATCTGCAATGCAAGAGATGCAGGTTCGCTCCCTGGGTCAGGGAGATTCCCTGGAGAAGGGAATGATTACCTACTCCAGTATTCTTGCCTGGAGAATTCCATGGACAGAGGAGCCTGGAAGGCAGTAGTCCTTGGGATCGCAAAGAGTCAGACATGACTGAGTGACTAACACACATAAGTTTTCTGTATGAGTCACAGAAGTCTCAAAATTTCTTCTGGATAGGGAAATATATCTCAATAATATTTTTTATAAAATATATTTTGTTGATTGTTAAAGCCTTTATATAGCATTGGCACAACTCAGATAAATAAAGACTGTTAGAATTTCAAATCTAGAGAGAATCTAGATATTCTTGTTGTTCAGTCACTCAGTCGTGTGCAACACTTTGCGACCCCACAGACTGTGGCACACCAGACTCCCCTGTCCTTCACTATCTCCCAGAGTTTGCTCAAACTCTTGTCCATTGAGTTGATGATGCCATCCAGTCATCTCATCTTCCATCACCCCCTTCTCCTCCTGCCCTCAATCTTTCCTAGCATTAGGGTCTTTTCCAATGAGTTGGCTCTACTCATCAAGTGGACAAAGTATTGAAGCTTCAGCTTTAGCATCAGTTCTTCTAGATCGACTAGTTTGATCTCCTTGCTGTCAAAGGGACTCTCTGCTACGAGCGAAATGACACAGAGACAGACAAACGGACAAACACGCACACACAACTCCTGCCGGAGGAAAAAAGGACCTCGCGGGCGGGCAGTCCGCGGTTTATTTATATAGCTCTCCTTTCTGCATTCCAATTTACCTGACTAAGCCCTTTTATTACAGCGCATGTGCAGAGACGTGATCCAATAGCAGAGCAGAAGGGAGGGAAGCTTTTGTTTAGTCTTAGAGTCTGTTCAGAGCCTCCTTTCCTCCAGATCAGGAGGGAGGTTCCCTCGCTCGGCAAGTGACCATGAATCTCAAGGCTGTGTCCAGACTCCATAGCAGAAGAAGCCCCGCATGCAGGAATCGTCCCTGCCCGAGTGGAGAGTTGCTCACGTGGGAACGTCTGCACTTCCCTATCATGGTTACATTAGCTTCCTTCACTCTCAAGAGTCTTCTCCAGCACCACAGCTCAAAAGCACTGATTCTTCTGCATTCAACCTTCTTTATGGTCCAACTGTCACATCCATACATGTGCCCAGTCGTGTTCAACTTTTTGCAACCCCATGAACTATATAGCCTGCCAGGCTCCTCTGTCCCGGGAAGAATACTGGGAGTGATTTGCCTTGCCCTCCTCCAGGGGATCTTCCCAATCCAGGGATGGAATCCAGGTCTCCTGCATTGTAGGCGGATTCTTTACTGAACCACCAGGGAAGCCCAAGAATACCATAGCTTTGACAATATGGACCTTTGTTGGTAAAGTGATCTTTCTGCTTTTTAGTATCCTGTCTAGTTTTGTCATAGTTTTTCTTTCAAGGAGCAAGCATCTTTTAATTTCATGGGTGTAGTCACCATCTGCAATGAATTTGGAGCCCAAGAAAATTGTCTGACACTGTTTCCACTGTTTCCCCATCTATCTACCATGAAGTGATGGGACCAGATACCGTGATCTTACTTTTCTGAATGTTGAGTTTTAAGTCAGCTTTTTCACTCTTCTTTCACCTTCATTAAAAAGCTCTTTAGTTCCTCTTCGCGTTCTGCCATAAGGCGGTGTTATTTGCATATATGAGGTTATCCATTTTCTCCCAGCAGTCTTGATTCCAGCTTGTGCTCCATCCGGCCTGGCATGATGTACTCTGCATAGAAGTTAAATAAGCAGGGTGACAGTATACAGCTTTGACATACTCCTTTCCCAATTTGGAACCAGTTCGTTGTTTCATGTCTAGTTCCAACTGTTGCTTCATGACCTGCATACAGGTTTCTCAGGAGGCAGGTAAGGTGGCCTGGTATTCCCATCACTTTAAGGGTTTTCCATAGTTTGTTGTGATCCACACAGTCAAAGGCTTTAATGTAGTCAGAGAAGCAGAAGTAGATGTTTTTCTGAAATTTCCTTGCTTTCCTATGATCCAGCAAATGTTGGCAATTGGATCGAAATTCTTAGAGATTACTTAACTCATCTCCTTTATTCCCTGCATAAAAAAAATGTATCTTTCTTTGTACCAATTTCTGTGTCTATCCACAGTGTATGAGAATGCCTCTTTCTGCTCACACTTTCTTCCTCGCCTAGGTATTTTCAGTGTCTTATATCCTTGATAGTAAATTGGGTGTATTGTATATGTTTATTGGCAATTTATCTTTCTTCATTTCTGAAATGTCTGTTTATATCCTTCTCTCAGTTTTAATAGGGATGTTGATATTTTTCATATTTATTTGTAAGTGCATTTTATAACCAAATATATTAACCCTTTGTTTCTCATATATACTACAAGAGTTTTTCTAGATTTGTTTAACCTTCTTTAGAGTGTCTTCTTCTGTACCAGTGGTCAAATGTGTCAGTTTTCCTTTTTGGTTTCCAAACTTGATGCCATTCTAGGGATTACCTTCTTCACTCAGATTATAGCAGAACAGATTATAAAACTGTTCTATCCCTAAGACAACCATAATTGAAAAAGACACATGTACCTCAGTAACTGCAGCACTATTTACTCAGCTGGTAAAGAATCTGTCTGCAATGCATGAGACCTCAGTTTGATTCCCGGGTTGGGAAGATCCTCTGGAGAAGGGAACAGCTAACCACTCTAGTATTCTTGCTTGGATAATTCATGGACAGAGGAACCTGGCAGGCTACAGTCCATGGAGTTGCAGAGTCAGGCACGACTGAGCAACTTTCACTTTCTTTCACTTCAGAATAGCCAGGACATGGACACAACCTATATGTCTGTCAACAGATGAATGGATAAAGAAATTGTGGTGCATATATACAGTGGAACATTACTTGATCATGAAAAGGAACAAATTTGAGTCAGTTCTAGTGAGGTGGATGAACCTAGAGCCTGAACCTTTAGCCTGTTAACCTAGAGCCAGTGAAGTAAATCAGAAAGAGAAAAACAAATATTTTATATTAAAACATATATATGGAATCTAGAAAAATGCTAGTGATGAATCTATGGGCAGGGCAGGAATAGAGACTCAGACATAGAGAACAGACTTATGGACACAGGGAGAGAAGCACTGAAATATATACATTACCATATGCAAAACAGGCAGCTAATGGGAAGTATGGTGTAAAACAAGGAGCTTACCTGGTGCTCTGTGACAACCTAGAGGGGTGGAATGTAGTAGGAGGTGGGAGGGAGGCTCAAGAGGGAAGGAATATATGTATACCTATAGCTGATTTCATGTTGATGTATGGCAGAAACCAACACAACATTGTAGGGCAATTATCCTCCAATTAAAAATAAATAAATTAAAAACTGTTCTATATTTAACATGCTGTGCTGAGTGGCTCAGCTATGTCTTAACTCTGTGCGACCCCATGGACTGTAGCCCACAAGATTCCTCTGTCCATGGGATTTCTGAGGCAAGAATACTGGAGTGGTTGGCATACCCTACTCCAGGGGATCTTCCTGACTTGGATCAAACTTGCATCCCTTGTGTCTCCTATATTGGCAGGAAGATTTTTTACCATTGTGCCACCTGGGAAGCACCATTTAACACTACATTTTATTATTATTTTTTACGTTTCAGATTTTAGTCCACCTAACTTTTTTTTAATGTGAGAAAATAATCTCACTTTATTTGCCCTCACATTTTTAATTGAATTGCTCCAATGCTGTTTCTACATTTTATATATTACTAATTCAAAGTGAAGGCACTGGTATATTTTCATTAAGAGCACAGAGAGAAGGGCAGAGAGGTCTGGATCTCCTTGCTGAGTGCTAGCTCTGCCTATTCTCTGATGTTGTGAGGTTTAATGGAGATGGTTTATATGACTAACTGGCACCAAACAGGAATGTACTGTCATTGGGCACCTTTATGACTTAGTAGTAGTAGCATTAATTGATTTTTTCTTCTCTGGACTCTATTTTACTCTGTTGATCTGTTCATCTATACCTGTCTCGGGATAGTACTGCTTTAATTTCCTACAGTGTGATCAAATATTTTATTATCTATTAGGCAAAATCCCTTGTGTGGGTTTTAACTTCTTGTAAATAATATGAAACATATTTTTTTATTGCACATATAACAGTACATTTCATTGCTCCTTTTCCTTGTTCTAAGTTATTATAAAAGCATCACAATATTTTTTAGGGTTTAGTATTTTGGTATTCAGAATGTAATTCTAATTCAGAAATTTAGGAAGAGATGGCAAACAATGGATGTCATAAGAAAAAGTTGAATAGTTTAGGGTTATTTGGGATTGACTTGATGTATCAATGTTATGGTTTTTCCAGTGGTCATGTATGCATATGAGAGTTTGACCATAAAGAAGGCTGAGCATTGAATTGATGCTTTTGAACTGTGGTGTTGGAGAAGACTCTTGAGAGTCCCTTGGACTGCAAGGAGATCCAACCAGTCCATTCTGAAGGAGATCAGTTCAGTTCAGTCACTCAATCGTGTCTGACTCTTTGCGACCTCATGAATCGCAGCACGCCAGGCCTCCCTGTCCATCACTATCTCCCGGAGTTCACTCAGACTCACGTCCTTCGAGTCAGTGATGCCATCCAGGCATCTCATCCTCGGTCGTCCCCTTCTCCTGCCCCCAATCCCTCCCAGCATCAGAGTCTTCTCCATTGAGTCAACTCTCATGAGGTGGCCAAAGTGCTGGAGTTTCAGCTTTAGCATCATTCCTTCCAAAGAAATCC
>SJXQ01008603.1:149906-170345 GCA_006408695.1 Aepyceros melampus | reverse complement strand
TCTCCTGCACTGCAGGCAGATTCTTTCCTGAGCCACTGGGGTTTCCCTTTAGTAGCATTGGAAGGTGGTAAAGCACTTTCAGGAGGTAGGAGGCTATGCAAGATCAGAACGGATTTTTTCTAAGACTTTATTTTTTTTAGAATAGTTTTAGATTCATAGCAAAACTGAGTAGAAAGTCCTGAGTTCCCATGTATCTCCTGTCCCATTTACACACAACCTCCACATCATCAAAATCCCTCACCAGAGCTGTGCACTCATTACAGTAGGGGAGCCACCAAGAACACCACTATCGCCCTATTCCAGAGCTGACATCAGACTTCGTGTACACTTAATGGGCTTTAAGCCACACAGCCATGTTTACAGTATTCTACTGAGTACATTCACTGCCCTAAAATCCCGTGTTCCACCTCTTCATCCCTCACTTCTCAATAACTCCTGGCAACCACTGATCTTTCTTACTGTCTTCAAAGTTCTTATCCAGAACATTAATACACTTGGAACTGTACAATATGTAGCCTTTACCGATTGGATTCTTTCCCTTCAGTGTGGATTCTGAGAAACACAGACTTACTTTGGTTTCATTGTGAAGAATAAACAAAGGGCTGTTGAATGTGGGTGCCATAGTTTACCCAGGGAAAACCCTTGAGAGGCTACAGGAGTAGACTGAGGTCATAGGAGGGGGTATAAAAAGATCCAGAGTTTTTTTAGAGGTAAAATGGACAAAATCTGATGATAAATGGGATATGAAGCAAGAAGTCAAAGGGGTTAAAAACAATTCTGTGGTTTTGGCCTGAATAGCTGGTGTCATCTTCTAAGCCAGAAAATGCTAGTGGAGGGCCAAGCTTGGGAGGAAAAATCATATATTAAGTCTTGGAAATATTCCACTTGAAGTACTTTTAAAGATATCCAAGTTGAGGCAGTTGGATCTGAAGAGAGTCTTTCCCTTAAAATGTGTATTTGAATGACATTAAAGATCATGAAAGCTATGGACATGGATGAAATTATTTGGGGACAAAGCAGAGAGAAGAAAAGGGCAAAAGCCTTAAAGCATTCTGATATCTAATGACTATATGAAGAAGGAAAAGTTGAAAAACTCAATGAAAAGGTTACAGTCAGAGAGGGAAGAGAAGAACCAACAAAATTTGACATGCCACTAAAAATCCTTAACTTTCCACAGAAAAAAGTTAAATTGTTCCAAGCCGAAAATGAGCGTTCTCTTCTCCAAACTCCTAGAAGCCTCGATGAACTGCTAGTATGTTTGGTACAAACCCAGTGGACTGCCACATACTGCCCCTAATTAAGCGTGCAAATCAGCATTTCCCATATCCTATCATCAGCATCAGGAGCATTCTGATATCTAATGACTATATGAAGAAGGAAAAGTTGAAAAACTCAATGAAAAGGTTACAGTCAGAGAGGGAAGAGAAGAACCAACAAAATTTGACATGCCACTAAAAATCCTTAACTTTCCACAGAAAAAAGTTAAAAATTGTTCCAAGCCGAAAATGAGCGTTCTCTTCTCCAAACTCCTAGAAGCCTCGATGAACTGCTAGTATGTTTGGTACAAACCCAGTGGACTGCCACATACTGCCCCTAATTAAGCGTGCAAATCAGCATTTCCCATATCCTATCATCAGCATCAGGCGTGAGAAGTTCAGTTGTGCGGCTTGCCATCCATATAGTTTTTGACTCCTACAGTGCTCTGGATAGCATGAGTTACATAAATGATTTTTATACTATTGTTTTCTTAACTTCATTGCTGAGGTAAATGTGTCCCAACCCTCTCCTTCAGTTGGTACAGACTCAAAAACTTCTGCAAAATACACTATGCAGATGATAAAATACCACCTTCTCTCACTGCTTGAGCATGAACTCTCAAAAGGTTTCCTATAGCTTTCCCATTTGGTAAGGTTTTATTTACTTTTCAGTCCATATGTTAAGCGCAGAGACACATTTTACTGCGAGAGTTTTGTTCGGGCAGTTGGTATTGACAGTCACCAATCATGGAAGACAATACCCTCTTGATAGCAGGAAGGACACAAACTTGCTAGATTCAATCCTTTCATTCCAATTTAACACTCCCTTCATGGATAGAGAAAAATAATTTAACCTAGCTAGCCAGAGTTTTAATTGTCAAAAACTCATTTACTGAAGTGTTCACTGGTGCTTCTATACCTGAGTTTTTAAAGTTTTAGTTTACATCACTGTTTAAAAAATCATACATCCAGATATTTTGTCACTAACCAGTATGGCTGTGATTTTAACTAAACTGAACAACAAAAATTTTAAGGTACTATTATTTCACCTGGTTATTTTAATTTCCATCCTCAGTTGCAGTGTTTTTAGAGTAGGATGGGAAAATGCTAACTGGTTTTTCTATAAGGGCAGAGAGTATTTTAAAATCAGAAGTAATATACAACACAATTGTAGTATCAAAGCGTCCCCTTTTTGCAGACTGAAGACAAATTCTTAAAAATCTGTGAAAAACATTTTGTTTTCCAGAATTCCACGTCATCTGTAAATAAAGTTCATTATAGTGGATAAAACATTATATTAATCTATCAGTGCTAAAAAGATGCCATACAGGCAGGAGGCAGCTTTCTATGTTGGCTCCACAAACAGTATTTGCATGCCAAATAATGATTTCAACAACCGACTCGTTAAAAAGGAAAGCATCAAAATATGTCTTGGCAACATTTAAGAGACAGAAGGCAACCAAATGTCCTACATGGGGAGAAATCAAAAGCCACATTCATATATTCCCTCCATATAAAATCCATGAAGCATCTGTAGTGAACTGGCACTGAAGTACCCAAAATGTCATACAACTTAAAAGGTGATTGTTTCGCCCAAGGTGAGCACATAAATGCTATGGCAACAAATTGTCTTTGTTTCTGGGGTACTGCCATTTTTGCGTAAATTTTACTGAATTTTAGGGTTTTAGTTGGCTAAATTACACAGGTTTCTCAATTATGCTTTAAATATTTTAATTTTAGAAAAATTAGTTTAAATCAAGCACCCTGGTAACATGCAAGGAGCCACTCTGCAGTGGAAGATTGTCTCTGCAGTAGAAAGAGGAGGAATATAGTTTTCTTTGCTCTGATACTAGAGTGATCTAGAAACTCATCAGCTTCCACATCTTCATCAATATTCATATCAGTGCCTAGAAAAATATTCAGCAATTTCACAACTATTTAAATCAATATTCGTTTAATATTGGGTGGAAATGAAATTGCATGGCACCTTGCTGAATGCATCCTTTAGAGAAATGTATCCAATCTTGAAGAAATCATTCCTAAAATAGCGAAAAAATAGCTAACTTGGAAAAACAAACAGTGACAGTTTGATCAAAACAAAGGGCAAATTTTATGTGAATGCTCCCCTCGGCTTTGAAAGTGAGTGTTAGTCGCTGGGTTGTGTCCAACTCTGCGATTCCATGGACTGTAGCCCACCAGGCTCCTCTGCCCCTGGGATTCTCCAGGCAAGAATACTGGAGTCGGTAGCTATTCCCTTCTCCAGGGGATCCTCTGGACCCAAGGATCAAACCTGGGTCTCCTGAATGGCAGGCAGATTCTTTACTGTCTGAGCCACTAGGGAAGCCCTAGGCTTTAAATACAGTATTTTAATACCAGATTTTCAAGTTCCAAAGGATACTCCTGGGATTCTTTAACAAACTAAAACTTAAGTTACAAGCAAAAGAATGAAATCAGGCAGCCCAATTTGCTCCCTGTAGATGTCTTTGCATGAAAAGATCTGTTCTCAAAGGTAAAAGAGAGCTAAGCAGAAGGACCCAGTGAGTAATCTGGGCTCACAAGACCTGAACTAGGAGATTTAGGACACAACTTTTTTAAGAATACCTTGAACTTCCACCAGAAGTCCGTAGTGTCCAGCTAGATGCTAGGCTTTCAAGATCAACTGTTCAAAACAGATTTGGTTATTACCTAATATTTATAGCAGGCATGTGTTGAGATCTGCAAGAATAATGTCCTCTTAAATTTCTAAAAGCCATCCTAGAATTCTGCTTTCTTATGGTGGGGCTTCCCTGGTGGCTCAGTGGTAAAGATTCGCCTGTAATACAGGAGACGCAGGTCCCTCTATTAGGACGATCCCCTGGAGGAAATGGCACCCACTCCAGTATTCCTGTCTAGGAAATCCCATGGACCAAGGAGCCTGGCAGGCTGATAGTACATGGAGTCACAGGAGAGTAGGACACGACTTAGCAACTAAACAACACTGCTGAGAAGAGAAAAACACATACTAATAGTTCCCGGAAATATTTTTGATGTCGTCATTTTAGTAGAATTTCTCTTTGATTTAGTCTTACATAAAGAATAAAACTGTCAAATGTTACCATGGGAAATTAATAAAGCTCAGATATTTGGTGGCTCAGATGGTAAAGCGTCTGTCTGCAGTGAGGGAGACCCGGGTTTGATCCCTGGGTTGGGAAGATCCCCTGGAGAAGGAAATGGCAACCCACTCCAGTACTCTTGCCTGAAAAATTCCATGGATTGAGGAGCCTGGTGGGCTATACAGTCCATGGGGTCACAAAGAGTCGGACACGACTGAGCGACTTCACTTTCCACTTCCACTTTCAGATATTTTCACTGTATATAAAAACAACAGTATTTTTATTTCCACAAATAATACTCCTAGCAGATTAAGACACTCAAGTCCTATTTCAAAAAATCAGAGTAGAATCCAGTATTCATTGCTGAGAATCCTGAAACAGCTTTTAAGGATAAAATTTGGGGCACTGTAGTAAAAGCTGATAATGTCATCAATATAAACATCTCATACACATATTATCAATTTGTTAAGCAATTTTTCTAGGTGCTAGAAAAAAGCCAGTAAAAACTTTGGCTCACAACCCTCTCACAGATTCTAATATGGAGAAGACAAACTTGATATGAATTAAGATATTATTAATAATTTCCTTATTAGACATAAATATGCAGTAAAGAGAATCCTTTCATTCATATGAAGGGAGACACTCACTTCAAGAAGGCTTAACCCTGTGAGGTGTCCTGCTGTGTGCTGTAAGAACTCTTAAGACCCACTGGCAAAATTCTTATTAGATAGCATGGATCCTGTCCTTTTATTTTTCAATTTTGCCATTTTTAACTGCCTATCTTCTGCTTGCCTCACTCTGCTGTTACATACAGTGAGAAGTATGTCAGTAGAAACATATTAAAGCACAATCTATATTTGAATAAGTTGGCATTTTCCTTCTAAAGATAAAAGAAAGAACCAAGAATTTTGACTGATAAGAGTTAGGTATATGTAAGCTCTGTATTTTGATCAGCTGAGTCTGGCAGGAATGCAGGTGAATACTGGAGGTAATCTATGAGTAAGAATTAAAAGTTCATGCACCTGGAACCACCTTTTGTCAACACGCCAAAATACATGAAGCGTAAACTTCAATTTCAGGTTATCACAAAATTCACAGTTGGTTAAAAACAAGACAATATTATAATAGCAGGTAAAAGTCACATGTTCCAAAATATTTTATAAAATTCTTTCCTTTTACTCAAATAATATCGCACTGACTGTCACTAAGGGAAAAGAAGGCCTCATGACAAGTAGGGTTAAGTCAGTAAGTCTGAGCTGAAGTATAGAGAAAGTGACCATCTTTTAAGTAGAAGAGAACTAAACTATGTTTCTGCATACTCTGATCATACTGCATTATCAATCATACCATTTTAAACATTTTCTTTTATCTAGATGGCAGTGTTCCCCATTTCATTCAAAAACTATTATGGGTTTGGCTCCTAAAAAGCCGGAGTAGATACATTCCACCCTATCACTTCCACTACTTGCAGTGGAGTACTCTGGGCCATAATTTGTACAAGAAGTCTCCATCAGAACTTGAGAGGCAACCCAGTGGTTGAGTCCCCTGTTTTCTGTTTGCTCAGAAGCTTCTGGGTTTTGCTGTGGTTATGGTTTATTGCTTTTGCCTCCTATATATTCTGGCTTGGGTTCTACAGCAGTGCAAAATATGGACAGAAAAAGCCCTAGAGATGCTTGCAGGGTCTACCCAGAGGTCCAGGAAAAGCAGCAAAGGAGCTGGGGAACAGAATCATTTGGTTTCATCCTCCCTACTCCAAACCCAATGGACATCAACCAAGGAGTGGTGCCCTTCTATAGGAAGGAAGGAAGAGATATAGGGACCTTGTAGACTCTGCACACCTTTCACCAGGTGAATGCAGCCACAAAGCTGTGTCCTTTCCCTTCTCCACCATCACTATGCAGCAGATCCTGGATATGGAGCCCTGCCCACTCCCCTATCCCAGATCAATAGAGCCTGGGAAGATTCCAGGCCACTTGCCCCCCTCCACTAGTGGAGGAGAGTGGATCCCTACTGACTTCCTTTGTCCATGGGAGGCAAGTGCTAGCAAAGAGAGGAGTTCCTTCCTCCCCTCAGGGACACTGTGCAGATAGACTGCATAACTGAACACTGGGAGGGCTGCCAGGAGGCTGAAGCCCTGACTTTATACTGAGTAGAACAGTAAGAAGGGCCCTGAGAACCAAAAGGAGAAGACCGCAGACAGAAAGGAGCTAAAAAAAGGGATATTTTAAATCCGAGTATGATGTCCTGAGTCTACCTCCAAAATTGTGCGTGCATGAATCACACCAGAATCAGCACCACAAAAATTCTGAGCACTTGCGTTTCAGATTGGCCTCTGGGAAAAAGACACAGTGAGATGGACCAGAATAGCACTGTACAGGCTTTGAAAACAAGACTGAGACAGGAACCACAATCCACAGAAAGTGAGTAAGGACATGTGGTCTGATCTTAACTGGGCTGACCATCTGCTAAAAGAAACAGTCACAAGAATATAAATCCAGATGACTTTAAAAGGATCCAGAATATCATAATGTAAAATTATAATCATAATGTAAAAGAATTCAGAAAACCTAAACACCTATTTCAAGGCAGTATATTGTCACCCTGCTTATTTAATTTATATGCAGAGTACATCATGAGAAACGCTGGGCTGGAGGAAGCACAAGCTGGAATCAAGATTGCCGGGAGAAATATCAATAACCTCAGATATGCAGATGACACCACCTTTATGGCAGAAAGTGAAGAAGAACAAAAGAGCCTCTTGATGAAAGTGAAAGAGGAGGGTGAAAAAGCTGGCTTAAAGCTCAACATTCAGAAAATGAAGATCATGGCATCCAGTCCCATCACTTCATGGCAATTAGATGGGAAAACAGTGGAAACAGTGACAGAGTTTATTTTACTGGGCTCCAAAAACACTGCAGATGGTGACTGCAGCCATGAACTTAAAAGACACTTTCTCCAGGGAAAGAAAGCTATGACCAACCTAGATAGCATATTAAAAAGCAGAGACATTACTTTGCAAAAAAAGGTCCATCTAATCAAGGCTATGGTTTTCCAGTAGTCATGTATGGATGTGAGAGCTAGACTATAAAGTAAGCTGAGCACCGAAGAATTGATGCTTTTGAACTGTGGTGTTGGAGAAGCCTCTTGAGAGTCCCTTGGATTGCATGGAGACCCAACCAGCTAAAGGAAATTGGTCCTGAATATTCATTGGAAGGACTGATGCTGAAGCTGAAACTTCATTACTTTGGCCACCTGATGCAAAGAACTGACTCATTTGAAAAGACTTTGATGCTGGGAAAGACTGAAGGTGGGAGGAGATGGAGCCAACAGAGGATGAGATGGTTGGATGGCATCACCAACTCAATAGACCTGAGTTTAAGTAAACTCTGGGAGTTGATGATGGACAGGGTGGCCTGACATATTCTGCAGTCCATGGGGTTGCAAAGACTCAGACATGACTGAGCAACTGAACTGAACTGAAACACCACTTTAAAAAAGATGCTCAACAAATGCCAAACCCAAGATGACCCAAGTATTAGAAATACCAGGTAAAAATTTTAATGTAGCTATTGTATCTGTAGGGCAATGTTCCCCAACCATTTGGCACCAGTGACTGGTGTCATGGAAGACAATTTTTCAACGGAACAGGGGTGGAGGAGAGGGGGGATGGTTTCAGGATGATTCAAGCACACTGCATTTATTGTGCACTTTATTTCTATTATTATTACCTCAGCTCCACCTCAGATCATCAGGCATTAGATCCTGGAGGCTGGGGACCCCTCCAGTGCAGGGAAATAAAACTTTCCTGGATTTCTCGTTGCTCCTATAAAAAACCTGGCCTTCTGAGACTCTTCAAATACCTTGAGAATTTGATCAATAGCTATTGGTTAGTTAATTGCTCTGATAGGACAGGATAATAAAATTTTCTAATTTGCCTGGGCTACAAAATGCTTGCAGCCTAGACGAGATCCCTGGGGCTTCCCAGGTGGCACTAGTGGTAAAGAACGTATCTGCCCATGCAAGAGACTTAAGAGATGCCGGTTTATCCCTGGGTCAGGAAGATCCCCTGGGGAGGAAATGCCAACTCTCTCCAATATTTTTTGACGAGAGAATCCCACAGACAGAGGAGCCTCGTGGGAAACAGTCCATAGGGTCGCAAGGAGTCGGACAAGACTGGAGCAAGTTAGCATGTAAGCACAGACTAGATCCCTAGGTTAGACTCATAAGGTGCTGAGGAGACTGGCTCACTATTTTCATGTCAAAAAAGATGGTTTTAGAAGTTGGAAACATTTCTAGGTTATAAAAGTTGAGACTCACAGGGCTATCTGCCTCCTAGAGAGATGTTATGTACATATCAAAGAGCTGGAGTTTAGATTCAGGCCATTATGTTACCAAGGAGACCTCTTTAGGAAGAGTGAAACAGTTGCCTCCTGCCTCTTTTATAAGTGAAAAGTTATTTTCCTTGTCTCTCATCTATGGTGTGTTTATGTAGGGAAATTTCCCATTGGCTCTTGTTGGGTCACCCAGGGATAAGACCTAGAGTAAGACAGCACTTAGCATTAAGAAATCTGTTTTTGACCCAGAACATCACATTTACACATTAAGGGTAAAATTAACAAAGATAAACATTAAAAACCCCACAGCAGCATGGCCCAAAACTTTGGGCAAGCACCCAATGGAGAGGTTCTCAGCAAAGAAATGGAAGTTACAAAAAAACAACCAAATGACTTAAAAGAAGGGAGAGGGATTTTCCTGGTGGTACAGTGGATAAGAACCTGCCTGGGATGCAGGGTACATGGGCTCGATCCCTGGTCTGGGGAAGATTCCACGTGCTGCAAAGCAACAAATGCTGTGTGCCACAACTGCTGAGTCCTAAGTCCCCGTGCGTAGAGCCTGCACTCTGCAACAAGAGAAGCCACCACAATGAGAAGCCCACGCACCCCAACAAGGAGCGGCCCCTGCTTGCCACGATTAGAAAATGCCCGCGTGCCTCAATGACAACTCAGTGCAGCCAAAAATAAATAAATAACTAAAAAAACACACAGGAAAAAAAAAAGGGAGGAAAATATAACATGAAGGAAATAAAAAATGAAAAAGGAAGCTAATAATAAACCTGGAGACATAAATACATCAATACTTCATTTAAATGTAAATGGTCTTAAAAACATCAGTTAAGAGATATAAATTGTAAAATTGGTTAAAATAAAAACTAGGCCCAGTGAAGTTGCTCAGTTGTGTCCGACTCTTTGGGACCACGTGGACTGTAGCCCACCAGGCTTCTCTGTCCATGGGGTTCTCCAGGCAAGAATACTGGAGTGATTTGCCATGCCCTCCTCCAGGGGATCTTCCCAACCTAGGGATTGAACCTAGGTCTCCTTAATTGCAGGCAGATTCTTTACGAGCTGAGCTACCAGGGAAGCCCAAGAAAATTTGGAAAACAATTTTTTTTTAACTTCTATTTACAGTAGCTAAAAAAAACTAAATACTAAGGTATAAATTAAGAAAATATTCTACATACTTAAATATAAAATGTTCATGAAACATCAAAAAAAGTAAATAAATGGAGAGATGTATGAAATTCATGGATTAGACAATTCACTATAGTCCAGATATCAATTTTTCTCAAATCAGTCTACAGATTTAGCAATTATAATTGCAATTAAAAATCCATGCAGGATTAATTTTAACTATCGAAAAGCTTACTCTAAAATATATATGGAAAAGTAAAGGAACAGAATATCCACAACAATTTTGAATAAGTGGAGAAATTTTGAAAACTGTGGACACTATTCAATTCTTAGACAGTATACAATGCAATAGTATCAAGACAGAAAAGTATTGGTGACAAGAAAAACACAGAGATTAAAAAAATGGAAGATACTCTGGAAAAAGATCCACTCAAATATTGTCAGCTAATTTTCTACAAAGGTGCAAAGGCAATTCAATAGAGAAAGTCCAGTCAACAAATGACACATGGAATAATTAACATCCATATTTAAAAAAATCCTCAACCTGTACCTTGCACCATATACAAAAAAAAAATGCTCAAAATGTAAATGTAAACTGATGTAAAATGTAAAACAATAAAACTAAGGGTAAATGACAAAATTACATATGTTTAAAAATAAATTACATAACGTTTAGGTGAAAACAAAGAAGAAAATATGACCTTGGTTTAGGAAAGAGTTCTTAGATAAATACCATGATCCGTGAAAGAAAAAAAAAATGGTGAATTAGACTTTTGCTCTATTAAGATGGCTTAATCCTGGGTTGGGACGATACTCTGGAGAAGGGATAGGCTGCCCACTCCAGTATTCTTGGGATTCCCTTGTGGCTCAGCTGGTGAAGAATCCGCCTGCAATGTGGGAAACCTGAGTTTGATCCCTGGGTTGGGAAGACCCCTTGGAGAAGGAAAAGGCTCCAGTATTACCCACTCCAGTATTCTGGCCTGGAGAATTCCATGGACTGTACAGTCCACGGGGTCGCAAAGAGTCGCACACGACTGAGCAACTTTCACTTCCCTTCATTAAGCAGTAAAGATTTCACCTGCCAATGCAAGAGACGAAGGAGATGCAAGTTCTTTTGATCCCTGGGTCAGGAACATCCCCTGGAGTAGGCAACAGCAACCCACTCCAGTATTCTCGCCTGGAGAATGCCATGGACAGAGAGACCAGGCAGGCTACACTCCATGGGGTTGCAAAAGACTCGGACATGACTGAGCGAGCAAGCGCTATTAAGAGTACTTTTAAGAGAATAAAGAGACCAGTCACAGACTAGAAAATATAGGACTTGTATCCAGAATATATGTAACTATATATAAATATATATATACATAAATATATCTTCTTTGGTGAAATATCTGTTAAAACCTTTAGCCTATTTTTTAAAAATTGGGTTTTTTTCTTATTGCTCAGTTTTGAGAGTTTATATATATACAGATAGGAGCCCGACAGGCTACCGTCCATGGGGTTGCAAGAGTCGGATACAGCTTAGCGACTAAATCATCATCACCATCATATGTGTGTGTGTGTGTGTGTGTGTGTGTGTGTGTGTGTGTGTGTAATCCCCAGGAGTTTATATGTTTTTTAAAAACAGGCAGAAGATTTTAACAGATATTTCACCAAAGATATATGAATGGCAAATAAACACAAGAAAAGGTTTCTAGCATCACTAGTCATTGCTGCTGTTGTGGAGTCACTAAGTCGTGTCTCACTCCTTTGTGATCCCATGGACCGGGCTCCTCTGTCCATGAGATTTCCCAGGCAAGAATACTGGAGTGGGTTGCCATTTTTTTCTCCAAGGATCTTCCCAACCCAGGGATCAAAATCCACTTCTCCTGTGTTGGCAGGTGGATTCTTTACCACTGAGCTACCAGGCAAGCCCCATTAGTCATTACAGACAAGCAAATTTAAAGCACAATGATACACCTTTATATTTCTATTAGAATGATTAAAATTGGGAATGATGACAATTCCAAGTACTAATAAAGATGAGACGAAACAGGAGCACTCAGATTCTACGCCTGGGAATATAAAATGGCACAGCCACTTTAGAAAACCATCTGGAAATATCTTATAAGCTTAAACATACACTTACCAATGTAACCCAGCAAACTCACTATTAGTATTTAACCTAGAGAAATGAAAACTAATTTTTGCAACAAAAACTTGAATGTATACAACAGCATTATTTACAACTGTCTCAGACTAGAAGCATTTAGTGAAAGTGAAGTCGCTCAGTCATGTCCGACTCTTAGCAACCTCATGGACTACAGCCTACCAGGCTCCTCCATCCATGGGATTTTCCAGGCAAGAGTACAGGAGTGGGTTGCCATTGCCTTCTCCGAGAAGCATTAAAAAAAAAACAAAACGCTTTAATGGTAAAGAAAACACAAATGGGTTAGTACATCCACACAATGAAATACTGCACAGAAACATAAAAGGACTAATTATCAATACACACAACAATTTGAATGGATCTCAAATAAAATAACCCAGTCTCCAAAGGTTACATACTGCATTATTCCATTTATACAACATTCTAGAGGAGGCAAAAACAACATAGGAACAGAAAAAAATTATCAGTTCCCCAGGGTTACGCATGGGAAAGGTCAGAATAAAGAGGGGAACTCTTTGGCCGTGCTGAAATTTTTCTTTATCCAGTTTGTTTGTGATGGTTGCAAGAATCTATACAAGTATTACACAATAAGGGCTTCCCAGGTAGCTCAGTAGTAAAGAATCCACTTTCAATGCAGGAAAGACACAGGAGTCATGAGTCCGATCCTGGGTCAGGAAGATCCCCTGGAGAAGAGAACAGCAACCCACTCCAGTATTCTTGCCTGGAGAATCCCATGGACAGAGGAGCTTGGTGGGCTACAGTCCATGGGGTTGCAAAGAGTCACACATGACTGAGCAACTTAGCACAAGCATTACACAATAAAGGAGCATTTTACTCTATTTTAAGGTAAATGAAAAAAGAGAGAGAGAGAACATTTTAAAACGCTCTTCTGGAGACTTGGTATAATTTACATTGGAAGAAAATTCTCAGGATTTAAGAGTACAATAAAATGTTTAAATATCACACCAAGTAAAGACGATATACAAACCTGGTTATCAAACAAGAGCAAATCAAGATGCTAGCAGCAATCAGGTAGCAAAGATCGAGGTGCAAATGTATACAGACTCTCCCATAAATTACAAATATATGTAAGTGCTTAAGATTCCGCTCTATTATGCAGGCAGAAATCAGGGGAATCTGGAGAACAGGAAAATCCACAGGAGAGAAAGGAAGGTGAGGGAAATACCTGAGTGACCACCAAGCCTATGCTTCAAAGGAAGGGCCTGATCATTTTTCGAATGACAACCTCAGTATTGCCTTTAACTTAGTTCTGTCCCTAAGTACTATCTAGAATAAAAGACCAATATTCATTAATACCTCCTCAATGGCACCTGCAGAAATCCTGTGACCTGCAACATTTATCACGTCATCAACTCGAGACATAACATAAACGTAGCCTTCTTCATCCATGTACCCAGCATCCATGGTGTCATAGTATCCCTGAAAATAAAGAATAAATAATGTCTGATTAGCATCTAGTATTAGGTAATGTAATTATTTTTAATCTTGGTAAAACATAAAATAGGATAAAAATAGGTTTGCATTTGGCTTTCTCACAACTAGCCTATTGATTTCCATTAGTTCTGATTTTGAAAGCTTACTATTAATAGAATCTCTTTGCCCCCTTGACACCCAGGAATAAAGTAGTGTTCTTATATATGTTGAAGCTAAGCATTTGGACGGAGAGTTTCAAAGTTTACAAATCCAATTTCTTCTTTTAATGGAGAAGTAATAGCTCAATATTTCCAGTATGCTATGGTATTGCAAAAGTAGTTCTTTGATAGATTTCTTGTGTTAATTTGTAAAGGTGTTAAAGCTCTCTATTTATTTATATATATAAAGAGAGTACAATAATTATTATTACAAAATAGACCACTAATTTGTTAACATAGATTTGGATTGGACTTGAGCTTCAGTGAATTATAGTTAAACAGTAAGTATAAAAATTTTTTGTCAACGCAGAGTAGCAGTACAGTTTCACTGGTCCAGATGTCAGAAGAGAATGAAAAATCAAGAATAAGAATTAAAAAGAAAGAAATATTCCTTACCCTAATGCTTCAGAATTGCGTTAATACCTGTATGATGAGCTTGGGCTTCCAGATAAATCCAGGCAAGTCACTATTTGTGTTTCTTAATCTTGCTAAGACTCAGTATGCTCATCTATTATACAGGGTAATGGGCCATGCCTTATAAGGCTATGAGAAGCATAAATGAGATGGAGCATTTAAAGAGGGCAGACTGAGGCACATCATAAATTCTCAATAATTGGCAACTCTTACAGCAATTACTATCAGAAAGGCAATCTAGAATACAGTTAAGAACATGGGCCCTGGAGCCAGAAATTATGGGTCCAAAAGTCAGCTCTGTTACTCTTAACAGTGCACAAGCTACTCAACCCTTCTGAGCTGTTCAGTTGACAGGGCAGAGGTAACAAGACAGAGTATAGATTCACTATGTCTAGTTTAATCATAAACTACGGTTCATGGGGCTTTGAAGGAGCTTTCAATTTTGTTAAAGGTGCTCATGCTGAAAACCACACTCGCATATCATGTGTCACTGTCAGGCTGTAATTAATCACATCAGTTCTCTGATGATTTGACTGGGGCCCATTGGGCAGATAGATGGGGCTTAGTAAGTAAGTAAAGTCACTCAGTCGTGTCCGACTCTTTGTGACCCCATGGACTGCAGCCCACCAGGCTCCTCAGTCCATGAGATTCTCCAAGCAAGAATACTGGAGTGGGTTGCCATTTCCTTCTCCAGGGGATCTTCCCGACCCAGGGATCGAACCCAGGTCTCCCGCATTGGAGGCAGACGCTTTGGCGTCAATTCTAGACAAATCTTCTCGGCCACAGTCCCTAGGGACATGTTTAATCTTGGCTACTGAGGTCATTTAACCCTGAGATGTCTTTCTCAAGGAAGCTATTTTAATTCTTGTCATTTGCTTAGTTGATTAGGTTAGGTTTCCTTCACTCACAAATAATAAGGATAGAATGCTAAATACTTAGACTCACCTTTGTTTTTTAATGCAATTTTAATCATTCATTCTTTTCTTACCCAGTGCATAATGAGGACCAGATATTTCTCTAAGGGAAAGAAATAGAGGTGAAAAGACAGCAGCAAGATGAGAGTGGGACCCTTTTGTGTATTATCAATTATGTACGATTATAAACATAAACCGCAGAGTAACAGGAAAATGATAAAACAGAATGCAAAAAGATACTTTTTGTTATCCAAAGCACTAAAGTTGGATGTTGAGTATACTGTCTTTATCCTGTATTTGTATTTTAAAAAGTCATTTGTCTAGTTGATTAGGTTAGGTTTCCTTCACTCACAAATAATAAGGATAGAATGCTAAATACTTAGACTCACCTTTGTTTTTTAATGCAATTTTAATCATTCATTCTTTTCTTACCCAGTGCATAATGAGGACCAGATATTTCTCTAAGGGAAAGAAATAGAGGTGAAAAGACAGCAGCAAGATGAGAGTGGGACCCTTTTGTGTATTATCAATTATGTACGATTATAAACATAAACCGCAGAGTAACAGGAAAATGATAAAACAGAATGCAAAAAGATACTTTTTGTTATCCAAAGCACTAAAGTTGGATGTTGAGTATACTGTCTTTATCCTGTATTTGTATTTTAAAATAAAGAACTCAGAGGGCACTCAGGAATGAATGCCAATAATAGGCAAAGGGATTTAAAAAATACAATTTCTGGCAAGCAGAACAAAGGTTCCTCAAATTTTGCTCATACAGAGGAGGTGTGCATGAGTGCTAAGTTGCTTCAGTCGTGTTCGACTCTTCGCAACCCTAGGGACCGTAGCCCACCAGGCTCCTCTGTCCATGAGCTTCTCCAGGCAAGGATCCTGGAGTGGGTTGCCATTCATCCTCCAAGGGATCTTCCCAACCCACAGATCGAACCCATGTCTCTTGTGTCTCCTGTACTGGTAGGTGGGTTCTTTACCATTAATGAGGTTCTAATGACAACTGTCCAGTTCTGATCAGGTGTTCCCAGTCTGTGAGGAAGATTCCAATGCAAGAAATCATATAGAAAGTCTCAAAAAGTTTTAGTTTAGCAAAACCTTTCCTAAAATGAAAGGCTGTTAACTTTCAGAAAAAAATAAGAGAAACTAAGATATTTCTATGTCCAGAAAGTGAAAAAATATTAAAATGACTTATTTAGACATTTGAACTTTGGGCATTCTTTCCCTCTGAGGTCTGAAAACTGGTCCGATAAACTTTAAGGGTAGCTTTGTGATCCATGATTCTAAGAGTAAGCTGCTGCATGTAATAGGTGAGAACTACAGAGAAGTATATAAGGTGAGTTTAAAAAAAGAATAATAAAGTTCTTACAGGAAATTTTTCAAAGTATAAATGCTTGAATGCCTCTTGATTCTTCCAGAGTCCTGAAAACGCTCCAGGTGGTAATGGCAACCTTATATAAAAACAGAGCATGAGAATCAGGATGAAAGGGGTCATAAAGACAGATTGATTAGAAGTAATCATTTTCCGCCATGATGAGTAAGAACAATTCAAGTCCCACATTGAATTGTAACCCCTAAACCTGATAGATAGATCATGTCTAATTGTGGGTGAAGTAGCTAACCAAGACATAGCAAATTCATGGAGGGGTAACTGTAGTTTCTGAGAAAGGCACCAAAGGCACACCATCTTGGCATTCAGATAGTGATTAGCATCAATCATTGTTTTGGTAAGAAGCATAACATCTGTAAAAAGGAGCCAGAAATGCATCATTATATTACTTTTTAAGGGAAATTTCCTTCCACCATAGGCAAGTAAATCAATTTATTTTGACGTATCAAGGTACCAACTGCCACCTTTGCCAGTCTCATTGTGTAGTGAGATGATCCAATGAAACACCCCATGAGTAGTCTTATCTTCACAATCAATGTGCCTCCCCACTCTTCCCTCTCCTATTCTTCCTTTTCATGACAATCCAGACCTATGTTATTTCTCACCCCTATGAACTCATGAAGACATGTGAGCATATAAAACAGAAGATAGCATATATCTGTTCTTTGTAATCAATTTCCTCTTCAATTTCCTTCTTTTCTTCCATAGTATTAAACAGAGATTATACATAAGAATCTGCCTGCAATGTGGGAGACCCCAGTTCGATTCCTGGGTTGGGAAGATTCTTTGTGGCTCAGATGGTAAAGAATCTGCCTGCAATGGAGGAGACCTGGATTCAATCCCTGAGTTGGGAAGATCCCCTGCAGGAAGGCATGGCAACCACTCCAGTATTCTTGCCTGGAGAATCCCATGGACAGAGAAGTCAGTCCATGGGGTCACAGACAGCCAGACACAATTGAGCAATTAAGCACACACATGTGACAAAGGCTCGCTTCTATCTGTGCACACGTGTGTGCTCAGTAATGTCCAATTCTCTGTGACCTCGTAGGCTGAGTAGCCCACCGGCTCCTCTGTCCACGGAGTTTTCCAGGCAAGAATACTGGAGTGGGCTGCCATTTCCCACTCCACAGGATCTTCCAGATCCAGGGATCAAAACTGCGTCTCTTGTGCCTCGTGAACTGGCAGGAGGATTTTTTCCTACTGCACCACCTGCAAAGCCCATTATATATCTATCTTTACATAAATAAATAAGTAAATTCTCATACCAGTTCCCAGTAGGAAGTATCACCTATCAAAAATAACCACTCAGTGTATTTTCTGGACACAGAAACTTTTGAGATGCTTTATAGTTTATAAATTTAGATACTGTAAAATTTAAAGAGTTTCAAAACCCTACCCTCTGGTAGTCACACAAGACACCAAGGAAAGCAGTGATTTCATAGTGCTGATATGGGCAAGTGGAAGGTGAGGCAGACGCTGTGACTGCTGACACAAGGCAACATCACCCACTCCCAACCCCAGCATTAGACTTCTGAGACACTGAATTGTATTCTCACATTCTGTCAGGAGAAAATGCTGTCACCAGTGGGGTCAGCCACCCAGCTAGGACCATCCTTTTCCACCATGTCTAGCCTGCCCACAGCTCTTCCCTTGCTAAGTCTCCTTTTTGTAGTATATTAAGATGGAGGAAAACTGTGACCCCAGTGTTTCTGGACCTTGTATCATTTCATAAAACACACGGGAAAGCATTTTATAACCTGAAAAATTAAAGACTACAGAGATAAAGCTGTATTGTTACTGCTGTTACTATTACTGTTCATCGCTAATTTGCAGGAAGGCAGCAAGCTGAAGCATACAATCCCTTCAGGTCCTTTAACTGACTTTTCTATGTTAGGCTGTTTTGAGACAGCAGAGCTGGGTGGGGTCTGAGGTACATTTGAATGTACACGTTGGGCAGAGGGGGAGCAGTTTTTACTTAGTTGCACCTGATACAGAGATACACAGAACTGCTGATCCAAATTCTTAAACACATAATATTGTGCATACGAAGAACAATGCATACAGAAGGACATGCTGTTCAAGTGTCTCATCCATTGTATCTACCCCAAATGTAAGATTTCCAACATCCACGCACTGCCTCTTCCCAGGAAACAGAGACTTCTGAGTGTCTGCAATAATAATCCGGATGAGTTAATACTTCATGTACAGAATGTGAGCTGTTTCCTCCGTCAGTTCAGTCGCTCAGCCGTGTCTGATTCTTTGTGATCCCATGGACTGCAGCACAGCAGGCTTCCCTGTCCACCAACTCCTGGAGCTTACTCAAAGTCTCCTCCATCAAGTTGGGGATGCCATCCAACCATCTCATCCTCTGCCATCCCCTTCTCCTCCCACCTTCAATCCTTCCCAGCACCAGGGTCTTTTACAACAAGTCAGTTCTTGGCATCAGGTGGCCAAAATATTGGAGTTTCAGCTTCAGCATTAGTCCTTCCAATGAATATTCTGGACTGATTTCCTTTAAGATGGACTGCGCTTCCTAGCGGCCCAGACTATACCTAGTTCAGTGTGTGCACATAGGACCAAGAGTTTGGCATCTTCTGGTAAGAGTGTTCCTGGAGAGAAAAGGAAATCTTACACTTCCCAGAAATTGATTAAGTTTACAATCTCTACTCTTACAAGAGGACATCCTGATGATCTTTGTTCTCTTACTTCCTGAAAAAGTTTGATACTAGCAATTAGTAACACATACATTGTATGTGTTAGTCACTCAGATGTGTCTGACTCTGCAACCCCATGGTTGTAGCCTGCTAGGGTACTCTGTCCATGGAATTCTCCAGGCAAGAATACTGGAGGGGGTTGCCATTCCCTTCTCCAGGGTATCTTTCTGACCTAGAGATCCAACCGGGTCTCCTGAATACCAGGCAGATCTTTACCACCTGAGCCACCAGGGAAGCCCAACAGATAGATTATATTCTCATAATTAATTAAAGTCTAGAGGGTTACAAGTACAGATACCATTTCCTTCAGGAAAAAAATGAGCTTTAAGGATACTTGCTTTCTCAGCCACTGCACAAAACTTTAAATCTCTGCACAAATTTTCTGAAGAATAGGGACAGCAGGAATTTTTATATCATCTGAGAGAAAGGTTTGCCTAAGTTTGGATACACCTATAGACTCTGGGAATTAAATATAACACAGCAAGAGTATGATCCATGGAGAGGAGTACAGAATATTAAGGAGAAATCCGTTCGTTCGTTCAGTCACTCAGTCATGTCCGACTCTCTGTGACCCCATTAATTGCAGCACGCCAGGCCTCCCTGTCCATTACCAACTCCCGGAGTTCACTCAGCCTCACGTCCATTGAGTCTGTGATGTCATCCAGCCATCTCATACTCGGTCGTCCCCTTCTCCTCTGCCCCCAATCCCTCCCAGCATCAGGGTCCTTTCCAATGAGTCAACTTCGCATGAGGTGGCCAAAGTACAGGAGCTTCAGTTTTAGCATCATTCCTTCCAAAGAAATCCCAGGGTTGATCTCCTTCAGAATAGACTGGTTGGATCTCCTTGCAGTTCAAGGGACCCTCAAGAGTCTTCTCCAACACCACAGTTCAAAAGCATCAATTCTTCGGCGCTCAGCCTTCTTCACAGTCCAACTCTCACATCCATACATGACCACTGGAAAAACCATAGCCTTGACTAGATGGACCTTAGTCGGCAAAGTAATGTCTCTGCTTTTGAATATACTATCTAGGTTGGTCATAATTTTTCTTCCAAGGAGTGCAGTTCAGTTCAGTCGCTCAGTCATGCCAGACTCTTGGTGACCCCATGAATCGTGGCACGCCAGGCCTCCCTGTCCATCACCAACTCCTGGAGTTCACTCAGACTCACGTCCATTGAGTCCATGATGCCATCCAGCCATCTCATCCTCGGTCATCCCCTTCTCCTCCTGCCCCCAATCCCTCCCAGCATCAGGGTCTTTTCCAATGAGTCAACTCTTCACATGAGGTGGCCAAAGTACTGGAGCTTCAGTTTTAGCATCATTCCTTCCAAAGAAATCCCAGGGTTGATCTCCTTCAGAATAGACTGGTTGGATCTCCTTGCAGT
>SJXQ01008603.1:56378-148621 GCA_006408695.1 Aepyceros melampus | reverse complement strand
CTGGCTTGGAGAATTTTGAGCATTACTTTACTAGCATGTGAGATGAGTGCAATTGTGCGGTAGTTTGAGCATTCTTTGGCATTGCCTTTCTTTGGAATTGGAATGAAAACTGACCTTTTCCAGTCCTGTGGCCACTGCTGAGTTTTCCAGATTTGCTGGCATATTGAGTGCAGCACTTTCACAGCATCATCTTTCAGGATTTGAAACAGCTCAACTGGAATTCCATCACCTCCACTAGCTTTGTTCGTAGTGATGCTTTCTAAGGCCCACTTGACTTCACATTCCAAGATGTCTGGCTCTAGATTAGTCATCACATCATCATGATTATCTGGGTCGTCAAGATCTTTTTTGTACAGTTCTTCCGTGTATTCTTGCCACCTCTGCTGAATATCTTCTGCTTCTGTTAGGTCTAGACCATTTCTGTCCTTTATCGAGCCCATCTTTGCATGAAATGTTCCCTTGGGATCTCTAATTTTCTTGAAGAGATCTCTAGTCTTTCCCCTTCTGTTCTTTTCCTCTATTTCTTTGCATTGATCGCTGAAGAAGGCTTTTTTTATCTCTTCTTGCTATTCTTTGGAACTCTGCATTCAGATGCTTATATCTTTCCTTTTCTCCTTTGCTTTTCGCCTCTCTTGTTTTCACAGCTATTTGTAAGGCCTGTCAAATATGAGTCTTAAACAGGGACCACAAAAAAGGGAAAAAAAAAAAAGACCATGAAGAAAAAGAAGAAACTCAGAATTGTATGAGAACCAGGAGACACTAGTATGTGAAGAGCCTCCCAAGCAGAGTTTTAGTAATACTGAGTGTTCAACAAGGTCAAGTGAAGAGCAAATTATTTTCCAAGTGGATTCAACAGAGGTCATGGAACTCAGTGACCAAGATATTGTGAATCACCCCCAGGATCACCATTTCTGCAGAGGGAGCTGAAATGACTGCAGTGATCAGGGAGTAATCAGGAAAGTGCAGATGGTAAGGTTAGACTATATTTTTTAAAAGTTTCTGGGTGACCAGAAGAAGAGAAACAAATCAAAGTTTAATGAAGAGACAGGCAGATTTAAGACGTGAAATACCTAAGCAGAAGTAGCCAATGGAGAGAGGTGGAGATTTGAGCGTTAGAGAAGAAATCACAAGAAGAATTCTTTGATCATTTAATTAATTTATTCATTCATGCACACATTAACTCATGCATTTATTTTATGCATTCAATCAAGTATTTATGGAATGTTTGGCATTCCTCAGTCACTATGTTAGACATGAATGGTGAATATATATAAACCATTTTCCAAGATGAACAGAGATTCTGGCATATTGTATATTACAGGAAATTTAGTATTTTTTTTAGAATACATGTAGGGAGAAAGACTGTAAATAATGATGTCTATTCCATTAAATTAATGATATAACATCAAAACATCTTGAGTGTTTATATTCAAGATATTTGTCAGGAAAGTTTTATAGCAGATGGTTAAACCCTATACTATCAGGAACTCTTGGAAGGGAAGTCTTTTTTATTACCAGCCAACGTCCCATCACTTCATGGGAAATAGATGGGGAAACAGTGGAAACAGTGTCAGACTTTATTTTGGGGGGCTCCAAAATCACGCAGATGGTGACTGCAGCCGTGAAATTAAAAGACACTTACTCCTTGGAAGAAAAGTTATGACCAACCTAGATAGCATATTCAAAAGCAGAGACATTACTTTGCCAACAAAGGTCCATCTAGTGAAGGCTATGGTTTTTCCTGTGGTCATGTATGGATGTGAAAGTTGGACTGTGAAGAAAGCTGAGTGCTAAAGAATTGATGCTTTTGAACTGTGGTGTTGGAGAAGACTCTTGAGAGTCCCTTGGACTGCAAGGAGATCCAATCAGTCCATTCTAAAGGAGATCAGCCCTGGGTGTTCTTTGGAAGGACTGATGCTAATGCTGAAACTCCAGTACTTTGGCCACCTGATGTGAAGAGTTGACTCATTGGAAAAGACCCTGATGCTGGGAGGGATTGGGGGCAGGAGGAGAAGGGGACAACAGAGGATGAGATGGTTGGATGGCATCACCAACTCAATGGACGTGAGTTTGAGTGAATCCCGCGAGTTGGTGATGGACAGGGAGGCCTGGCGTGCTGTGATTCATGAGGTCACAAAGAGTCGAACATGACTGAGCAATTGAACTGAAGGTATGGATCTGTGGCAAATGACATACATGTCTGGTCCAGAGTCATTTTTGAGATGCCCCTAGGATCCCCAAATCTAACTGAGGAACAGGCAGGAAAGCAAGATATGAAGTTGCAGTTGATAATTAGTAGGATAAAGTAAGAGAATGCTACCGATTTTTCAGTTATAAAGTCTGGTGAATTGAAAAATTCAAATGTTAATTGACTATTGAAAAAAGACTCTAAAGAAGGAACCTTTAAGGTAATACTTAATGGTCCTAATGCAAAGCAGGAAAGAAGAGAGAGTTCTAGAACTGGAAGTATCAGTGATTTTGTACATGAATATGTATAAAATATAAGAGAGCCAACAGTCTTCAGAAAAAAAGTTAGTTGTATATGAGCTAGAGCAGAATTGTTTTCTGCAGAATTCAAAAGTAACACTTTTCCTGTTGCTAACCTAATGCTTATTCTATATTAATGCAGGTTTTACTTAGAAAAGGAATATTTTTTTTTCTGTAGTTACAATAACATAAAAATTCATTGGAAAGGTAGACGGAAGGAAATTTTCTGAAAATACTAAGAAACATCATGGTTAATGCCTTGCTGTTTACAAGTTCAGTCACTAAATCCTGACTCTTTGTGACCCCACAGACTGCAGTACCCCAGCTTATCTGTCCCTCACTATCTCTCACAGTTTGCTCAAACTCATGTCCATTCAACCATTTCACCCTCTGTCATCCCCTTCTCCTCCTGTATTCAATCTTTCCCAGCATCAGAGTCTTTTCCAATGAGTCGGCTCTTCACATCAGGCGGCCAAGTACTGGAGCTTCAGCTTCAGCCTAAGTCCATTCAATAAATATTTAGGGTTGATTTCCTTTACGATTGGCTTCCCTTGTGACTCAGCTGGTAAAGAATCCACCAGCAATATGGAGACCTGGGTTCGATCCCTGGCTTGGGAAGATCCTCCAGAGAAGGGAAAGGCTACCCATTCTAGTATTCTGGCCTGGAGAATTTCATTGACTGTATAGTCCATGGGGTCGCAAAGAGTCAGACTTGACTGAGCAACATTCACTTTCCTAAAGGATTGACTGATTTGATCTCCTTGCTATCCAAGGGACTCTAAAGAGTCTTCCCCAGCACCACAATTCAAAAGCATCAATTATTTGGTGTTCAGCCTTCTTTATGGTCCAACTCTCACATCTGCACATGACTACTGGAAAAACCACAGTTGGGACTATATAGACCCTTGTCAGCAAAGTGATCATCACTCTGTTTCTTAATACACTGCCTAGGTTTGTCATAGTTTTTCTTCCAAAGAGGAAGATTCTTTTCTTTTATTGGCTGCAATCACCATCCTCCGTGATTTTGGAGCCCAAGAAATAAAATCTGTCACTGTTTCCACTTCTCCTCTTCTATTTGCCATGAAGTGATGGGACTGAATGCCATGATCTTCATTTTTTGAATGTTGAGTTTTAAGCCAGCTTTTTCACTCTCCTCTTTACCCTCATCAAGAGGCTCTTAGTTCCGTAGAGTGGTGTGTCACTGGTGTCATCTGCATATCTGAGGTTGTTGCTGTTTCTCCTGGAAATCTTGATTCCAGGTTGTGATTCATCCAGGCCAGTATTTCACATGATGTACTCTACATATAAGTTAAACAAGCAGGGTGACAATATACAACCTTGATGTACTCCTTTCCCAATTTGGATCAAGTCTGTTTTTCCATGTCCAGTTCTAACTGTTGCTTCTTGACCCACATACATACCAGGCACAAAAAGGTGGTCTGGAATTCCCACCTCTTTAAGATTTTTCACAGTTCGTTATGATCCACAGTCAAACGCTTTAGTCAATGAAGCAAAAGTAGATGTTTTTCTGGAGTTCCCTTGTTTTTTCTATGACCCAACAGATGATGGCACTTTGATCTCTGGTTCCTCTGCCTTTTCTAAATCCAGTTGTTATATCTGGAAGCTCTCAGTTCACATACTGTTGACATAGCTTGAAGGATTTTGAACATTACCTTGCTAGCATATGAAATGAGCACAAGTGTATGGTAGTTTGAGCATTCTTTGGCATTGCCCTTCTTTGGGATTGGAATGAAAACTGACCGTTTCTAGTCCTGTGGCCACTGCTGAGTCTTCCAAATCTGCTGGCATATTTATGGCAGCGCTTTAACAGCATCATCTTTTAGGATTTGAAATAGTTCAGCTGGAATTCCATCATCTCTACTTTGTTCATAGTAATACTTCCTAAGGTACACTTGACTTTATACTCCAGGATGTCTGACTCTAGGTGAGTGATTACACCATCATGTTTATCCAGGTCATTAAGACCTTTTTTGTACAGTTCTTTGCATTCTTGCCACCTCTTCTTAATATCTTCTGTTTCTGTAGGTCCTTGCTGCTTCTGTCCTTGATTGTGCCTATCTTTGCATGCAATGTTCCCATGCAATCGCTAATTTTCTCAAAGAGCTCTCTAGTCTTTCCCATTCTATTGCTTTCCTCTATTTTTTGCATTGTTCACTTAAGAGGCTTTTTTTTTTCTCTTCCTAATATTCTCTGGAATTCTGCATTCAGTTGGGTGTATCTTTCCCCTTCTCCTTTGCCTTTTGTGTCTCTTCTTTTCTCGGCTATTTGTAAGGCCTCTTCATACAACCACTTTGCCTTCTTGTATTTCTGTTTCTTTGGGATGGTTTTGGTCAGTCTCCTGCATAATGTTGTGAATCTCCATCCATAGTTTTTCAGGCACTCAGAGGTAAGGCGTTGATTATCATCCTTCAACTATAAGGTCAAATGCTACCACCCTGTGATATCTTCCCCAAGTCTTCCCAGAGTGAAAAGGAGAGTTCTGTTACAATCCATCCAATTGTGAATGTGTATTTCCTCTTAAACAATATTTTTTCCAAGTATTAGTCGCTCAGTTGTGTTTGACTTTTTTGCAACCCCATGGGCTGTATGTAGCCTGCCAGGTTCCTCTGTCCATGGAATTCTCCAGGCAAAAATACTGGAATGGGGTTGACATTCCCTTCTCCAGGGGATGTTTCTGACCCAGGGATCAAACTCCGGACCGCTGCATTGCAGACAAATTCTTTACCATCTGAGCCACCAGGGAAGCCCATTCTTTCCAAGGAAATCCTTAAATATCTAATGAAGGAAGAGAAGATCCATCACTGTAGAAGGTAAACATCCCTGACCAATCTGAAAAATAAAACTCCTAGGTGCCTCCAATCCCACATAAAGGATGGTCTATATTCAGTACTCCATCAGGAATGCCCATTTGTATCAGAAATAAACTGAAGACAAAACTCCTGCTCCCTAGAGAATTCTAGAGTCTGATCCCAACTTTGCACTCTCAGAATTTCCTGTGAGGTCTTTAGGCTCTACTGGAGATTTTCCTATGAAGCTATTTTTTGTCTCCCCAGAAGCGACTTAGTAGGCCACAATTTCTTTCTCTCTGGGTAGACAAACAACTGGGTAAGAAATGTGAGTTCTGGCTGCATACCTACTAATGATGTTTAGATTTTTAATGATATTTTATATTAAAAAAATGAATAATATATGTCCCACTGCTGAACTCACAGTGTTGTTTTAAGGCTAATAAAAAGATCATACTAAACTCTGCATAGGAGATGTAGGAAGGAATGGGCTAACAACCCCATGCCACCCCTGGTTTAGTCACAAAATACACTGGTGAACGAAAGCTATCCTGATCTTCTCCCAAGACAGCAGCCCAGTGAGTGACCAAGTCACTCTTGCCAAAGTGTAAAGATGCGAACAAACATCATTAAGGACCAAGTGTTCAATATCTGGAGGCTGAGAAACTGGTAGGCACCAGAGTAAAAGCCCCCCAGACGAGGCCATCTAACTCCCTGGCACCCCATTACTGCCTACAGGGAACAGGCGAGCAGACACAGCAGGAGGCAGACAAGCTGCGCTTCCAAGAGCAACGACCCACCATGTCTGGCCAAAGAAAAAGGTGTGTCCACGAGTCAGGAAGAGTCAGACACCCATGGCTTTTGTAACAGCGAGCGCTGTGGCACTAAGGAAAGCAAATGCAGTTCAACTTTGCTTTCGTGCCCTGTGCGGTGCTGCCGGGAAATTACTGACTCATAGTTTTATTTCTGTACTTTGGAGCTCTGGATGCAATTACAGAAAACCTTCTAAAATTCATGAACATTCTGTATTCATAGCAATTCAGATATCATAACTTACCCACAAAATTAACTGCCTGGAATAAGTTTCAAAATCAAAAGAATTTTCTACCTCCATGCAGGCATGTCATTTTCTCTTCTTATAGAAAGATAAATTCTTTGAAAGCAAGAAATCTACAAGAACTGTAAGATTCATGTTTATTACATCATAGGATCTACAGTAGTTTAGGAATCTCTAAAATGTCTACCTTCTGGTTAGGGATCCTCAAGAGAAAAGCAGGGATTTTTAGAAAGCCTTAACAAAGGAAGTTAAAAGAGCATAAGAGGATAAAGAGGGGTTTTTTTTTTTTTCAAAATTATCACATATTATTATTTCTGATTTGGGGATGAGTCATTGTAACATGATAAAATGAATCATATAAGATGCTAAGCTATGCTTAGCAGCTTGTAAAACTTGGACATACGATTATAGCTTCAGATTTTAAAGAAACTGCAGGAGAAAGATAATTTCAAATATCATTTACACTAGTCATAACAGATTTTATAGTGCAACAAGAAGCTACAGCTGTATTTACAAAAAGCAAACAAATTTGGGATTAAAACAGTGAGACATAATATATATATTTTTACTGAATTACTTTAATGTAGTTTGAGCCCCATACATTTCAAATATTCCATGTAGATGTTTCTCTCCATTCTTTCTAATCACTTCAAGTATAATTAGTGAACATGAACAGCAGTATAGAATATTGTTCTCTTAAAGACTATTCCTCTTAATTATTATATCAGTTCAGTTCAGTCGCTCAGTCGTGTCTGACTCTTTGAGACCCCATGAATCACAGCACGCCAAGTCTCCCTGTCCATCACCAACTCCCGGAGTTCACCAGCCATCTCATCCTCTGTCGTCCCCTTCTCCTCCTGCCCCCAATCCCTTCCAGCATCAGAGTCTTTTCTAATGAGTCAACTCCTCACATGAGGTGGCCAAAGTACTAGAGTTTCAGCTTTAGGCATTATTTCTTCCAAAGAACACCCAGGGCTGATCTCCTTCAGAATGGACTGGTTGGATCGTCTTGCAGTCCAAGGGACTCTCAAGAGTCTTCTCCAGCACCACACTTCAAAAGCATCAATTCTTCAGCACTCAGCCTTCTTCACAGTCCAACTCTCACATTCATACATGACCACAGGAA
Organism: Aepyceros melampus; assembly: GCA_006408695.1. Taxonomy (NCBI): domain Eukaryota; kingdom Metazoa; phylum Chordata; class Mammalia; order Artiodactyla; family Bovidae; genus Aepyceros; species Aepyceros melampus. Next base: position 141,144 of record SJXQ01008603.1, on the reverse strand, counting down.
AAACCATAGCCTTGACTAGATGGACCTTAGTCGGCAAAGTAATGTCTCTGCTTTTGAATATGCTATCCAGGTTGGTCATAACTTTTATTCCAAGGAGTAAGTGTCTTTTAATTTCATGGCTGCAGTCACCATCTGCAGTGATTTTGGAGCCCCCCAAAATAAAGTCTGACACTGTTTCTACTGTTTCCCCATCTATTTCCCATGAAGTGATGGGACCGGATGCCATGATCTTCATTTTCTGAATGTTGAGCTTTAAGCAACTTTTTCACTCTCGTCTTTCACGTTCATCAAGAGGCTTTTTAGTTCCTCTTCACTTTCTGCCATAAGGGTGGTGTTATCTGAATACCTGAGGTTATTGATATTTCTCCCAGCAGTCTTGATTCCAGCTTGTGTTTCTTCTAGTCCAGCGTTTCTCATGATGGAGAAGGTGATGGCACCTCACTCCAGTACTCTTGCCTGAAAAATCCCATGGACAGAGGAGCCTGGTAGGCTGTGGTCCATGGGGTCACGAAGAGTCGGACATAACTGAGTGAATTCCCTTTCACTTTTCACTTTCATGCATTGAGAAGGAAATGGCAACCCACTCCAGTGTTCTTGCCTGGAGAATCCCAGGGATGAGGGAGCCTGGTGGGCTGCTGTCTATAGGGTCACACAGAGTCAGACATGACTGAAGTGACTTAGCAGCAGTAGCAGCAACTCTGCATATAAGTTAAATAAGCAGGGTGACAATATACAGGCTTGATGTACTCCTTTTCCTATTTGAAACCAGTCTGTTGTCCCATGTCTAGTTCTAACTGTTGCTTCCTGACCTGCATACATATTTCTCAAGAGGCAGCTCAGGTGGTCTGGTATTCCCATCTCTTTCAGAATTTTCCACAGTTTATTGTGATATAAGCACTAACAAAAAGTGTTAAGTAGGAATAATAGAGAAAAATGACACCTAACTCTGACTGGCAGTCACTCCCCACAATGGCTTTTAAAGCCAGATCAGTTTTAAGTCCCTCATGGACTGAGTCATTCTTATTTTTGGTGGCCTTACTTTATATCCATGCAAAGATAATAGAATATAGTAACACACCATACAAACTAGAACATTTTCTGAAAAAGAAAAGGTTATATTTTTGCTTTTGAAATCATATAGCAGGTAGACATACCTATAGTTTACCATTGATTATTATTTCTTACAGATTCAGGAATAATGGGAAGAAAATACAACCTACATGTTTGCAAATAAAATGAAACATTTATGAAGACTATATTGACAGTGAAGTTGTTATGAGTTAAATGTTATAAATCTTTAATTTCTCAATACAGTTGAGAAATACAATGTATTGAGTCAATACATTTCTTAAATATTAGAAGCTCAGATATTTTGTGAACCTTAAATATCATATACAAAATCCTTAACAAAAAACCTTTTGAAAGTGAAAGTGTTAATCACTTCAGCCCTATCTTTGCAGCCCCATGGACTGTAGCCCACCAGGCTCCTCTGTCCATGGAATTCTCCAGGCAAGAATACTGGAGTGGTTGCCATTCCCTTCCCCAGGGGATCTTCCTGACCCAGGGACTGAACCCAGGAGTCCTGCATTGCAGGCAGATTCTTTACCAGCTGAGCCACCAGGGAAGCCCACAGCCACCAAGCGGTTCTGGGGACCCAGGTAGCTACTGGTCCCTTCTTTAGAATATGGTCCATGTGGAAAATTATCCTCTTCTCAAACTACACAGGTTTTTTAAGCCATGGTAATGTTAGTAAGTCAAGAAGGTGTGCTTTTCCCTTAATTCAGTTAAACATTTATCTATTATGTGCTCTTAAAAAGCATTCATTGGACATTTTCCATTCTGGATGAATGATACGTCCCCTCAAGGCACACAGAATAGCTCTAGATGAATACACACGTCTTGATAGACATTAAATATGAAATACCCTAGCATACTGCACTTTTGCCTGGAAAATCCCATGGGCGGAGGAGCCTGCTAGGCTGCAGTCCATGGGGTCGCTAAGAGTCGGACACGACTGAGCGACTTCGCTTTTACTTCTCACTTTCATGCATTGGAGAAGGAAATGGCAACCCAGTCCAGTGTTCTTGCCTGGAGAATCCCAGGGACGGGGGAGCCTGGTGAGCTACCGTCTATGGGGTCGCACAGAGTTGGACACGACTAAAGCGACTTAGCAGCAGCAGCAGCAGCATACTGCAAGCAACCATTGGGATGCATGAATAATTTTCAGGTCGATGAGTCAGAATGGAATGGCTACTGCAGATGAGAGTTTCAAAATGAAATCCTTACTATCACAGGTAAAAAGAGTTCCTGAAATAAGATTTCAAGAGTCTGAGATTTAAAAAAAAGGAGAGATCTTGGTGGTAACTGTTTTGGGGTGTTTTTTTTTTTTCATTATTTTTACCTTACTTTTTGAAAATAATTATATCTATATTTTGAATATAATTATATATATATATAATATTTACAAACACCTAGTTTCACCATTAACCTAAGGGAGGAATCCAAGCCCACTGCATGTCGTAATATTCTGTATCATCAAATAATTTATAATGAAATCTCAGAATCCTGAATCTGTACAATAAAATTCCCTGTTTATGAACAGAGGGGGAAAAATCATTCTGAGTTGGAGACAATCTAAAGCACAGAATATTTTAAGACAATAGTTGTGTCATTTTCAAGTACTTGAAGTAACACTAATGGGTATGAGAAAAAAAATTATAGTTTATTTGCTTTATTATTTTGGAATGGTTGAGGTGAAGCCACCAGTAATTAGAGTGACAGGATGCATGAGGGATTAAAACTACGCTGGCATCAAACGCTTCCTCTGGGATCTTGCAAGCACTGCTTTATGAAACAGATGACTCACTTAGAGTTAGGGGTGATATAAACATGTAAGCTGCTGGAGTGCTTTTAAAAATTCTCACAAACCATGTACTTTCCTAAGCGAGCTAGACATTCACCCACAATTTTGTTCAGATTTATTATTTAGCAAGCCCTCCTCTTGTCCCCAACACTTTTCCCCTTTCAATTTCAATCAATTGAAAGATTTCAATCAATTCTATGTTAATATGTATTCCTACTCAGAAAAATATGAATATAAATGTCATATTCAGAACTAATTTTCCATTTGCCAACATGTCTTACAATTTAAATTAAAATAGTGATAAAGAGTTTCTGTGTTTACTGATTACAATAGGAATCTGAGAAAAACTGTATCATAAGGTGCATCTCCTCTACAGATTTTTGTAAGGTTACAGCATCTCTCCCTGAGAAAAAACACATGCTTTTAAAAAATTACTACTTATCATTTAGTCTTTAAAGAATTAAAATGTTTATTAACCTGAGAAAAATTTTATACCAATCTGAGAATGTCAAGTAATGAGAGTTCTTTTAAATAAACAGAAAATAAAACTTAAAAAAACACATGCAATGTTCTTTAGTTATAACAGCTCATTCTGGCAAATTCTACTTCTTAACATATGTCAGTAAAGATGCCAACATCATGCTAATCAGAGGCACTAAAGCTACCTGTATTAGCTATTAAAATGTCACATATTGTATGTCTCTAACTTAACTTCCATTTCAGCTGCTCCAAGGTTAATAATTTCAAAGTATTGATTCAACCAAAGTAAATTTGAATATTTTTATGATAAATTCTAACATTTTATCTGTCAAATGAACAATGATGAAAACTGTCAGCAAGGAACTGTGGTACCCAAAGAGTCAGGAATTACATGTCATGTTACTATTTGACCCATGCTACTAATTACACATTTAGAAATTTATTCAGTACCATTGTAATGATCAGAAAAGAAAAGACAACACAAAAAGGTTATTCAATACAGCATTATTTATAGTCATCATATTCAAAAAAGACCAAGAGGCCTAGAAAGGGGATAAACATTTTTAAGAGGTAGATAAAATTTAAAATGCTGTGAGATAGGGTTAAATAAAAACAGGAGTACATAAGAATAAACTAATTTCAACAATGTAAAATGCTTGTCAAAAAAATGTCATATATATATATATAACAAAATTAACACTTGTTACTGAAGTGTTACAGTATAAAAACTTTATATACTTCTTTATATTTTGGGTATTGATATTAATTTTATCATCCATGTATTACTTATATAATCAGAAACACTTTTTAAAAGATGCAAGATTTAGCTTTTTAAAAATCATATCTAAATTGGCTCCACTTTATGGAGCTTCCATGTTTAAATTATAAGACCAGGTAATGAGTATTGTCAAACAATACACAAGCTTCTTCTGCAAGCTCTTCACTAGTAATACCATTGCAACCACTCTATTTTTTCTTAATCTTCTCTATCAATTCTTGCTCTTTAAATAATAGATGGCAAGTTTTGCTTACTTTACCACGATGTTTCCTAAACACCGAGCCTTCAGTTTTTGCATGTTGTCATCCAAAATCATAACTGCAAAGTAAAATATAAATAAAAACAAATAACCTTAAAGCTTGAAAGTTTTCATATTTAATCTCCCAATTCTAGCTTAAAAAAGGCATCCTTTAACTTCTGTGAGATCATAAACATATATAAATACACTAAAATGTCTCAGAAAATTTAAAGTGTACATGTCTTTGATTTTTAATTAGATAATTCATTTTCTTCAGAGCCTTCCTTAAATAAGGACACTATTTTAAACATGCTGGTAATAATAAAATCTATGTTTATACCATTCAAACATAACCTTTCATTCTGTCAAAAATATTAAAAATATGTACAGCTTTTCAAAATTAAAGGATACAAAGTTTTAAAATACAACCAAAACATATTTTGAACAATAAAATTAAAGAATTTAAAAGCCTGGCAAACTCTTTTTTTCTGATTTAAGGCTTAATATCCACTTACGAGCTTTAAAGGTCAATTTAACCTTCCCAGATATTATCCCAATGTGTTCTGTGCTATACTGTTAAAACTCTGAAGGATTTTAGGAAACCCAAGCTTGTACCCATAGCAGTAACCTAGTACAAACTAGAAATAAGGACATATCATTATGTTTTAAGCTTTAATAGATCCTTTTTGTGGCTTCATCCATCCAAGTTATTCTACTCAAAACAGCGATCAGAAAAGAAGAGCATTACTTCCAGAAAAAGTTAGTCGCTCCCATCTCTGTGTTCCCAGAGCACTATTCTATTCTGACAGTTATTAGCGGTGTCAGTATCTGTCTCTCCCTAGATGTGAGCTCATTAAAGGTGAGGCCATGATGCATGATAATTCATCTTTGTTTCCCCAAATCTCAGCACAGTGGCCAATTTACTATGTGCCCGGGAACATATTCTCATTCTATTACCCCTCCAATTTCTCTATCTAAAAGCTGGAAATAATTCCCTTCTCATAGTGTGTACAATAATCACTTGAAAAGAAAACTCAGTGACAATCTTGCATAACATACTAAATAAACGAGGGATTATTACATTACATTGCATATTTTTTACACAAAATGGTGTTCTTTCCTTTCCCAAAAGGAAATGGCTTTTTTCATTAAAATATTAAATGTTACATTATACTTCTGAATCTCTGAATAACCACAAAACATAAAAATCATGAGTCATAAAGTCTTTATTTCCTTGGTTATACTTTAGTTCTAGTGCTTAAGCTGTGCTGTCTGTAAGCTAATGACTTTCAGACAATGAGAAATGTCTGTACTGAAATTCCATGAGGCATCAAAGCTTTAACTCTTTCTTATAACTGGATATAAAAATGGTACTGAAACGCTGAAAGGGAAATGGAGTCAACATCTCCCACAGTCATCAGCCCCTAAAAATGACCCAACACAAAAGCATTTTTTTCTGATAAAAGGAGTAGAGATGATAGAATTGTTCAAAGGGAGGATTTCACTGAAGTTGGGTTTACCATTCCATGCGTGGAAAAGCCACTGACTCTACAAAGTATCTATTCTTACCCTTAAAAAAAAAAACACTTGTGTCTTTTTATAAATATATCTGCCAGGCTAAAGCAAATAATCCTTAACCAGTCATTGTCCTAGAAAGAAAATATAATATTTTTATGTTAGAGAAGTAAAAGACAAATCTCTAAACTTTGTAATTCTCATGCAAATACAAACTGTATGGAGGAATTATTCTCTTTCCAGATGCTGGGTTTAAGCTAAATGTGTGACCTTATGCAAACAGCATAACTTCTGTATCTCATTTTTCATGTCTGTAAAATGAATGTGTACATCTAAAACAAGTCAGTCCCTCTGGCTTCTCTGAAATATTAATGACCCTACTAGCTAAGACTCCGTTCAGTTTTCCTACCAGCAGGCACTGTGTTAGCGCTTCATTGTGTTCCATCATAAAAAAAAACCCTACAAAGCATACAGAATTATTGTTCTTGTTTAGAAATAAGGAAATTGAATGTTTGCTTTTACAATGAAGCATAACTTTCACAAGTTACTTTATATAACACATACAACTAAGAGGTGAAATCCAGAGGAAATTATTGAACTATTATAATCACTACTGATGATTTAAAAAAACTTAGATGGAAAAGACAGTGTATCTCATTGTCACATACTGCCAACAAGGATGAGACTGTTTTTTCTTTTTAGAATCTTTATTCTTCATATTCATCTTCTAGCCAACAAGTTTCAAAAACTTTATTATCACCTCTAAAATAAAAGATAATATATATAATAGGAACAACTGCAGCTTTTAATACAGAAACAAACAAAATAAAACACAATGGTCTACACTGTCTTCAGGACCTAACCAGCTGAATTACTTTAGTAAAGTTATTTAGTCTCTCTGGGTACCAGCTAACTCATCACTAAAATGGGAGTAATATCACAAAATTACATAAATTCATCATTAACTGAAACAATGTATGCAAAGTACTCAGCACCTAGCATACATTCCGTAAGTATTAATCTCTCGCATAGGTCCTTGCACGCATGCTAAATCGCTTTAGACGGGTCTGACTCTGCAACCCGGTGGACTGTAGCCCACCAGGCTCCTCTGTTCAAGGGATTCTCTAGGCAAGAATACTGGAGTGGGTCGCCATGCCCTCTTCCAGGGGATCTTCCCAACCAGGGATTGGACCCGTGTCTTATGTCTCCTACACTGGCAGAGGGTTCTTCACCGCTAGTGCCACCTGGGAAGCCCATGGCTCCTTAACTTGCCTTATATTTTGACAGTCATTTACAACATGCCCTTAGAAGTCTACAATATCACTTCTGATAAAATTGGCTAATAATAAAAGTTATCACAAAAAAGTTAGACGTTTTTAATACAAGGCATTCACTAAATCAAATACTTATTAAGCACCTACTACGTTTCAATCAATATGATTCACACTAAATACAGAAAAACACCAAATTTATTAACATTAAATATTTCAAGTAATCAAGGTAATTTCTCACCATTGTATCCTGGAACACTTTTTCCGCTTGCCCTGGAGGAGGTGTTTTAGAATTACCTAATCCAATGCAAGATGCTGTAATTGGGGATCCAGTCTCTGGAGAAACAAGTAATATTTATGATTTAATATTTCAACTTGAGATCATACTGTTTCTTCGGTGCCTGCACTGCCCCTCTCCCTCCACAGCATTTCACTGCCTGAGGAATAAATAGGGCAAGCCTATTTTTAAAAATGAAACAAATCCAGTAATTTATATCATATTGACATTTTTAAAACTTAAGGATACAAATTTAGAATCATATACATAGTAATGCTCCTTTTAAAGAAAGGCCCCTTTAGTGTTCTCAGCTGTGGATCAGCAGGCATGAAGAATGGAGAATTATGTGACTGTGACAGTTTTACAAAACATAGTAAAAACTGAAAAATCTCTAGTAAAGATGCTTTCTTTTAATTCACCTAAAGTTATTTTATCAGGGTAAGTAACAGCGAAAGGAAAAATATTTCTGTAATTTATAACTTAGTCTCTGGAATAGGTAACCCCAAGATTTTTAAATATATATATGAGCAGTATCATATTCTAATTTTTTAAGAACTACTTTTGCCTAGAAACCTTGCTTCAAAAACTAAATTCATCAATGTTTTATCAAATTCCTCTTAATCTGCTGCTCCTGGACTTCTGAAGGCCCAAAACCCAGGGAAGAAGATATTTATGTTATGCTGATTATTTCCTCAAGACCAGTGACTTACAATTAGCCTGCATTGAGTATCGAAAACTTAAATCTGTCTTCTCTATCTGAAGCTATAACAGAATAATAGCAGCTATTATTAATACATGATAATCATAAGTTCTGAAACTTTTATAATTTTTTAATAAAGCAATGCATTTGTTATTATTGGCAAATGGAAATTTGAAGTTACCAGAATATTCTGAATATGAGATCTGTCTCTGTGAGGGGCAAGTGGGTATTGATACTAAAAAGTTTCAGAACTATTTTACATACATAAATGTATACCTACATATATGCAAGGGATTAACTGTCAAAATAATAGATACAAAGTAATCCAAAATATTGATAACATCTATCTTCCTAAGGACCCAGAATGTGTTTCTTTCACAATGATTTATCACATATTTGTGTCACTTTAGAATACATTTATTACCGTTCTTTACCTTCTAGAGTAGTTCAGTTTATTATTCACATTTTGATGGCAGCTCAGCTGGCATCAGTAACAGAGGAAGAACTCTCAAACATTAAAACCCAGTTCCTGAGTCACAGTCCAGTGCTTAAGATGCTAAGCCAGATGGTCACTGCTGAGCAGAAGCAGGGAGTAACCAGAGCAGACACTGCTGATGTTTAACAAAGAATTCTCAAATATTTTCATATGATGACAAAAAATCAGGAAGTATTTTATGACATGGCATTCTATCAGCTATGAGCATTCTCCCCACAGCACAATCAAAGCGAGGGAGGAAATCCCCAGGTTTGGAGATTTAGCAGCATTTTCCCTTTGCCTTTTGGAAAATATCTGAGTACTCATCTCATCTCAGCTACCCTTGAAGAGCAGTGAGACTAGAGCCGTGCTGATGACAGGAAGCAGCCCTGCAGAATGAGGTGCTTAAAGGAAGGTACTCAGAACAAAGTGACAAGAGGAACAGAAGCTACTAAGACACAGTAGGAAAGACGATGTCCCCTTCGAGATGCTGCTGCTCCCCCTCCCACCCTGGAGAGAAGCAGCGGCTGAAGTCAATCTGATGTTTCTGAAGCATGTCTTGTCAAGGTGAGTTGATGAGTAGGGCCATTCCAGTCAGCTGAAGTTCAAATTCTCCACACTTCTCAACACCATGAGGCCTCTCAGCAACTTATCAGTGGACAGCTCCGGAACCTACAAACGTACCTTCCATCGATAGGCTCTAATGCCTATCAATGCTTCTAGAATCTGCTGCCTACAAGAAAAGCAAACAAACTACCACAACCAAACTCTTAACTGCACCCTGCTTCATCTCATCTCAGTGTGGATTTTTATAAAGGACGCGGGCTCTCTGTCCTTCTGATAACATTGGGAGTAGGGGGATGGGAAGGAGAGGTGAGAAGAAAACCTACTCTGAAACAAAGACACGAGAAACCGGAGCACTGTCAGAAGCTGACACTATGGGGCTTTCCAGGTGGCTCACTGGTAAAGAGTCTGCCTGCCAAGCAGGAGATGCAGGTTTGATCTCTGAGTAGGGAAGATTCCTTGCAGAAGGAAACGGCATCCCACTCCAGTATTCTTGCCTGGGAAATCCCATGGACAGAGGAGCCTGGGGGCCACAGTCCACGGGGTCACAAAGAGTTGTACAGGACTTAGCAACTAAACAACAAAGTTGACATTATACATCCTTCCCAAGATTCTTAACCATCTTTTCATAGTGATTGTTACTGTTACTGTTAAGTCACTTCAGTCGTGTCTGACTCTGTGCAACCCCATAGGCGGCAGCCCATCAGGCTCCCCCGTCCCTGGGGTTCTCCAGGAAAGAACACTGGAGTGGGTTGCCATTTCCTTCTCCAATGCATGAGAGTGAGAAGTGAAAGTGAAGTTGCTCAGTCGTGTCCGACTCTTAGCGACCCCATGGACTGCAGCCCACCAGGCTCCTCCATCCATGGGATTCTCCAGGCAAGAGCACCGGAGTGGGGTGCCACTGCCTTCTCCATAGTGATTACATATTCATAATCTTCCACCTTCAACTGTCTTGCTTATGAGTATAAAACAACTATGAAAAGCAGAAACTTACAATACCATATGCAAAACAGATGGCCAGTGGGCATGTGCTGTATGACTCAGGGGCTCTATAACAATCTAGAGGGGTGGGAGGTGGAGAGAAGTGGAAGGGAGGTTCAAGAGGGAGGGGACATATGTATACCTACGGCTGATTCATGCTGAGGTTTGAAGAAAACAACAAAATTCTGTAAAGCAATTATCCTTCAATTTAAAAATAAGTAAGTTTTTAAAAAGTATATTCTCTTCTTCTGTATGATCATTTTGACTGACTTTTAAGGGCAACGGAAAGGATTAGGCATTCAGTTACTTCGAGTAGGTAATATAAGTTTATATGTGAAAATTAGTAATTTCAGTACCTTGTTGACTTTATTTTGTGCAGGGGCCATGCTCATCTTCTCTAGATTTTCCGATATTAGTGTATGTGCTACCAGAGAGAGCACTCATTGACTTTATTTGGATATTCACTTTGGGGATTAAAAAGTTCATAGTGACATACAAAGGGCACAGACAAAATGACAGATTCTAGGAATCGAAGTCTAATAAGGAGCCACAGTCAGGATGAAAATGGGATGCGAAAGACTGAACAAAGACTGGTTGTTGGAGACTTTGCTTTCTCTCTTTATACCTCTGAGCATCCTGAGACCCAAGAACTGATTCATCATCACTGGAGGCACACAGGTATGTGCTCACACATTCCTGCAGACCCACTGATTGTATAACCACCCTGGCTGCCCAGGGGTCCATATACAGAATAGGCTTCCAGCTGGGGAAAGCCCCCAGGAATGCTGCAGTCCTTAAACCCCAAAGGACTCCCAAAGCCGCATTTCAAAGATGTGCTAAACACATCTGCTTCATATTGCACAGGCTGTAATTAACTGGCTCGCAGTAATCTAAGCCAACAGGAAATCCAGATGTAACATGTGGACTGGGAAATAGCTACAACAAAGAAACTACAAAATTCTCTTTGAAGAAAACAACTGGACACTTCATTTGGAGAACTCTTTCCAAAGACATCCAACCTTAGAAAGGTACAATGATTAGCAATTCACCAGAACAATTTCTTTAGATAAGAGACAACAGGAAGAAGATCAGTGGAAATCAAAAGCTGTGAAGAATAAGTCACCTGGGTGTGTTTATATCCATGCTGCCTTAGAAGCTAATACAGACACTTCACTATTATTTCAGTATTTTTACTGCCTCACTCCACCTTGTTGCATCAGTAAACTATTACCCCCATGAAGTTTCCTTAAAACCTCTAACTCTAAAGTAGGAAAAGGAATGAGAAGTAAACATAATTTTCTCAAATATGAATTGTGCTGTGTGCCATGTATAAGTGTTTTTTGCTTGTATTATTGCATGAATTCAACTATAAGCCGATAGAAAAGGAAATATCATTTTAACAGATTTAAAGTATTGAAACCTAACATAGAAAATTTAAACCATTACCCTAGTCTGCATAGTTCTTTCAGAGAAAGAGCAGAATGGAACAGACATGTGTACTACTTGGAAGGCTCTCATATAGAACGCAGACGATGAGAAGAAAAGAGAGCTCGTCCAGATTACATAACAGCAGAGGAAGAAAAACCTTCCTGACAGGGAGTGAGTCCAGTCTTTCTTTGCAAACTGAAGTAACTGGGGTACATATCACTTACTAGCAAATATTTATTGAGCAGCTATTATGAGCTAGGTACTGTCATTAGAACTGGGGATAGAGTAATAAACAAAAGTGACCAAAATCTCTATATTTATGGAGTTCATACTTTATTTGGGGAAACAAACAATAATAACAGATAAAAGTACAATATACAGCATGTTAAAATAATTACTAAGAAAATAAAGACAATATATACCAGATATGAGATGAGATGTGATGGGAAGAGACTGTAATTTTAAACTAGGTAGCCAGAAAATAAACTCCCAGAGAAGTGACCTTTGAGTCAAGACCTGAAAGAAGAGAGGACATGTGCCTTGGATCTAGGGACAAAGAATCCAGGAAGAAGGAACTGCAAGTGCAAAGGTCCCGGAGGTAAATGCATTCCTAGAGTATTTGACAAATAGTGAGGCAGTCAATGTGATTGAAACAGAACAAAGGAGGAAAGTATTAACAGGAAATAAGGTAAGAGAGATAGTGAAGAGGCAGTAAAACTACTCCAAAGTTCTCATCAGTTCAGTTCAGTCACTCAGTCCTGTTGGACTCTCTGTGACCTCATGGACGGCAGCACGCCAGGCTTCCCTGTCCATCTCCAACTCCCAGAGCTTACTCAAACCCATGTCCATTGAGTCAGTGATGCCATCTAACTGTCTCATCCTCTGTCGTCCCCTTCTCTTCCTGCCTTCAATCTTTCCCAGCATCAGGGTCTTTTCAAAAGAGTCAGTTCTCATATCAGGTAGCCAAAGCATTGGAGTTTCACCTTCAACATCAGTCCTTCCAATGAATATTCACAGTTGATTTCCTTTAGGATTGACTGGTTGGATCTCCTTGCAGTCCAAGGGACTCTCAAGAGTCATCTCCAACACCACAGTTCAAACAGCTGAGAAAAGAAGAGAAGCTAAAGGCAAAGGAGAAAAGGAAAGATATACCCATTTGAATGCAGAGTTCCAAAGAAGAGCAAGGAGAGATAAGAAAGCCTTCCTTAGTGATCAATGCAAAGAAATGGAGGAAAACAATAGAATGGGAAAGACTAGAGATCTCTTCAAGAAAATTAGAGATACCAAGGGAACATTTGTGGTGTAAGATGGCAGAGTAGAAGGACATGCACTCATCTCCTATGAGAACTCCAAAACTGCAACTTGCTGCTGAACAACCGTCGACTGGAAAATGTTGGATATCACCAAAAAGAGATACCCCACATCCAAGGGCAAAGGAGAAGCCCCAGCAAGATGATAGGAGGGGTGAAATCACATTTAGAATCTAACCCCTTACCTGCCAGACACTCAGAGGGTTCAAACAAACCTTGTGCATACCAGGACCCAGGGATCTCAGAGACTGAGCCAGAACTGTGTTTGGGTGTCTCTTGAGGAGGTATAGGTCAGCAGTGGACTGCTGCAGGGCAGGGCCTTTGGGTTCAGCAGACCTGGGTATGGCATAAGCCCTCTTGGAGGAGGTCACCGTTAACCCCACCATGCTAAGTCGCTTCAGTCATGTCCGACTCTGTGCGCCCCATAGACGGCAGCCCACCAGGCTCCCCCATCCTTGGGATTCTCCAGGCAAGAACACTGGAGTGGGTTGCCATTGCCTTCTTCTAACCCCACCATAGAGCCACCAGAACTTACACAGGACTGGGGAAACAGACTCTTAGAGAGCACAGACAGAAACTTGTGTGCACCAGGACCCAGGAGAAAGGAGCAGTGACCCCACAAGAGACTGACCCAGACTTGCCCTGAGTGCCCAGGAGCCTCCATGGAGCCATGGGTCAATGGTGGCCTGCTACAGGGTCAGGGGCACTGAGTGCAGCAGCGTGAGCACGGCCCTGCCCATCAGAACAAGACCCAGCTTCCCCCTCAGTCAATCTCTCCTATCAGGAAGCTTCCATAAGCCTCTTATCCTCTCCATCAGAGGGCAGACAGAATGAAATCCACAATCACAGAAAACTAACATAAGACCTTAAATTATTAGTCTGAGTAATGCTGCCATCTCAGATATGCAGATGATATATCTCCCTTAAGGCAAAAAGTGAAGAGGAAGTATAGAGCCTCTTGATGAAGGTGAAAGAGGAGAGTGAAAACTCTGGCTTTAAAACTCAACATTCAAGAAACTAAGATAATGGCATCTGGTCCCATCACTTTATAGCAAATAGATGGGAAAGCAACAGAAACAGTGACAGACTTGATTTTCTTGGCTCCAAAATCTCTGCAGATGGTGGCTGCAGCCATGAAATTAAAAGATATTTGCTCCTTGGAAGAAAAGCTATGACCAACCTAGAAAGTATATGAAAAAGCAGAGACATTACTTTTTAACAAAATCTATGGTTTTTCCAGTCATGTATGGATGTGAGAGTTGGGGCATAAAGAAAGCCAAGTGCTGAAGAAATGATGCTTTTGAACTGTGGTGTTGGAGAAGACTCTTGAGAGTCCCTTGGACTGCAAGGAGATCCAACCAGTGTATCCTAAAGGAAATCAGTCCTGAATATTCATTGGAAGGACTGATACTGAAGCTGAAGCTCCAATACTTTGCTCACCTGATTGAAGAACTGACTCATTAGAAAAGACCCTGATGCTGGGAAAGATTGAAGGCAAGAGGAGATGGGGATGACAAAAGATGAGATGGTTAGATGGCATCACCTACTCAATGGATATGTGTTTGAGTAAGCTCCAGGAGTTGGTGATGGACAGGGAAGCCTGACAAGCTCCAGTCAATGGGGTCACAAAGAATCAGACATGACTATGTGACTGAACTGAACTGAATGTTGCAAGCTAATGAAGATTTCAAACAAAGAAGTTAATGAATCACAGCAATGCAAGCTGGGAAGGCAAAAGGAGGAGGGGATGGCAGAGGATGAAATGGTTAGATAGCATCACCGAATCAAGGGACATAAATTTAAGCAAACTGGGAGATAGTAGAGGACAGAGAAGCCTGGCAAGCTACAGTCCATGTGTTGCAAAAAGTCAGACATGATTTAGCAACTGAACAACAACAACAATGCAAATAGAATTTACTTAAATATTTGAGCATCATACGGGTTTTATGATCAGGTTTATTCTATCTGGGGTTTTGAGAGAGATACATGGTACAAAATGGACAGATGGGAGCTGTTTTAGGATGGTTGGTTAATGATAGAGATTCCTGTGGCTGCCTGAACATCAAGAAGCAATTCAAAAAACTGACAAAAAGACTAGAGCCCGGTTAGGTGGTAGACAGGAGACAAACTGCCCAGACAAGCCAAAAAGAGTCATTTTTGTTATGTAAGAGTTGTGTGTGTATGCATGCTCAGTCATGTCCAACTCTGCGACCTCATGGACTGCAGCCCACCAGGCTCCTTGGTCATGGGATCGTCCAGGCAAGAATACTGGAGTGGGTTGCCATTTCCTCCTCCAGGGGATCTTCCTGACTGGAGATGGAACTCACATTTCCTGCATCTCCTTCACTGGCAGGCAAATTCTTTACCACTGTCACTAATACATGCATGTGTGGTAGGTTGCTTCAGTCATGTCTGACTCTTTGCAACCCCATGGACTGTAGCCCACCAGGCTCCTCTGTCCACGCAGCATTTCTGAGAGGCAATATGGCAATTCTTATAAAAAGCCTTTAAAAATGGCAATTCTTATAAAAACTCTTAAAAACTGATCATAGCCTTTAATGCAGCTATTCCACTTTATGGGATATACACAAGGAAATATTTGAAAGAGCTCACAAACATTAAGCACCAAGGATATTTATCACATGTAAATGTTTATATTAGAGTTTAAAAGATTATCCAAAAAATAGGAATTATTCCATATTAAGGATAATGCAAAATCATTCAAATACCATAGGAAAATGTCTAGTGATAGGAAATAATTCTCACCAAACACGTTTAGATAAAAGTTGTAAAACAAGGCATACTATGATTTAAGTTTTTTATAAATATACTTTAGGGAAAAACATATATTTTGGCAAGCTACACATTCAAGTATTAACAGAATCTCTGAACACCACTTACGAATGATGAGCAAAGGGGAAATTACACTGAAGAGTCCTGAGGCTACATCTACAACTCTGAAATCTCTCCATGGTGGTGATTAAAGGTGGATGCAATTTACTTTGGGCTTTTGATGGCTTTGAGTAACAGAAAAGAGTGAAAGTGATGTTTTGTCAGTTTCTAAGCACAGACCTTAAGAAATTCAGAATATTGTCTCAAGAGTGAAGTGCCATGTAAGACGGTCTGCTACTCCAATGCCTCCAAGCTAAAATGCCACTTTCAAGCTTTCCAGACAACAGTCCTGTCTGAGTCCAGCCTTCAGCCTATTCCAAGCATGAGCGGGAAGCCATCTTGGATCCCCTGGACCAGCTCATTCATCACACAATTTTCTCTGGGTTGTCTCAATCAATCATACAAAATCCCTAATTGAGCTCAACTCATATCTTTGATCCATAAAATCATGAATTAGGGTGGCTGTTTTAAGCCACTAGGTTTTAACTCTTTTTACACAACAATAGATACTTGGAACACCTGCCATTATAAATGTGACAAAATCTTTCAGAAAAGAATTGTGCATGTAATTATATGAAAACACTCTCCTAGCCTGCAGCTGAAATCAGATGCTTCTTGGATGCTTTGAGAATCATTTGTATCAGTAGGACCAAAGTGTAATCCCTGACATTTTGTGCTTGGGAAATGTTTTCTGACTAGTAAATACATACTTACATAATTTAGGCTTGGGCTCCCAATATTAAGATCAGTGTTCTTAAAAAAATAAGCAGCAAACCACACAATACAATCCCAAAATGGATAAGGGAGCAAGACAAAGAGAAGACTCAGGTAAGCAAGAAGGAAAAAAAAAAAAAGCTGTATATTACTGTCATGATTCTGCTGCAATCTTTTTCTCATTCTTAGAATGATATTCAAAGGTCAGTCCTTCAATTAATATTTATTAAATATATCAGAGTTACTTAACGCATTTCTTTTGGGGAAAAAGGAGTGTTAAAGGCGGAAAGACATGTCTAACAGAAATAGAAGGATGTGCAAAGTTGAGAAGTTAGACCAGCCACAAAGGGACTGACTTCAAGATATTTAGCAGAACAAACTTTGTTAGGGGTGAGGGTGGGGGGTCGAGTGTGAGAAGAAGAGGTGAAATAAGAGAGATAATAAGGACCAAAATGAGAGAGGGGCACAAAGGAGGACCACTAAGTGCCTTCTGTGCCAAGTTAAGAAGTTTGACTATTATTCTGGGAACACTGGGGGACTCAGGGATTTGTTCAGAACTGCATTTTAGAAAAAGCTCTTCAATTGCAAACTGGAGCACTAAAATGAGAATCCCAACCCGGAGCAAGAAATCAATCAGATGGTGGTCATCTGAGGCAGCGGTAGTAGACGAAGAGACCAACTTGGAGTTACACTCAGCATTAAAAGGCCTTGATGACGGTTTGGATACAGAGACAGGAAAAGAGGGAGAAATCCAGGACAAGCTCCAGGGTTTTGGTTTACAGATGAAAGACAACATAGAAAGAAGAGCAGATATGAGTGAGGGCTAAGAGGAAGAACGTTATGCAGGCTTAGATCTATAAATAAGAGCTCCTGCTATATCTGGAAGTTTGCCACTGTGCTCCCACTGAGGCTCTAGAAACACTACATTTAAGAAATATGGATTTTAGAAGTTGGTGGCCCATGCAGAGAGTTAAAGTCCTGGAAATAAATCAATTCAGTGGCCCAGGGCCCTTGAGTCATATTAATCACAGCATCATGATGGGCACAGAAGCAATTTGTAAAGAAACCATTCTCTACACCTCTAAATCTATACTGTGAGCTATAAATAACTTGAATGGTGGTAGCAGAAAGAAAGCAGAAACAGTAGATGTACCGCAGTGAAAGAAAATCAATTTAACCTTTTGTGTTCATGAGATAGGACAATCACAGTTTAAAATACTTAATTCAAAGCAGTCTAACTTTTGGTACTGGGAGTAGATCATTAATTCAAGCTGTGAGACACTGGTCTTATCCTACTCTCTTACCAGCAAGCTGCCTCTCACCTTAGAGACTTTCATAAATAACCTGCAGCTGAATTAGATAAGAAATGGCTGAATTAATGAAGGCATAAGATAAAACACATGAAGGAAGGGCTCTAATCAACACAGAACAATGAGACTCTGGTCCTAATCTTAACTAGTTGACTCGAAGAAATTAAATTCTCTATGATTAATATTTTCTTTTATGAATTAAGCTCTTACGTTCTAAGTTTTCTTGGGTCTGAACTACCTACAGACCAGAATGCTAAAAGATGGCCTTTATATTCATGAAAGGTTATTATTCACAGAAATGAAAGGAAAAGAAAAACATTCATTGAGTGTTAGTATAAGCCAGGAACTTGCTTCATTGTTCATACATATTTCACTTCATTTCAGGATTTCTACAAACCCTTGAGCAAACAGACGTGCGCCAGAGATTAAGGACTTGCCAGTGGCTACACAGTAAGCGGCTAAACAGAACTGAAACAGTCTGATTGGGATTCGGTGTCACTTTTTACTACCCAGCTTACTTGTTCAGGAGAATAGCCACGTTTTGTTTTCTAATTAGAACTGACAACAAAAGAGGAACTGGGAACTACTGCTTCATGGGGCCAATGGGCGCACGGTGCAGAGAATTACATGCAAGAGGGGAAAATCAAATTTCCAGACAATAAGGTTTATCAAGGGAGGGTTTAGGAACTCTTTTCCTTATAAAGATCTACAAAATCATTACATATTTTCACCCTTCTAGAACGGATTAAATGTGATTCTTGCCAAGGGTTGCTGCTAAGTTGCTTCAGTCATGTCCGACTCTGTGCGACCCCACAGACGGCAGCCCACCAGGCTCCCCCGTCCCTGGGATTCTCCAGCAAGAACACTGGAGTGGGTTGTCATTTCCTTCTCCAATGCATGAAAGTGAAAAGTGAAAGTGAAGTTGCTCAGTCGTGTCCGACTCTTAGCGACCCCACAGACTGCAGCCCACCAGGCCCTCCGTCCATGGGATTTTCCAAGCAAGAGTACTGGAGTGGGGTGCCATTATAGGACAATTAAAATAGATGATATTTCTAAGACCAAACCAATTGTACATTCTTAATTTCTCAGTGTTTAGTTACTAAGGGACTTCCCTGGCAGTCTAGTGGTTAAGACTTCGAATAAAGAGGGTATGGGTTTGATTCCCTGTCAGGGAGTTAATATCCCACATGCCTCATGGCCAAAATTAAAAACAAAACAAACAACAACAACAAAAAAAACACACACAGAAGCAATATTGTAACAAATTCACCACAGACTTTAAAAATGATCCAAAAAGATTATCACTGATATAATAATGGGCATAAATAGAGATTCTAAAAAGCAAGTATACATATCTGAACAGCTTCATATATAGTAATCATACCTGAAAAAATAACAACATGGAGTTCTTCCCACATTATAATGCTACTGAGATGAAAATGTCTGATTCACTGGCTGCTATTTGACTTGGGATATTCATTTTCAGGTGGATTAACAATCTATAAACAGTTACTCATTTCAAAAAGAAAAAGCCTCATCATACCTGTCTGACATTTGACAAAAGATTATTCCTTCCACAAACCAAATTCATGTAGCTTACCTTTAAGCTCATCTTCTCAAATTATCACTAAAAATTATCTACTTTAGACTAATGAAGTCTTGCTCTGAATTAGAAAAAAAAAACAGTTGCCAGGCAACAAAGACGACATCAAGACAAAATTTTCCCCTCTCACCAGATGAACAGCATCACTAGCTGAATGTTGCCCAGATGACTCTGTGTCTATATGACAGTTCTTCCCAATCACAACTTCTCATGCCAAACTATCCACAATTTCTTTCCCATGAATGAATAAAAAAAGAGATGAATTTATTTTCGATGCTATGCTGAGAAAAACAAAACTGCATCAGACAGTACTGATTCATTCATATTACTAAAGACTCTTTGCACTCTGCATCACAGGGTATATTCTGGATAAACCAGTTCATGGGGCAGTGGCCTTGTCTGTTCAGTCTGACCCAGCTCTCTGGGTTCCATAATGTGTATTTCAAAAGTCTCGTGCAATCCACTGTCTTTAAAAATGCAGGCCTATCCGTTCCGTTCCATTGAGTCGCTCAGTTGTGTCCGACTCTTTGCGACCCCATGAATCGCAGCACGCCAGGCCTCCCTGTCCATCACCAACTCCCAGAGTTCACTCAGACTCAGGTCCACTGAGTCCCTGATGTCATCCAGCCATCTCATCCTCAGTCGTCCCCTTCTCCTCCTGCCCCCAATCCCTCCCAGCATCAGGGTCTTTTCCAGTGAGTCAACTCTTTGCATGAGGTGGCCAAAGTACTGGAGCTTCAGCATTAGCATCATTCCTTCCAAAGAAATCCCAGGGTTGATCTCCTTCAGAATGGACTGGTTGGATCTTCTTGTAGTCCAAGGGACTCTCAAGAGTCTTCTGCAACACCACAGTTCAAAAGCATCAATTCTTTGGCGCTCAGCCTTCTTCAGTCCAACTCTCACATTCAAACATGACCACTGGAAAAACCATAGCCTTGACTAGATGGACCTTAGTCGGCAAAGTAATGTCTCTGCTTTTGAATACACTATCTAGGTTGGTCATAACTTTCTTCCAAGGAGTAAGCGTCTTTTAATTTCATGGCTACAGTCACCGTCTGCAGTGATTTTGGAACCCAAAAAAATAAAGTCCGACACTGCTTCTACTGTTTCCCCATCTATTTCCCATGAAGTGATGGGACCAGATGCCATGATCTTTGTTTTCTGAATGTTGAGCTTTAAGCCAACTTTTTCACTCTCCTCTTTCACTTTCAACAAGAGGCTTTTTAGCTCCTTTTCACTTTCTGCCATAAGGGTGGTGTCATCTGCATATCTCAGGTTATTGATATTTCTCCCAGCAATCTTGATTCCAGCTTGTGTTTATTCCAGTCCAGCATTTCTCATGATGTACTCTGCATATAAGTTAAATAAGCAGGGGGACAATATACAGCCTTGACGTACTCCTTTTCCTATTTGGAACCAGTCTGTTGTTCCATGTCCAGTTCTAACTGTTGCTTCCTGACCTGCATACAGATGTCTCAAGAGGCAGGTCAGGTGGTCTGCTATTCCCATCTCTTGAAGAATTTTGCACAGTTTATTGTGATCCACACAGTCAAAGGCTTTGGCACAGTCAATAAAGCAGAAATAGATGTTTTTCTGAAACTCTCTTGCTTTTTCCATGATCCAACGGATGTCGGCAATTTGATCTCTGGTTCCTCTGCCTTTTCTAAAACCAGCTTGAACATCAGGGAGTTCACGGTTCACGTACTGCTGAGGTCTGGCTTGGAGAATTTTGAGCATTACATTACTAGCATGTGAGATGAGTGCAATTGTGCGGTAGTTTGAGCCTGTTTTGGCATTGCCTCTCTTTGGTATTGGAATGAAAACTGACCTTTTCCAGTCCTGTGGCCACTGCCAAGTTTTCCATATTTGCTGGCTGTTGAGCGTAGCACTTAAACGTCATCTTTTAGGATTTGAAAAGATGAACAGAAATTCCATCACTTCCACTAGCTTTGTTCGTGGTGAAGCTTTGTAAGGCCCACTTGACTTCACATTCCAGGATGTCTGGCTCTAGGTGAGTGATCACATCATCGTGGTTATCTGGGTCTTGATCTTTTTTGTATGGTTCTTCTGTGTATTCTTGCCACCTCTTCTTAATATCTTCTGCTTGTGTTAGATCCATACCATTTGTGTCCTTTATTGTGCCCATCTTTGCATGAAATGTTCCCTATCTCTAATTTTCTTAAAGAGATCTCTATGGTCTTTCCTATTCTGTTGTTTTCCTCTATTTCTTTGTATTGTTCACTAATGAAGCCTTTCTTATCTCTCCTTGTTATTCTTTGGAGCTCTGCATTCAGATGAGTATATCTTTCCTTTTCTCCTTTGCCTTTACCTTCTCTTCTTTTGGAACTTCTTTTCATTAAGCACTTGCTATGTGCCAAATACNAAAGGACATCTTTTTTGGGTATTAGTTCTAAAAGATCTTGTAGGTCTTCATAAAACCGTTCAACTTCAGCTTCTTCAGCATTACTGGTTGGGGCATAGATTTGGATAATTGTGATATTGAATGGTTTGCCTTGGAGATGAACAGAGATCATTCTGTCGTTTTGGGGATTGCATCCAAGTACTGCATTTCAGACTCTTTTGTTGACCATGATGGCTACTCCATTTCTTCTGAGGGATTCCTGCCCACAGTAGTAGATATAATAGTCATCTGAGTTAAATTCACCCATTCCAGTCCATTTTAGTTCGCTGATTCCTAGAATGTCGACTTTCACCCGTGCCATCTCTTGTTTGACCACTTCCAATTTGCCTTGATTCATGGACCTGACATTCCAGGTTCCTATGCAATACTGCTCTTTACAGCATCGGATCTTGCTTCTATCACCAGTCACATCCATAACTGGGTATTGTTTTTGCTTTGGCTCTATCCCTTCATTTTAACCAAACTCTACAACCACAGCTCAAATTTGATGGGCTCAGAAAATATTAAGAAAACCCAGAAAGCAGGGAATGACAGTTTACAAGTATTAAAATCTAGGAAGGCAGCATTTGGTTGTATATAGGAATCTTTTACTTCAAGATCTGCAACAAAAGGAATGTTTGCCAGTGACTATAGGCACCCAAACCACAGAAAACAGATTTTTGAATAATTATAGTGTCATCAAGATCAAATTACCAGGAAGATACTTTTCCTCGCTGTACTGTTAGCCATACAGAGCTTTTTAATCTCTTAGCCCTAGGAAGCCATTTTGCAGGACAATATACAGGATTTTGCATGGGGCCAAGCTAGGTATATTAAGATGGAAGAAAGTCACACATCCAGCGCGTAGCTGTAACATGGCTTTTTCAAAGGCATGATAACCAGCCTCATAAAATTCCCAGTGTAGATTCCAGGGATGAAGAAAAACCCTTATCACGGACTAAACTCAGGACTACACACTGACAGATCTAAATTCCTCTGCAACAAGTACATCAATTCAAACGCCTGAAGGTGGAATGTGTGAAAACACAAAAGTAACAAAGGAAGAGGATAATTCAGAAAAAGGAAAAAAAGCATGACAAACTCTGACATTCTGCCTATCAAGTCACAATGCATCTTCCCAGGAGGAAGGAGACAGTACTACATCTGAGTCTATCATTAAGAGCTCTCCCTTTAGGATAACTGTTGCTAAACTACAATGAACTCTTCCATTTTGTGGTTTTGATTCTTGCAAATAAAAAGGAGTGCTGCCTTTAAAAACTCTTGGGCTAATGGATATTCTCCAGATACACCTAATGACAACAACTGAATCTGGTCAACAGAAACAATCTTCGTGGCCTTCAGGAAGCATATCCTACTGAACACCACATAAATAAGGATTAGTGGATCAGGCAGCCTTGACATATTTTAATAATATGGTATTAGGATGTATGTGCCTTTAGGATCAATGATTTTGATTTAAGAGCCAGCTTGATTAAAGTTTGCTGGAGCCTGTGGGTCTACTTTAATAAAATCTAGAATTATCAGATTCCTCCTCAAAGGAGGAGGATTTAGGCTATATATAGAATATATTTACTTCAGAAGGAGCAATTGCAATTAAAACTGCAGCAGTTCAAACAGGGAGAGAAACACTGTGATTACTTTAAAATATAAGAACTCAGCAAGGATAGCTCAAGGCAGCTAAAGTAAGATCAATAACTTCAATCGCCACCAATGTCTCGATCCATTAGGAGACTACCATTTTCTCATTGAAATCCCTCCTAGAGGCTTTAAAAATTCTTGAAGAAGTTTACTCCTCCATTAACGTGATGGAAACAAAACAAACAACAAAATCACCCAGTGCTACTCAAGTTGGTGGTCATTACCTCATTTCAATTACTTCATCACTACTGGACCATCACTTAAAACACTTTCAACAGAAGCTTTGTATTTCTGATGGAAAACCACAGAGATTTATTCTGCTAGCAGGTGGAAAGAATCATGGATTCTTTTGATCTAAGCCCTTCACCAAGTTGCCTCTTATAAAAGCAACTGTGGAACTCAAGTATTCTACCTTTATAGTCAATACCTTTAACTGACTGGTAACAAATGAAAGAATACAGTATTTCTACTTAAAATTAAATAACATGACAAAGCAGGATGCCCAACTTTTTTGTTACAATCATTTCCAAGTCAGTGCTACGCGTGCTCAGGCACCTCAGTCATGTCTGATGCTTTGCCATGACCGAAGTGGCTGAGCACGCGAGCACGCGTGGCCAGGCCTGGAAGTGACTGTGCCACATCTTACAGGAAATAGGGAGGAAGGAGAGAAAGAAGGAAAGAAAGAGGGGCAAGAAGGGGAGGCAGGAAGGAAACAAGGGGAAAAGGAAGGAAGGAACTTCAAAAAGGAGCAAGGTCTACTATGTTTTGGGTTTTAGTAGTTAGTTGCAATGGCACCCCACTCCAGTACTCTTGCCTGGAAAATCTCATGGACAGAGGAGCCTGGTGGACTGCAGTCCATGGGGTCGTGAAGAGTCGGACATGTTCAGTTTTTCATGCATTGGAGAAGGAAATGGCAACCCACTCCAGTGTTCTTGCCTGGAGAATCCCAGGGACGGGGGAGCCTGGTGGGCTGCCGTCTCTGGGGTCGCAGAGTTGGACACAACTGAAGTGACTTAGCAGCAGCAGCAGTTAGTTGCTTACACTAGGTGATTCACTCATAAGGAAAACATTTCCTTCATAGTCATCTTAAGTCAGGAAAAAAAAAATTTCTTGCTGGAGACACAATGCGCTGCATTGAGAGTTCTTTCTTTGTGCTGTTTCATTACTAGAAAAGCTCATCTTAGGACAAAAAATGATCTGCAACAGTACGGTGTTTTATTAGTGATTGTACAACTGAGGACAATGAAGTTCTGGCTGTTTATATTTTTGTGCACAAATTATCATATCTTAAGGGAACAATCATCAATTCTCTAATTTCCCCTTCTCAGATTATGACTGCAACACCTCTGTTTCGCAAAATCCATGTAAAAAAAGAAAGAAAAATTCAGTCAATAATCCAGATGCTTTCAATCATTTTATGGATAAATTACTGTGAGATAAAGCACCTGGGTAAATGACAATTCATCTATTACCCAGAATTATGAATCATGTAGATACAACTCTCCTATATAAAGCAGCAAGACCAATTTCCTTCATGAAAGCATTTCATGTTTACATTATTACAATCCAAAACAAGGGTTTAATGCTTCAGTGGTGTTGAACAGTGACAATTCTTTATTAAATGCAGAAGATCCAGGTTCAATCCCTCGGTCGGGAAGGTCCTCTGAAGAAGGGAATCAACTCCTACAAGGAGTTGATCTGTTCCTGGATTTTTTTACAGATTAGTTTGCAGTTTAGAATCTTAGGTGTTATTTAAATCAGACATCAGAGAGCGTTGATATTAACAGATCAAAAGAGTCACTGGAAATCTGTTGTTGCTAATAAAAATTTCACTTGAGTAACAAAAAAATTGCTGCTGCTGCTGAGATGCTGAGTCATGTCCAGCTCTTTCTGACTCCACAGACTGCACCCCACCAGGCTCCTCTGTCCATGGACTTTTCCAGGCAACAGTACTGGAGTGGGTTGCCACTTCCTACTCTACGGGACCTTCCCAAACCAGTGATAGAAACTTCATCCCTCACATCTCCTGCACTGGCAGGCAGATTCTTTACCACTAGCGGCACCTGGGAAGCCCAACAAAAACAATGTCGTAATATAAATGGGTTGACTGTAGAATGCCTTCTTAGAACCCAAGTCACAGGAACTAATCAATTTTCACTCATACGTTTTAGTTACTTAACATATGCCTTACTAATTCCAAATTATAAATCACGGTTTCTTAACAGCTCATTTGTATACATATATTAATGTAATCAGAGAGCAAATTCATAAATTATGCATTGTATCTGAGGCTCATAAAAGTGTATGATTGTATAAAATAATATCAATTTCTAATCAACAAGTAAGAACAACCTTGTAGAAAATTTGAAATTTTAAATAAAGAAAAATATTCCTTTGGTGAAAGATTAACCTTCCTTGAAATGTTATCAGGTTTTTACTGACATACCTCTTTCAGAAGCTCACACCATTTATTTGATATGCAAAATATTAGGAAATTTATAAACGAGCTAGAAATATCAAATCTTCTCTTCCTTCTGAGTTAATAATAACCGATAAAGTGTTTACCTTTTCCCCTAGTAATCTGACATCTTAAGAAAGTTGAACATTTGCAAACATTAAACTTCATTTCTCAATTATTTACCACAACATATATCATTGAAAATAGTGAACTAGTTTATTTTATGCCAATGAATAAAGATTCTAACTGAATTTTCTGTTAGTTGCAGACACCTGTACCACCTAGGATGAATTTTTTTTTTAATAATGATCAAAACCACTAAAATAGCTAGTTATCTGAAAGCAAATGTGAAAGTGTAGGTTGCTCAGTCATGTCTGACTCTTTGCAACCCCACAGACTATAGCTTGCCAGGCTCCTCTGTCCATGGAATTCTCCAGGCAAGAATATTGGAGTGGGCTGTCATTCCCTTCTTCAGAGGACCTTCCTGATCAAGGGATTGAACCTGGATCTTCTGCATTGCAGGCAGACTCTTTTTTCTTTTTTTCAAAATCAAAATATGTAAGCCTTTATTCTAGGACCATTTCCAACTTGGTCTTTTTTTAAAATTTATTTATTTAAATTGGAGGCTAATGCATGCAGATTCTTTACCTACCATCTAAGCCACCAGGGAAGTGCAGCTAGATACTTACACCTACACACCTATCCCTATGTATGTATTTGTGTACTCAATTGGATACAGTATCAAATGCTGTAAAAATAAATGCGGTGGATGGAAAGAATCAGTTATTGTTAGTAGAAGTTCACTATGTTTTCCACAGTAATGAGCAGCCATTAAAAGCTGATTAAGGTGACAGCACGCTGACATAATGTGGTGATTAATTCCCTGTGAACGATACATAAAGAAAAACTGCAAACTCACATGGAACTCAGTACTCACCAGAGACCTCTTATGCTTGTTTCTCAGGCTTCAGTGAGCTTTGCTGTAAGCCTGGATTCACTAACTGCATACGTCTGCACAGGCTATTATGTGCAAATATCAATAAGAAAAAGTAAAGGAATCATAATTTTATTTATTAACGCACTGATTTCCTTCAACAGTCTTCAGCATAGTCACTTTTAATGGAGCCAGGGGTTGGGCACAGAACTCTTCTGCAAGTATTTGTGTAAGGTCACTTGTATATTGGAAACAAATTGTGTGTTGACCAGGAAAGGAAAACCATCATGGAAAGCAGTCTTAAAGGTAATCAAATATGTTCCTCTTTACGCCCAGGAAAATAACTGTTGGAATATTCCTGGTGAATAGGCGATGCATCCAGTCTATAGATGCTCTTCCATACAGAGCAGTAATTCCTCACTTGTTTTCTACACGTATTTTACACAGGGCATTGCTTTCTCCACATTCAATCTTATCCTTTTTATTTCCCAAATAGTTACAAATCTGAATTTAGATAAGAAATTTCTTCCTTAGCAAATCAAATTAGACAGAATAGAACCTTTCTTTCTGATTTTCATCTTATTTAAAGAACGTGTATTCTTCTCTGATCATTCATTTTATAATTCAAATTACAAAGACTATAGAAAACATAATTTTTCCAAAAGAGCAACATCCAAGAAGATAAAACAAAAAGTATAATTTATCAGAATCAAAGAGTTCCAAAATATTAAACACCAAACTTCAGGTTTAGTCTCTCAATCTTCTAGACTGAATTATTTTAAAATGAGACCTAATTTTTACTAAGAAATTTTATTATTTTAATTAAAATTTGATGCCCTGCCTAAAATGTTCAGAAGATGTAAATTCTGAAAACACTCATATACAACTGTTGATCTAATTAGTTGAACTAAGTAGGATAGAGCTGAAATATATCCATATGAAGGCTACAAGGCTCTCATAACTCATAGCTACTTTCAGTGAGCCAATGGCAAAGCCAGCAAAATCACTACCTTCGGTGACAGGGAAAAGAAATTCCAGATGAACTACTTACTTGCACATATGTACACATCATCCCTCAAAAGAAGTTACCAAAGTTTTATTCTATCCACTTAATATGACAAGTTGTTTCCCAAGGATCACTCAGTGGGAGGAAAATAGAGAATAAATAAGTAAATAAATAAATTACACATATAATGATAAGTGTGTTGGAGAAAAATACATTTGTTTGTCGAGTGCTGAGCAGAAGAGATTTAATCCTAAGAAAGGACCAGAGAAGCACAGGAAACTCTAGAAAAGAAACAGAGCTTTAAAAAAGTACTCTTGGAGCAGTTATATGAAAGCTAGGTTACAGGAAAGCAGAGAGAACAGAGACAAGTGATGACGATAATTTCAGTAAGGGTAGATGACAGTGTGGCTGCTGCAGCTCAAAGGCAATCGGAGCGCTGAAGGTGGGATGAATTCAAAGAAAACCTGAGATTTAGTGACTCACCAGATACATGAAACGAGGATGAGAACGCAGACGAGGTCTCAGGGCTTTATATCCAAGGTCAAGAGAATGATAGTATCAATGTAATTTAAGAAGATTTTTTAACAAAAGGATCATCAAATAATTGCTTACTTCTACTGAAGCCAGAACCGCCTGATTGCTGAGTTCGTGCCTGATGGTCACAATTCAGAATTCCCTCCCATCCCTGCAGTGTTTCTCAGCGTTTCTGCAATATTTATGGACATGTGTGGAAAATTCTCACCCGTTTGCCACCAGTGGTCTAGCACAGGTACTCTGAAGACCTTTTTGGACCATTCCAGCGTCTCCACATCACATCGTTCTCCAGCCACAAACAGTGTTTTGAACCTGAGTATTAGAGGGAGAGTGAATTGAAATTATTCCTTGAAAATAAACTGAAATAATTTCAGTTTTTGCCTTCTTTTAAACACTGTAGAATCCAATCACGTTAATTCTCAGGGGAAGCCACTGCAGAATGGTTGCAGAAAGCAGGCATCGTTTGCTGGACCCAGCACGCCGTGAAGCACTAATGCACTGCAGTCGTGTCTGCCTCTTTGGGACTCTGTGGACAGCAGCCCGCCACGCTCCTCTGTCCACGGGATTCTCCAGGTAAGAGTACTGGAGTGAGCTGCCATGCGCTCCTTCCAGGGGGTTTTTATGACCCAGGGCTTGAACCCGTGTCTCTTAAGATTCCTGCATTGGCAGATGGGCTCTTTATCACTAGCGCCACCCAGGAAGGCCCCCGTATAACTAAATACATATCACAGCACTGGAGAGAAACGCTTCAAAAGCAGAATTCAGTTATAGCTTTTCAGTTTTGAGAAAAGCAACTGAGTTGATCTTTGCAATATATCTGTCATATTCATCTAATTATCAAAAAATGAAAAATCTTTTCCTCCTTGACATTACCTCTGCTAATTTTAGCTCCAAATTTGATTGCTGTATTCTAAGTCTATGCACAAAAATACGCTCCAGAGTATCAGCTAAGGTGACAAATGTGCTCATAGATATGACACACTTGCTCCGTCTCATGAGTTCCTTCGATAAACATGACCCTGACTACAACATATATTTCTATTTCAAGGACATATAGGAAAGGTAGGGGAAAGGTAGGTGATTTAAAAATAAATGGCATTGTGGCCTTCCAGGATAAAAAAGCTCTTATCAAAAGGAATAAATGATTACTAAGAGATGAACAATCCTTTGCAGGGAACAGATGCCACAGTGCATAAAGGATGAAACAGAAAAACACAGAATTGGCTTGACACCATTGGTGGTTCCCTGAGAGAAAAACTATTTTTTTCTTCCATTCTCAATGCCCCAGTGGCCTGTCTGTCAAAACAAAGAAGGTGTGTATAAAAACCTAATTCACTACCATTAAAATAAAAACATAAATAAATACAAATCAAATGTAAAAACCTGCCTACCCATTCTGTACAATATAGTGTAGCCACAGAAGATTTCTCATTCCATTATTTCATAAAAATCTCATGAAGATTCATATATTCCCACACTATGCTCCACACTAAGGAGCCTCTATGCTGCCCCTGCCACAAACATATATCTCATTCTATAATTACTTGCTTCTTGCTTATTTCTCACAGCTCCTTAGGATCATTCATCTTTATGACATCAATACCAATCAAAATATCTGAGATTTTTAGATACTTAAACTTTACACAAACTACATATATATTTGCAATTCAAGCAAATATATTACCTAAAATTACCTAAAATTTAGGTAATCAAATATGTGTTCACTGATAACTTGCTTGAAATTAAAATCTGGATTATCAGTTATGACCTCATCAGACAGAAATGTTATAGCAGGAAGAAATAAATAGTAACACATTAAGATTTAAAGTAGGCTAAAATATAGCAAAGACTAAAGTTTTAAAGTTTAAAATAAGGTTGATATATCTATAATTTTAGATACGATATAAAAACTAGACAAAATAAGGATATAAATGCCATACCATTGATAACCTTATGACTGAAAAACATTAACATATTTTAATTGTATCTTATTCAAACTATCAAAACTATTATTTTAAACTTCTGCGATTAAGTGTATTACACATTTCTAGGGTAAATGAGGAGCAAGTGAAGCCATCTGGAGAGCCAGTCCTGGGCCTTGTAACAAAGGGGCTTATAGAACTTTCTAAAGAATTTGGATTTCATCATAAAGGTGGTGAGGGGTGTGATCACTCACCTAGAGCCAGACATCCTGGAATGTGAAGTCAAGTGGGCCTTAGAAAGCATCACTATGAACAAAGCTAATGGAGGTGATGGAATTCCAGTTGAGCTATTTCAAATCCTGAAAGATGATGCTGTGAAAGTGCTACACTCAATATGCCAGCACATTTGGAAAACTCAGCAGTGGCCACAAGACTGGAAAAGGTCAGTTTTCATTCCAGTCCCAAAGAAAGGCAATGCCAAAGAATGCTCAAACTACCGCACAATTGCACTCATCTCACATGCTAGTAAAGTAATGCTCAAAATTCTCCAAGCCAGGCTTCAGCAATACGTGAACCGTGAACTTCTCATTTCAAGCTGGTTTTAGAAAAGGCAGAGGAACCAGACATCAAATTGCCAACATCCGCTGGATCGTGGAAAAAGCAAGAGAGTTCCAGAAAAACATCTATTTCTGCTTTATTGACTATGCCAAAGCCTTTGACTGTGTGGACCACAATGAACTGTGGATAATTCTGAAAAAAATGGGAATACCTGACCACCTGACTTGTCTCTTGAGAAACCTATATGTAGGTCAGGAAGCAACAGTTAGAACTGGACATGGAACAACAGACTGGTTCCAAATAGGAAAAGGAGTATGTTAAGGCTGTATATTGTCACCCTGCTTATTTAACTTATATGCAGAGTGCATCATGAGAAATGCTGGGCTGGAAGAAGCACAAGCTGGAATCAAGGTTGCCAGGAGAAATATCAATAACCTCAGATATGCAGATGACACCACCCTTATGGCAGAAAGTGAATAGGAACTAAAAAGCTTCTTGATGAAAGTAAAAGAGGAGAGTGAAAAAGTTGGCTTAAAGCTCAACATTCAGAAAATGAAGATCATGGCATCTGGTCTCATCACTTCATGGGAAATAGATGAGCAAACAGTGGAAACAGTGTCAGACTTTATTTGGGGGCTCTCAAATCACTGCAGATGGTGATTGCAGCCATGAAAGTAAAAGACACTTACTCCTTGGAAAGAAAGTTATGACCAATCTAGGTAGCATATTCAAAAGCAGAGACATTACTTTGCCAAAAAAAGGTGAAAAGTTGTTGTTGAATCACGATGCCGGGATTCTTGGCTTCCGGAGGAGAATTCAATCCAGGGCCAGAGACAAGGCTTGATCACTGAGAGCTTTTATGTAATAAAGTTTTATTAAAGTATAAAGGAGACAGAGAAAGCTTCTGACACAGGCATCAGAAGGGGACAGAAAGAGTGCCCCCTGCTAGTCTTTAGCTGGATGTTATATAGTCACTAGCAGTCTGTTAATCAAAGAAAGGAATGTCTTAAAACTCAGAGTGGCACCAGGCCCCTCACCCATAAGATGCATTTTGGATAATCTTGGCACAAAATGGTTCATCCTGGGCCATAAAATGATTAACTTGAATCTTGAAGAAGGGCAGATCACCATATAAATAGTTTCATTTACATAGATTAGAGGAACAATATCTGAGTATAACATACTGGTTTGTCAAGTAGGTTCTGAGCCAAGAGGCAGAACCTACTTGAAGACAGAGTTTGGGGTAAATCCATAGTACATTAGCATAGCTTAAGATAAACATTTCCATAAGAAAAAGGCATTGGTTATCTCTAGGTTTGAGAAGGCAATGGCAACCCACTCCAGTACTCTTGCCTGCAAAATCCCATGGATGGAGGAGCCTGGTAGGCTGCAGTCCACGGGGTCGCTAAGAGTCAGACACGACTGAGCGACTTCACTTTCACTTTTCACTTTCATGCATTGGAGAAGGAAATGGAGACCCACTCCAGTATTCTTGTCTGGAAAATCCCAGTGAGGGGGGAGCCTGGTGGGCTTCCATCTGTGGGGTTGCACAGAGTCGGACACGACTAAAGCGACTTAGCACGATAGCAACTCCAAGTAAATCCAGGTGTCATTATGGCAACACAGTATTTTAAGAGAAACCTTTTAAATTTGTATAGAGAAGGAAAAAATATTGGAAGTTTGTTTCCTCCTGCCGCTTAAGAAAGATAAAAATGTCTGACATTTGCAGGCTATTTCCTCCATTTGGAGACCCCTGTCCTTCCTGCCTGTTACCCTCTTAAAGGTCCATCTAGTCAAGGCTATGGTTTTTCCAGTGGTCACGTATGGATGTGAGAGTTAGACTGTGAAGAAAGCTGAGCACTGAAGAATTGATGCTTTTGAACTGTGGTGTTGGAGAAGACTCTTGAGAGTCCCTTGGACTGCAAGGAGATCCAACCAGTCCATCCTAAAGGAGATCAGTCCTGGGTGTTCATTGGAAGGAATGATGCTAAAGCTGAAACTCCAATACTTTGGCCACCTCATGCAAAGTGTTGACTCATTGGAAAAGACTCTGATGCTGGGAGGGATTTGGTGCAGAGGAGAAAGGAACGACAGAGGATGAGATGGCTGGATGGCGTCACCCACTCAATGGACATACGTCTGAGTGAATGCCGGGAGTTAGGGATGGACAGGGAGGCCTGGAGTGCTGCGATTCAGGGGGTCGCAAAGAGTCGGACACAACTGAGCGAGTGAACTGAACTGAACTGAAAGATTTTCAGCAGAAGAGTGGCACAGTGAGATTTTTGGTTTAGGAAGACACCACTGGCAGGAGTGGGGAGGATGGAAAGAAGGTCAGGGCAGGAGCCCAGGGCCCCAGGTTTGGGAGGCTATTACCATCACAAAGAAGTGGTGAGACCTGAACCCAGGCAGCTCCAGGGGGGAAAGATGGAGGTGGGCGGATTATATCTGAGAAGTCTGAGCAACAGGACTTATCACCACTGACACCTCCCGTTTCCTTGAAAAGTCTTTTAGAAATATTTGTATGTCATTGGAAGAAGAAAAACCAATACATAAACAAACACCAAACCCAAACTTTAAAATACCTGATCCTAAATCAAAGTAAAATTCAAGAAAACAGGATTAAAAGGAAAACACAGGTATCCATGATGAATCGTAGAAGCAAAAAAGACTGAATGAAAAGGTCTACTGTTCACTGCTTGGGGGCTGCCTCAAACCCTGGTAGCTCAGATAGTAAAGCATCTGCCTACAATGAGGGAGACCAGGGTTCGATCCCTGGGTCGGGAAGATCCCCTGAAGAAGGAAATGGCAACCCACTCCAGTATTCTTGCCTGGAAAAGCCCATGGACTGAGGAGCCTGGTAGGTTACAGTCCATGGGGTTGCAAAGAGTCGGACACGACTGAGTGACTTCACTTTCCTTTCCTTTCAAACCATACTTCTAAACATACACCTTTAATGACTGATCATGGATACTTGCTTCACAATTTAGATTAACTTTACAGAATCATTTTGCTGTTGTATAATATTACAGGAAATTTTTTGAACAGAAAGAACACATACAGGTGTATGTACATACTAGGATTTCTGTTATATTTTTGCATTTATGACTATAGGAGGTTTCAAGCATGGTTTTCTTACTAACCAACAGAGAAGTTATTTTTTGTATTTCACTGAAAGTGTAATCATATTCTAGAGCATATTGTACTTTTCTACCTTCTTTCTTTGTAATAACACATGTAACAGAATTTATTAGTCTCAAATTTTTCTTTAAGAGCAGAAGTAAATATCCAACTGTCTGATATCTGAAAACAAGAATAATATGCATTTAGATAATTTGTATTAAAATTTATAAAATGAATATGTTTGGCTGAGTCAAATACTATAGGCAAAGAACAACAAAAAGGAAGTACTTTATGGACATCAGAGGCCACATTTCCATCATCTATCAAGCCACAGATTTCTTCAAAAAGCTCTGCAAATCCAGATAATCATGTGTTTAGTTGATATATGAAACTTAAGAACTAGAATTTCAACAGTCTTCAGTAATGAAAATGTAATGTAAAATACAGTCATTTAAAAATGTTATCACACAATACAAAATAATCTTTTGCTAATCAAGGGGCAACTAATACTTTGATATTACCATCATTTTTTTAATTTTTAATTAATTTTGGGGCTTTTTTTCCCTACCAAGTAAACTTCAACTAACTTAATTAATTGATTGTAATAATAAAAAAATGCATAGCATTGATTCCTTATTTCATTATAAATTTCAGTCTTATGTATCTTTAAACTTATTATTTAATATTATGGTTTATATTATAATTATATTGTCTTTTTATCTTTTAACTATACATTGGTATCATCATGATGGCAATCTTCATAACGGTACTAATAAGCAAAATGGAAAGGTATGATATTCAACAAACAATAGTAAAAGTGGTGTTTGCCTTCTCTGCAAGTCAGAAAACTCCTCTCCATTTTCATTAAAATCACCTTAGTATTTACCAGAAGCAGAGGTAAAATTTGGGGCTCACTAGTAATTTAGGGACTTCCTTGGTGGTTCAGATGATAAAGAGTCTACTTGCAATGCAGGAGACCTGGGTTCAATCCCTGGGTTGAAGAATCCCCTGGAGAAGCGAATGGCAAGCTATTCCAGTATTTCTTGCCTAACATCAAAGAGCACAGATGATCTTTTCTCCCTAAATACACTAGAAACTATCTATCTATATTTGTATTAAAATTCCTAAAACTGCCCCAAAGTTACTATTTTTATCAATTACGAACTTCAAATTATATAATGAATATAAACACACTATAAATAAAGATAAAATTCAAGAATAAGACATGACTGACAGAACAATTTAAAATCTTTTAATAAATATTTAATCCAGTATTATTTAACTCCTAATTTCTCACAATAAGCAAAACCATACTACATAATTTTATATTTTTAAAACCAAATGATTACTTAGTATAAATCTATAAAGACAAATTATAATTTAAAGATAAATTCAAGCCTAAGGGCAAGAGTTGTATTCTTATTTTTTAAAGGAGATTTAGTTCTTTAGGTTTGCAAAAAAGGAATACTAACATTTTGGACATGAGTTTGAGTGAACTCCGCGAGTTGGTGATGGACAGGGAGCCCTGGCGTGCTGCAATTCATGGGGTCGCAAAGAGTCGGACATGACTGAGCGACTGAACTGAACATTTTCCAACAGTGAAATTTCTCATTAATGACCTTGCCACTACTTTATTAATTTCACAAACAGATGAATGCCCCATTTTAAAAATTCAAAAATATATTATTTAAAAATTTATAAAAGTGAAAATTAGCCATTTTCACAGTTATTTGGACTCTCTGGAGAGAAAATTTACTCATATTCATTATATACATCCTGACTCTGCACTGTACAATATGGTAGCTACTATCTTTGGCTATTTAAAATGTAGTTAAAATTGAAAAAACTTAAAAATATAAATTTCTTCACAGTAGTAACCCTTTGTCAAGAGTTCAGTAGTGACATGTTGCTGGTAGTTACTATGCTATAGATATCCGTTTTCCTGGATGGTGCTCCCCTAGATTGGTATAGGGTAATTCAGTATATGAGAGAGACTCCGACAATGGCAACACATGGGAAGAGAACCTACTTCCAAATGTGTAACACTAAAAGGATAAACAAATGACAATATACAGTACCCAGAGTAGAAAAAATGGAGAGAGATGAATGGGAATGAGATCTATACATCTTTCCTCATTTCTATATAAAATCAAGCACAATTCAACACTCAAATAAAGTTGGAAATTAAGCAATAAGGGAAACAGTAAAATGGTATTGTTGTTAAATTAATTTTATTCCAAAATACACAGGAAGCTGCATAATAATGGATAAAAAGCCAAAGTGAAATTATGGTGAAGAATTTTTGGTAATAAAGTATAAGCAGAAGAAAACTAAAATGAATATTTTCTTTCAAGGTGCATAAACTACCAAACAAGAGAAGACTACTCTTCACTTGTGCCAACATAGGTTAAATAAAATATATCATTTCAGTAATGCCTCCTCCGAGGCCAGTGGCGGCAGGGAGGAGAAACACCACGTCTGAGGTCTAGGGTGGCCGGGAGAAGCCACCACGCCCCCGAGGCCAGGAGCGGCAGCTGGGAGAAGCCACCACGCCCCCGAGGCCAGGAGCGGCAGCTGGGAGGAGCCACTACGCCCCCGAGGCCAGGGCCGGCGGCTGGGAGGAGCAACCCGAGGAGTGGTGGCTGGGCAGGCACAGGAGGGCCTAACAGCTAGGTATTGTTTTTGCTTTGGCTCTATTCCTTCATTCTGTCTGGAGTTATTTCTCCACTGATCTTCACTTGAGCGCCGGCAGCAGAAGCAGCTGCCGCACTTGAGCGTGGCTGAGAGCTACCCCATGTCTGAGGTCAGGGGCAGCAGCCTAGAGTGCCAGGTTGCGACGGCGCAGGAACGGCCCAGAGGAGCTACCCCGCGTCCGAGGTCAGTGGTGGCTGGGAGGTGCTACCCCGTGTCTGAGGTCAGGGGCAGCAGCTGAGAGGAGATACCCTGCGTCCGAGATCACTGGTGGCCGGAGGAGACACCTCATCCCCGAGGCCAGGGCCGGCGGCTGGGAGGAGCAACCCGAGGAGTGGTGGTTGGGCAGGCACAGGAGGGCCTAGAGGAGCTATCCTACGTTGAAGGTCAGGAACGGTGGCGGTAAGGAGATACCCCTCGTCCAAGGTAAGGTGCAGTGGCTGCGCTTTGCTGGAGCAACTGTGAAGAGATACCCCACGCCCAAGGTAAGAGAAACCCAAGTAAGATGGTAGGTGTTGCAAGAGGGCATCAGAGGGCAGACACACTGAAACCATACTCACAGAAAACTAGTCAGTCTAATCACACTAGGACCACACCCTTGTCTAACTCAGTGAAACCAAGCCATGCCTGCGGGGCAACCCAAGATGGGTGGGTCATGGTGGAGAGGTCTGACAGGATGTGGTCCACTGGAGAAGGGAATGGCAAGCCACTTCAGTATTCTTGCCTTGAGAACCCCATGAACAGTATGATCAGGGGAGTTTATTGCAATTTCTCTTACATTAAAATCTCATGGACTAAAATCTCATACTCTGTGTCTATACCTATTTGAAAGAGTTGGTGTTTTGGTCTTGAAATTCATTCAATACCAAATGAACACCTATTAAATCTGATATTTAATAGGTGTTCATTTATTGGTGATTAATGGATATTCATTTGGTATTATTTGACGCTTTATACTTCATGCAAATTAGAAATGGTTTCTTGCCTTTACAGTGAAGGATATCATCGGAAACCTAGGTAACAAATGGGAAGAGATGATGTGGCAAACAGCAGCCTTTAGCTTGATCGCCACACACCTCTGTGCCCTGTAATCAGAACGCATTTGTCAGAAAAGGGACACTACAAGAACAAGGTCACTATTTCTTCAAAGCCCCTGGAATTGTGTTAAGACATGGATACTAGACACAGCCTCAGATGTTTTTACCAAAACCTATGTTTCTCTTCTTTCACTGAAATGGAGTA
This sequence comes from Aepyceros melampus, assembly GCA_006408695.1. Lineage (NCBI taxonomy): Eukaryota > Metazoa > Chordata > Mammalia > Artiodactyla > Bovidae > Aepyceros > Aepyceros melampus. The sequence goes on along the minus strand of SJXQ01008603.1, from coordinate 103,220 downwards.
AACTAAATCACAATGTAGTAAATAAAGTGAACAGAAATATAAGATTATTTTATGAACACACTGTATGCTCATTTTATGAACATTTTATGTAAGTCCAGATCCCATTTTTTTTCCCCAGAAGAAACAAATGAACCAAATCACTGACCCTGCCCAAATTGAAATCTTTTTGCTTACATCTGCAATTGCTGTACAGTATCTGTTTTAACCCTTTGTTTTGGCCCATAGCAGCATAAAATTCATAACATCTGGCATTTAATTTAAAAATTTCAAATTGACTTAATTTAAAACCAATTTTGACTTGAAGAAACTACAAAATCCTTTTAGTTTATGATAGCAGTGACCTATTTCAGAAAGGTTCAATGAGAACTGATGCTGGAAACTGCCTTGAAGATGCAAATTGCTGTAATTATCTCAGAATGTACATATCATTAAGCTAAAATGAATGGCAATAAACCAGCACAAAAGTATCTATTCTGAGCACATTATTACAAAACAACAGGAAAATAATTTCCTTCACTCTTTCAACATAGGTAATTTGGACTATAATTTGCACATTTTATCTGTATAAGTAAAATCAAGTATTTTCCCTCTATTTAGACTGTCTATTTTCAAAAGGTAGATATTATATATATACATATATATTTATATGTATGTACATGTGCCTGCTAAGTCGCTTCAGTCTGTCCAACCTTTTGTTACCTATGGACTGTAGCCCGCCAGGCTCCTCTGTGCATGGGATTCTCCAGGCAAGAGTACTAGAGTGGGTTGCCAAGACCTCCTCCAGGAAATCTTCCTCATCCCGGGATCAAACCTGCGTCTCTTATGTTTCCTGCATCTCTTATGTTTCCTCTGGGTTCTTTACTACCAGAGAGAGTGAGGCTTCCCAGGTGGTGCTAGTGGCAAAGAACTAGATTACAAACACACATGCATATACATATATGTATAAATCACAGTTAGCCTTCTGCTTTAAGGAAAATATAAGCAGAGTAGTTTTAAAAAGAGAACTATTTTGAGAAAATTTGAACAGAAATAAACAGGGCACGGTATTAAAAAATATTCACAGTATAGCTAAATTTCCAACTCTTTCAAAAACAGATTTAGAACAGCCATGCTTAACATTCAGAACCTCTGACGTTTCCCGTAATGGTACCATCGTGCTAGAAAAAACACAGTGTTCCGTTACCCACTGTGATTGCAGTTTTAATGTCATTTGCCCTGTGCATCCCAAGCTCACCTTGTCAGAGAGTACTGCTTCCCCAAGGCTGCCCCAGGATCCTGTTGGCGGATCGCTCTAATTGCAGTCGGCGCAGTAAACAAAGCAGCCACGCCATGCTCCGCGAGCACACGGAAATAGGCTCCGGCATCTGGTGTTCCCACAGGCTTCCCCTACAACGAGATTCATTCAAAATGTCACCAGATAAAACGTCTCCTATTTCATCGACTGCTCAATACTTACACATTTAACATAGCAATATTAATAAAATGGGGTTCTCGATGGATCTTAGTTTTAATATGTTCTATCATAAATAAACAAAATGCCCAGGCATCAGACAAGCAATTTGCTTCAATACTGTATCCTAAAAGCTTTTCAAATTGCAACTTGTCCTTTCTTAGTTTTGAAACATAAAGGACTAGAAATATATATATATATATAATTCAAATCAATAAAACAGTCTTCTATTTTCCAAGCAATTAAATATATTGTTTTGTCTGGCAGACTACTGAGAAATGTGGTTACTATGAATTTCTAACATTACGCATTTTTCATGATCTCCATTAAAAATGACAAGAGCAAGTCTCAAGATATATGAGAAGAAACCTGGAATCACAGTGATTTCTCAGCATTGACCTTTTCAATTATATGTCTCACTTCAAGAAAGCCAACTTCTAAGAATTAAAAAAAAAATCTAATAAGATATCTCAAAATGTAGGTTTTCCACAGCCTCAAAATGACATTATGCATGTTCAACAGATAATCCACTCACAAAAACCTAAAAATCTTTATGGACTATGCAATTCAAAAGGACATAAAACATTTTTACCTGAAAATGAGCATGGCATAAATAAATCAGTAATTCTGTAAAAAAATCAATATATCCCATAAAATCTATGTTGGCCCAACTATATTCCCTCATTACTCAATCCATTCTCATCACTGGTAACTTCTCTCTTTGTTTCTGAAGTCAGGTCCTGGAATGTTTATATGTATATAATGTATATTTCACAGTCAAATCCTTTTGGAAGTGGTTGAGATAAATAGGTTTCCTATTTTGGGCCATTTCTTGAAAATTGAAGCACGTATGAGCATCCTATGGACCTTATTTATATCCTGGAAAACACACTTGGGAAACACTGAACTATGGTAAGCAAAGAAAAGAAGAGAAAAAGAAAGAAGGAGGGAGGGAGGAAGGAAGAAAAGAATTTGCTCGAAGCCAACTTAGAGCTTTCCCCAAACAACTAATAAAGGAGTGGATGATGATATGACACTTATCATATCATAAACATGATATAATCGCCATTTAGTAATTTTGATTCACTATCCGCTTCTAATTGAATCTCTCCTAGGGTACTATTTAGTTTTTACCTATTTTTTTAAGTTATACTCAATATTCTTTAATATTGTTATATTTTCCTTTTTTTAATTACCTCTTTATTATATTCTGCTACTTCTCCTTTTGCTCTTTAAGTACCAAAGATACTTCTTGCAATTAGAAATTCATTTCTATTCTCACAACTACCCTGAAACCTGCTTTTAATTTATTTCACTACCATCCTACACAGGTCAACACATTGCCATAGTAGAAAAAGCTGCCAAATACATTTTGGCAACTCATGTATGTACTTTAACTTATACATATTGAAGGCATGAGCATATCAGCACCAACTTTATTATTTCTAACCAAGGGAGGTAAAGATCTGACTTTTATTTCTTCAGTCCGTCTTAGGCGCTGATCACCGGGGGAGGTAGACTGTAACCTTGGAAACTTCACCTCACCCCCATATAAATGATTCTTCAACTGACCTTACACAATTGACTTGCCCTGTCAATGCTGCCATTTTCTTGTCTGCTAAATAAGAATAAATCACTTTTCCAATAAGTCTTTGATAAGCTAAAAGCACTGAGATAATATTTTAAAGTGGTTTGACCTCTACTGAAGAAGGTTATTTTATAGCCAGTTTGAGCTGAATTCCACTACAGTGCCAGTGTCACGAGACAATGATAATATACTCACTGAAAATGCTACACCCCAGTGGATACCTACACACAGGACATTATTTGCTGTATTTTACAGCACCTTCAAATTAATTATATCTAAGGATAATGAAAAAATAGTTTCTTAGAAATAATAGTTAAAAACTGTACCATATTTTTATAGATAATAAATTCTGACCTTGCATCAAACAAAATTCCATCAATATTATATTTATTAAACATAAAAAATGATGATAACATGTCATTACAATTAGGATACTAATGAAAGTGATGAGTAAAAGCTCACATTTCTTTGTAAGTTAGTTGAACTACTAAAGGTTCAGTTATCTTGCACTAGATTGTCTACTCCTCAGAAGAACATGAGACAACAAGTGATATTTTTTTATTATGGAATTCAAGTTCGTTCAGCCGCTCAAGTCGTGTCCAACTCTTTGCAACCCCATGGACTGCAGCACGCCAGGCTTCCCTATTCGTCACTCACTCCCGGAACTTTCTCAAGCTCATGTCCACTGAGTTGGTGATGCCATCCAACCATCTCATCCCCTATCATCCCTTCTCCTCCTGCCTTCAATCTTTCCCAGCAGCAGGGTCTTTTCAAATGAGTCAGTTCTTTGCATCAGGTGGCCAAAGTATTGGAGTTTCAGCTTCAGCATCAGGCCTTCCAATGAATATTCAGGACTGGTCTCCTTTAGGATGGACTGGTTGGATCTCCTTGCAGTCCAAGGGACTCTCAAGAGTCTTCTCCAACATCACAGTTCAAAAGCATCAATTCATCAGCAATCAGCTTTCTTTATAGTCCAACTCTTACATCCACACACTACTGGAAAAACCATAGCTTTGACTAGATGGACCTTTATTGGCAAAGTAATGTCTCTACTTTTTATTATGCTGTATAGGTTGGTCATAGATTTTCTTCCAAGAAGCAAGCATCTTTTAACTTCATAGCTGTAGTCAACATCTGCAGTGATTTTGGAGCTCCTTCCCCCAAAAAGTCTCTTATTGTTTCCATTGTTTCCCCATCTATTTCCCATGAAGAGATGGGACTGGATGCCATGATCTTAGTTTTCTGAATGTTGAGTTTTAAGCCAGCTTCTTCACTCTCCTCTTTCACTTTTATTAAGAGGCTCTTTAGTTCTTCTTCACTTTCTGCCATAAGGGTGGTGTCATCTGCATATCTGAGGTTATTTCTATTTCTCCCAGCAATCTTGATTCCAGCTTGTGCTTCATCCAGCCAGCATTTTGCATGCTGTACTCTGCATATAAGCTAAACAAGCAGGGTGACAATATACAGCCTTGACATACTTCCCAGATTTGAAACCAGTCTGTTGTTCCATGTACAGTTCTAACTGTTGCTTCTTGATCTGCATACAGATTTCTCAGGAGGCAAGGAAGGTGGTCTAGTATTCCCATCTCTTTAAGAATTTTGCATAGTTTGCTGTGATCCACACAAAGGCTTTGGCGTAGTCAATAAAGTAGATGTTTTTCTGGAACTCTCTTGCTTTTTTGATGATCCAGCAGATGTTGGCAACTTGATCTTAGTTCTTCTGCCCTTTCTAAAACCAGTTTGAACATTGGAATTTCACAGTTCACATACTATTGAGCCTGATTTGGAGAATTTTGAGCATTACTTTGCTAGCGTGTGAGATGAGTGCAATTGTGTGGTAGTTTGAGCATTCTTTGTCATTGCCTTTCTTTGGGATCGGAATGGAATGAAAACTGACATTTTCCAGTCCTGTGGCCACTGCTGAGTTTTCCAGATTTGCTGGCATATTGAATGCAGCACTTTCACAGCATCATCTTTCAGGATTTGAAATAGCTCAACTGGAATTCTATCACCTCCATGAGCTTTGTTCGTAGTGATGCTTCCTAAGGGTTGCTTGACTTCACACTCCAGGATGCCAGGGTCTAGATGAGTGATCGCACCATCGTGTTTATCTGGGCCATGAAGATCTTTTTTGTATAGTTCTTCTGTGTATTCTTGCCACCTCTCCTTAGTATCTTCTGCTTCTGTTAGGTCCTTACCATTTCTGTCCTTTACTGTGCCCATCTTTGCATGAAATGTTCTCTTGGTGTCTCTCATTTTCTTGAAGAGATCTAGAAATCTCTTTCCCATTCTATTGTTTTCCTCTATTTCTTTGCATTGATCACTGAGGAAGGCTTTCTTATCTCTCCTTGCTCTTCTTTGGAACTCTGCATTCAAATGGGTATACTTTTCCTTTTCTCCTTTGCCTTTCAGTATCAAGATCACTTCAGTCACTCAGTCATGTCTGACTCTGTGACCCCATGGACTGCAGCATGCCAGGCTTCCCTGTCCATCACCAGCTCCTGGAGTTTACTCAAACTCATGTCCATTGAGTCCGTGATGCTATCTAACCCTCTCATCCTCTGTTGGCCTCTTCCCCTACCACCTTCAATCTTTCCCAGCAACAGGGTCTTTTCAAATGCATCAGCTCTTCGCATCAGGTGGCCAATAATTGGAGTCTCAGCTGCAAAATCAGTCCTTCCAATGAATTTCCTTTAGGATGGACTGGTTGGATCTCCTTGCAGTTCAAGGGACTCTCAAGAGTCTTCTCCAATATCACAGTTCAAAACCACAGTTCTTCGGCACTCAGCTTTCTTTATAATCCAACCGTCACATCCATACATGACTTGAAAAACCATAGCCTTGACTAGACAGACCTTTGTTGGCAAAGTAATGTCTCTGCTTTTTAATATGCTGTCTAGGTTGATCATAACTTTTCTTCCAAGGAGTAAGCATCTTTTTATTTCATGGCTGCAGCCACCTTTGCCTTTAGCTTCTCTTTTTTTGTCAGCTATTTGTAAGGTGATCCTCCTCAGATAATCATTTTGCCTTTTTGCATTTCTTTCTCTTAGGGTTGGTCTTGCTCCCTGCCTCCTGTTACAATGTCATGAACTTCCATCCATAGTTCTTCAGGCACTCTGTCTATCAGATCGAATCCCTTAAATCTATTTGTCACTTCCATTGTATAATCGTAAGGGATTTGATTTAGGTCATACCTGAATTGTCTAGTGGTTTTCCCTACTTTCTTCAATTTAAGTCTGAATTTTGCAATAAGGAGTTCATGATCATGAATTCTTTATTTCAGAATTACTTTATACTTTCTTAAAACTTCTATTCAATCTCAAATCTTAATATAAATCTATTATATCAAAGAAATTATTGTTTCCCAAAACAGCCTGCTGATTTACATAAATATTAGGTTCTGAATGATATAACAGCTCAGCAAATACAACACAGCACAAAATAAGACCTGTCATCAGAAACCATTGTTGCATACAATCATAATACATTAGACTGTGCTAACATATTCACTAATTTAATAAATATTTATTGATCATCTACAATGGGCTAGAAACTCTTCAAAATCCTAGGAATAATTTTTTGAACAAGCCAGGAAAGGTCCTGCTCTAAAGGAACTTTTACTCTAGTAATTATGGGGGGTTAAGGAAGACACGGTGCCTCAGATGGTAAGGAATCCACCTGCCATGCAGACATATGGGTTTAATCCCTAGTTTGGGAAGATCCCCTGGAGAAGAAAATGGCTACCCACTTCAGTAGACAGAGGAGCCTGGACAGGTTGGCAGGCTTCAGTCCTGAGGTTGCAAAGAGTCAGACATGACTGAATGACTAACACCTTCACTTTCATGTAGTAATACTATTAAAAATTACATAGTAAGTGCTGTAAGCTATTTTGTGTCTAATAATGGAAACGACCACCATAATAAACATAGGACCCGTATGTCTTCAGCACTAGTAGCTTCAGAAAACTAAAGCAAAGCTAGTAAGCCTCCTTAACCACAAACTCTAAATGAAAATGACTTAATAATAATCAAATGGCTTATCGATTTGATGGAATACTCTCCACTCCTCCTCTCCTGCACATATAGGTGCGTGTGCACATATAGACAAGCATGCACACATAAGTAATACAACTCCTTTACAATGCTTTTAAAAATTAACCACTAATACACTAAGCATGGTGAGTTGCTTGGAGACACTGACTCCAGAACTTGTGTATTCAATAAGGGGCAATAGTCCCAAACCCATTCAATTTTAAAATAAGAAGAGTCTAAGATTATAGGAATTTTCAACAAACACACACATCCAAAGCAGTAATACAGCTAAAAGGTAGCAATAACTGAAAATCTCTTTAAAATTCAATGTCATTACCATTTGCTTTGATTTCCTTCCTCTAAAGTCTACAGTGTTTTGGTTCCTACCCAGAAAACAAAGGCAGGAAGCAATCGCTAAACGGCAAACCAGAGATTATGAGCTTTCAGCTGTTACAAATCATGAATTTTTAACATCGGAGATTTATAAAATATCAACTGCTTCTATTTACATTGTGGTTAGCAGTGCTACAAGTATGGAGAGTGTGACAGTTTTCTTAGACACCAAATATCATAAAATTAACCTTCACTTACAAACCATCTAGGTCTTAGTGCTTCAAGGTGTTAATATCAATGCACCACAAGTGTTAAGTTCAGAGTCAGAAAACAGGTAATATCTAGACTCTCACACAGTTTCTAATAGCTTAATTTTTCAACACAGAAGAGTATGGAATACAACAACTTAAAACAAAGGTATACTTAAATTTTTGAGCAAAAAAAAAATTTATTGACTTAATTACTAATCCTATGATTTCATTTTATTCAAGGCTTGGGGGTCAGGAGTATGTATGATTTCTTAGACTCTGACATAACATTTTTGAGTCAACTACAGTTTTTGCCTCTTTTTGTGGCAGGATTTGAAATACATTTGGTCTCTACTTCTGAGAATGCCATCAAAGGCATGTTTTTACTGCAGTTCTAAAGTGAAGACAGCAAAAATCCCTTATGGCCTACTCCTGAATTTCATTTCAGGAGACAGGTGTAACAGTGTCAGCTTATTTATTTTGGGAGAATGATGAAATTGGCAATAGCATTTGTTGAGTTCCTATGACATGCTTGGTGCCTTTATCAAGGGATACGAGTTTGGGCAGGCAACATCTAAACTAGAGTCTTGTCAAAACATAAGCAATTCTCCAGGGTATATTATTTAGTGAAAAAGCCAAACATAGAATAGTGTGCATACCATTTGTACAAGGCGGTTTGTAGACAAAAAGAAAAGACACAGTTTATACATGAATGAACTATTGTAAACAAGAGATTGACTGCTTCCAAGTAAGAGAAATCGGATAGCTGAGCACAGAGAACAGGGAGATATATGCTCTTTACCCTTTTGTGAGCTCTGAAATATGTGCCAAGTGACTATATGCTTTGTTATTGTTTAGTCGCTAAGTCATGTCTGACTTCTACGACCCCATGGACCAGCCCACCAGGCTCCTCTGTCCATGGGATTTCCCAGCAAGAATACCAGAGTAGACTGCCGTTTTCTCCTCCAGGGGATCATCCCGATCCAGGGATCAAACCTGTATTTCCTGCTTGGCAGACGGGTTCTTTACCACTAAGCCACCAGAGAAGGTCACGTGAGTGCATAACCTCTTTTAAAGATAGCTTTTTCTTCCCTACAGCTCTTCTCTTGATAACTCATATTATCTTGCTCTGATTTTGAAAATATATTACCACTGCTTTAAAGCCAGATGGGATGGTTGCCCTATGCTTTAAGATGCTCAGCCCTAAGCTTTTGTGTTCCTATACAGACTCCCCTTAAAGGAGTAACTAGTGAAGTCGCTCAGTCATGTCCAACGCTTTGCAACCCCATGGACTGTAGCCTACCACGCTCCTCCGTCCATGAGATTTTTCCAAGCAGGAGTACTGGAGTGGGTTGCCATTTCCTTCTCCAGAGGATCTTCCTGACCCAGGGAGTAAATATACCTATAAGGACAATTTAATAACTAAAAACTTACATCGACTGACTCTGTTTGCTAGAGATTTCTCACCAGTCCATGGGCCTCACCTGGGAGAATATGCTTTTACCTTGCTTTCCTTCACTGTATCCATGCTGCTGCTGCTGCTTAGTCACTCCAGTCGTGTCCGACTCTGTGCGACCCTAAGGACTGCAGCTTGCCAGGCTCCTTTTTCCAGGGGATTCTCTAAGAGTGTCAGAGTGGGTTGCCATGCTCTCCCTCAGGGGATCTTCCCGACCAAGGGCCTGAACCCGGGTCTCCGGCGCTGCAGTAAGATTCTTTACCGCTGAGCCACCAGGGAAGCCCCCATTGTATCCATGAAGGTGAAGGTGAAGTCGCTCAGTCGTGTCCGACTCTTTGCGACCCCATGGACTGTAACCTACTAGGCTTCTCCGTCCACGGGATTCTCCAGGCAAGAATACTGGAGTGGATTGCCATTTCCTTCTCCAGGGGATCTTCTCGACCCAGGGATCAAACCCAGGTCTCCCACATTGGAGGCAGACGCTTTCACCGCTGAGCAAATCGATTCTAAACCAGGGATTGCCACACCTAAATATACATTAGAACTTCCCAGAATTCCTTTGAAAGGTACCAATGCCTGCTCCCCGATCCTTGAGAGTCTGATCTAATCAGCCTTGATATGCGGTTGGACATTGTTGTGTTTTATGTGTCCCCAAAGTAATTATTAATATAATCCACAGCCGGATTGAGAAACCAGTGCCTAGTCCTTAGATACTAAGCATTGCCTAAGGCTTCCCTGGTGGCCCAGTGGTAAAGAATTCGCCCGCCAATACAAGAGTTTCAGGAGACGCGGCTTGATCCCTGGGTCAGGAAGCTCCCCTGGATGAGGACATGGAAACCCACTCCAGTATTTTTGCCTGGAAAACCCCATGAACAGAGGAGCCTGGCAGGGTATAGTCCATGGGGTTGCAAAAGAGTCAGACATGACTGAAACAATTGAACACATTACCTAAGGCTAGGCTATTTTTTCAATATCTACCTGCCTGGTTATCCCAGTAGATGAGCCTAGAATTTAACACTACATTTTGCTGCTTTTTTCCATATGTTATCAGTAATAAGCCAATCTAAGTATTGATAAAAAGCATATATTGATATAAGTAAAATCTGATAATAGGAGGCCATTTACGGAGAAAACAATTGAAGAGAAATGGCTTATTCCCCCAATTACTTATGCCTTGATCCCTAAATCAGATTCCAGACTGGAGGTATCTATATCTATACCTAACTATCGATCTATATATCTCATGATTTGTAGACTTAGCACCCTGTGTAAAACTGCTTTATCCACAAAGATGGAATGATTAACCCCTGCTCAGCAGAGGTTAATGTGTTGTCCAAAGACCTTTGAAAATGAAGTTTTAGTTTGGGGTTTTACTTTGGTTTTATTACTGCTTGAAAGCAACATCCCTTTATCTTTAAATGAAGGGTTTCTGATCTGAATTTCAGAGGGGTTCATAAATATTCTGATTTTTTTTAATGTGTATATGCTTTTTTTCCTAGGGAAGGAAGTCAATTGCTTTTGTCAGTTTCTGCAATCCTTTGTAACCCAAAGATTTCTACATATATCCCTAGGTTTCTAGGTAAAATCTCTTTAAGATTTTGTTTCACACAGAGAAACAGCTTGATGAAGCTAGAGGGCAGATGATCATAACTCAGTTCATTTCTCCCCCCAACAGGGTGGATAACCCTCCCTATTGCTACTCTCTTAATCCACTTTTACCAAAGGGCTGCAAATAGTCTCAAAATCCAAACTTGGGGCCCTGTCTGAGGTCCCCAACCAAACTGTCTTCTTTATGCCCCTATTATTTTGATTCAAGAATCTGCCATTTTTGTAAATCAAAGCCAGTCAAACATCAGCAGTTTCATGTGGTTCAAATTAATGTTTCCAGTAAATTTGCTATTTTGATGATCCCTCTTCACTATCTCTGTGGTAGATACCACAGAGTTACAATTCCTCAGGTTTGAGTCCTTGCCTTTCTTCGGTTAAGAAGGATAGGCTCTAGCTTCCAGCCTGAAAAGGTGAGACTTCTCCAAGACTGCATTCAGGCTGCATATGCTGACCTATAACCTCACCTGGATCTATCCCTTTCGTACAAACTTTCAGCTAAAAGGTGAACAGCATCTGAGGATCTAATATACAAGATAGTGACTAACAGTTGACAACACTGTATCACTGAAATTTGTTAAGAGAGTAGAATTTAAACATTCTCAACAGGAAAAGAATGATTAACATGTGAGACATTTTAGTTAAGCAGATGGGAGAAATCCTTTCATAATGTACACGCAGGCATGCACGCTCAGTCGTTCTGTCGTGTCTGACTGTCTGCGACCCCATGGACTGTAACCTGCTAGGCTCCTCTGTGCATGGGATTCTCCAGGAAAGAACACGGGAGTGGGTTACCATTTCCTCCTCTGGGGAATCTTTCTGATCCAGGGATCAGACCTGTGTCTCCGGCATCTCCTGCACTGGCAGGTGGGATCTTTACCACTGAGCCGCCTGGGAAGCCCTTTATGATGTACACATGTATCAGACAGCCTAAATTTTATTCACCAATTATACCTCAATAGAGCTTTAAACAATCAAAAATAGGTCTGCCCTCTTTGGTTTGTTTTCTTCCGCTGCCTTTTCCCAACTCTGAGAGTTGACCATACTGACACTTTTGACGATCTTCCCCTCAATGGGATAAATCATTTCTTTCACCTCGGTAATAAACATATTAAAAAGATGCTTACTTTCAAAAGTTATTAATGCCAAGTAAATGAAGCAGAGCACAGTAATTGGTAATTCCAGAGACCCAGTGCTGAGCTAATTAGGGACTCTGACATATGTACCATCTCAGCAATCAGAGAACATTTATCACTAGGAGAGCTGGTAGTTCAAGGCTAGATGAAAGCAGGACTGCTTTTCCCTCTGAATTCCTCCATGTTGATGAGCAATCACTTTGCTATATCCTTTAATGAAGGAACAAATTCAGGCTCTCTTTACTCATAGCAAGGAGTGAGAATTCACTGTTAGAGAAATTAAACGGTCTCGGGCATTATTACACCAACAGATTTCTGCCCAGAAAATAAAGTGTGACTATTCCATATGTATATGGCAATTCAACCTGAGGCTGTACAAAGTCTAACTCTTCCACACCATTCCATAATTTACCAAATACAAACTTCAGCATGCTCATGTTTCTCCATGTTAAAATGAACACACAAACTTTCCTAGGAAGCTGCCCTCATACACCCAAATTGCCAAAGCTCTCTTCAGTTTTGTTCTACCAGCCCTCTCTCCATAGCACTTAGCTTGCCGATCCCTCATCTTCTGGAAAACCTCCCCTCTACTGGTTTTTAGGACACTGCTTTCTGATTCCTCTATTACTTTTCACTTTCTCACTCTCAATTTATATTGCTTTGCTTTCTCAGACTTCACCTCTCTGTATAACCTGATCACTTTAGGTACCTGAATTATTAACTCTTTCACATTTCTAATTCTGAAAGTTCTCTGAGTTTCAAACCTCACTTCCCAACATCACACAAATGTCCGAGTAGCTCCTTTAAACTCAACATTACCAAAACTAAAAGCACCGTTCTCTCTTCCACGATAGCTGTCGCTCCTACTATAGTTTCAGTTGACAACTGCCACTATAGCAGCTGCCCTAGCTGAAGACGTCTAAACTATTTTCAATTTCCTTTTTTACCTTTGTCCTACAATATCCACCTGACACTCTAACATCCTGCCTTCTCCTTTATGTTCAGATCACTGATACTCTGGTTCTGGCAAATAGTAAGGAGAAGGCAATGGAAGCCCACTCCAGTACTCTTGCCTGGAGAATCCCATGGATGGAGGAGCCTGGTGGGCTACAGTCATGGGGTCGCTAAGAGTTGGACACAACAGAGTGACTTCACTTTGACTTTTCATTTTCATGCATTGGAGAAGGAAACGGGAACCCACTCTAGTATTCTTGCCTGGAGAATCCCAGGGACAGGGAGCCTGATGGGCTGCTAACTATGGGGTCGCACAGAGTCGGACACGACTGAAGCGACTTAGCAGCAGCAGCAGCAGCATATTGTAGGGCAAACTAGTCTGCACTACTCAAGTTTCCCAACTGTTCATCTCAAAATTATGAACCCAAGGATACAGACTTTGGAGCCAGAAAACCTTGCTTCAAATCCCAGCTCCATCACTCTGATGCTATTGGCAAAGTTATTTAATGTCTCCGAAACTAAGTTTCTACAACGTAAATAGGTAGGCAAAATATTTATCCCGTGAGTTTGGAGACAGAATTAATTAAAACCATATACACTGCTTAGAGGAGTTCCTATCGCCCAACACTCATCCACAGTAGCTGCTGTTATTGCTTGTACTATATCATCCAGAAACCTTTACTGTCTACTCTAGTCCTAAACTTCTCTTAAGGGACTAATAGATTCTTAAGCCAGGATATAATCTATTTACAAGGTATGTGACCAAAGGTGACTCATTTAATTTCTTTGATCTTCATTTAGTTCTGTCATCAGAAAATTGTACCAAACCAGGTGTAAGCGTCTAATGTAGAGTATTAATGGTTCAGTGTAGCTTCTGGAAATTTTTTCACATTTTGTACACACTGTTAATACGTTTCTTAGGTGGTGTCTTCAATTTGTTTGCTTTCTGTCCTTTACACTACTCTTAATTCTTGGACTATATTGTCAGTGCTTTCATTGCAAGGAGGGCATCTGATACTTTGTCTGTTTCTCTATCAATCCTAGCAAGATGCTACGCTCACAACAGGTACCCAATAAATATTGTTGTTGGAGCTACGACAATAGTTGCACTTGCTTGTTCTAACATAAAACACAGGCACACACAGAGAAAAATACTCAAAAAAAGGAATCTTTCAACAACTAGCTTGTAAGAAACCTAAAGGATGCTAGTATCAGGTTTACAATCTGTTCCAAGTGAGATACTGAAATTATATAGCCTGAATCAAAGTAATAACTGAGTCATCATTTTTCTTATTTCATACAAACACAAAAAATACATTGTGGTTATACTAGATTTAAAAGAAAGAAATAAATTTCCATTATATGAGGAAAAAGAGAGAAAGTCTTTGTTGTATGCCTAAGGAGTATATTAGTTAGCAATATTATGGCAATTAGTGGTTAAAAAAAAAGTAACAGACTTCATACTTGAAAGAAGCAAATATCTGTCCTTGAAAAGGGGATAATCAATAAAGAAAATAGGTTAACATAGATGGAAGTACAAATTTCTTGCAAAAAGATTGTAATTCTATACATGCAAGTAACAATTACACTGTTAAACTGAAGCCTGGGAGGCACTGAGAATTCAGAACATCTATACGTGGAAAATACATCACAGCATGTCTTCACAGAGATTACAAATACAAAGCCGAACAGAGTAGATGACAGACATTGAGGGAACATTGGGGATGACCTAACAAGAGTGTTCAATACTAAAATAACTTGAAAGTAGATCAAAGAAGTATCCTCAATATTCTGCAACATGAGACTTTCATATTGCAAAATGCTTTAACGTTTTGATCCATGTATATATGGTGATGATAATGTCACTATTTTATATAAACTGATATTGTACATGCTATATTTTATATATATTTTATAGATACATATCCATATCATAATATTTCTTTGAAGCTTTCACACTGATTTCACATACATTATTTTACTAAGTTTTTATACAAATAAAGGAGAGGGCAGAGTTCATTTCTATACTAATCATACTGTAAAGAAAGAAAAAAATAGGGCTATCTAAACTCTTCCTTTCTCCCATGAAATCAGGAAAAGAACATTCAGAAAGAGACTATCAAGCTGAATACCCTGAATTTTCCAAAGATATACAGGCAGTTTAAAAGCTTGTAATGATAAAGCCCATCAAAAAGTAGAAGTGAAGGTTATATATGTTTGGATAATAATGAACCATGAAATGTTCTGTACTATTTGCAGATGAAAGACTTCCGGGCCACTCTCATTTCAATCACGAGTTCTACTCTGAAAGGACAGATTCTTGAGGGGAGAGACCACAGGGTTATTTTCCACATCTGCTGCCCATTCTTCAAAGATGGTAGGAGCAGGATCAACACATCCCCGTGTGCTGATTCCCTTGACTGTTGCTCAGAAGAGAATTAATGGGCTCCAAAGGAAGCAGACTCTAACGTGCTGATGACCACTTCAGAGTTGGGAGGACAAACACACTTTAAAAGAAGAAATGTGGAATATGTGAAAATTCGAGCATTACTGGCTGGACTGCATGGGAATGAATGCCTGGTGTTTATATTGTAGAATTTTATCCTGGAAATTTTATTCTGGGAAAGAAAATATTCATAGCTTTGAATAACAGTAGCTTATAATATCTAGCATTTATGGCACAATTATATTCTGGCAACTACCCTAAGATATTTCAATAGATTAACCAATTTAATGTCATGTAAGAAAGGTACTATTAATAGTAATATTTAGGTACTATTAATAGTAATATTTATAGATGAGAAATAAAGGGCTGAATTATTGCGAATTGGTTTGCATATTTTAACTGGGCAGTCCAATGTGGCTTCCAGAATTGCATATATTAAATATGTATAGGTCAGTGAACAAAAATCAATCTTTGTTTCTTAAAAAAGATACAATGGATTACTTAATTTGTTCATGAAGTTCTCTACTAAAGAGAAAATTAGAATTACTTTTTCCTTTCTCAGGGAAAAAAGTCTTTACTTACAAATCAAGCTTTTTTTTCCCCCTGATATCTTCATTCAGGCATTTATTAACAAATATTTATTGAGAACTGAAAATCTGTCCAAAACAAGGCAAGAAGCTGAGACTTGATGGTGAGCAAACACTAACATGATTCCTTCCCTCACAGAGTATAGAGCAGAGAGAGGTAGATAAATCAGAGAAGCATAAAAATTAAAGTGAAAAGCAACGGTGACATACGCCAAGAAGGAAAAACTCCAGGTGCTTAAGGAAGACTATGTAGATTGCCCTAGTCAGAGAGGTCAAGGAAAGCTTCTCTCAGGAAGTGACACTTGGCTGTGCTGTAAAGGATAAGAGGAATATATTTCAGGCAACGAGTCAGAAAATTCCTGTAGCAGATATGAGCATAAGAATAACGTCAGAAAATAGAACCACGTTTTCCTCAGAAGGGTAGAAAATAACTAAGATAGATGAAAGTCAAAACTTTCAAACATTGAAGAGTCAAATAGGAAGAGGACTGAAAATGTCCACTGGCATATGAAAAATACAATTACTAGCTGTTGTTGTTTAGTCGCTAAGTCCTGTCCAACTCCTCGCGACCCATGAACTGCAGCACGCCAGGCTTCCCTGTCCTTCACTATCTCCCTGAGTTTCCTCAGACTCAGGTCCATTACATCAGTGATCCATCCAACCATCTCATCCTGTCGCCCCCTTCTCCTCCTGCCCTTAATCTTTCCCAGCATCAGTGTCTTTTCCAAACATCTGGCTCTTTGCAAAAGGTGGTCAGTTGGAGCTTCAACCTCAGCATCAGTCCTTCCAATGAATATTCAGGACTGATTTCCTTTAGGATTGACTGGTTTGATCTTCTTGCAGTCCATGGAACTCTCAAGAGTCTTCTCCAGCATCACAGTTTGAAAGCACCAATTCCTCAGCGCTCCGCCTTCTTTATGGTCCAGCTCTCACATCCATACATGACTACTGGAAAAATCACTGCTTTAACTACACAGAGCTTTGTGGGCAAAGTGATGGCTCTGATTTTCAGTACACTGTCTAGGTTTGTCATAGCTTTTCTTCCAAAGAGAAAGCGTCTATTAATTTCATGGCTGCAGTCACCATACGCAGTGATTTTGACCAGGAAAATAAAATCTGTCATTGTTTCCACTCTTTCCCAATGTATTTGCCATAAAGTGATGATGCCAGACACTACCATCTTTGTTTTTTGAATGTTGAGTTTTAAGCCAGCTTTTCCCCTCTCCTCTTTCACCTTTATCAAGAGGCTATTTAGTTCCTCTTTGCTTTCTGCCATTAAAATGGTATCATCTGCATATCTGAGGTTGATATTTCTCCTGGCAATCTTGATTCCAGCTTGTGAGTCATCCAGCCCAGCATTTCATATAATATACTCTGCATATAAGTTAAATAAGCAGGGTGACAATACACAGCCTTGATGTACTCCTTTCTCAATTTGGAACCAGTCCATCATTCCATGTCCAGTTCTAATTGATGCTTCCTGTCTTCCATTCAGATTTCTCAAGAGATAGGTAAGGCGGTCTGATATTCTCATCTCTTTAAGAATTTTACAGTTTGTTGTGATCCACACAGTCAAAAGCTTTAGCAGAGTCAGTGAAGCAGAAGTAGATGTCTTTCTGGAATCCCCTTGCTTTTTCTATGATCTAGAAGATGTTGGCAATTTTACCCCTGGTTCCTCTGCCTTTTCTAAATCCAGCTCACACATCTGAAGTTCTCAGGTCATGTACTGCTGAAGCCTGGCTTGGAGAATTCTGAGCATTACCTTGTTAGCATGTGAAACAAGTGCAACTGTATGGTAATCTGAACATTCTTTGGTACTGCCTTTCTTTGGGATTGGAATGAAAACTGACTTTTCCAGTCACTAAGGAAATTATCAAAAACTGTTATTATGAAATGAAGATGACAGAGGTCAGTTTGAGAGGACTGTGGAGTTAAGTTCTAGGTTAGAAAGTGGAGCTATTGTGTATAGGCAAGAGCCTTCAAAGATGAAGAAAGTTGTAACTGCATGGGGATAGGGAAGCAACAATTTATGGTGGGTTTTTGCTGCTGTTTGTTTTACTGAAAGAAACGGGAATGTGTTGAAAATTTGGCAATTATCAGGAAGCTAAAATCAAAGCAGACAACCAGGAAAATGTAGGCCTAAATGGTCTGTATGGCAGGAGTCCCCAACTTCCAGGATCTAATGCCTGATGATCTGAGGTGAAGCTGATGTAACAATAATAATAAATAAAGCGCACACAAATATAATGTGCTTGAATCACTTGAAACCATCCTCCAACTTCAGTCTGTGGAAAAATTGTCTTCCACGAAATTGGTCCCTTGTGTCAAAAAGGTTGGGGACTGCTGCTCTGTGGCAAAAAAGAAAATCTTATTTAAATATCCATTGTAAGTTTTATGGTGAAACAGATTGCTTCAAGTGGGTAACTCTTCTGTACTTGGAGGTTTCACTGAATATCCAACTTAATTATAACCATTTTAAATTTTTTTCAGCTAATGTAATTATTTATTCATAATATCATAAACCATTCATACTCAATAAAAGAGAAATGTTTCATGAGCTGATTTTTGTACTCTAGATGATTTGGCATGGAGTAAGCTGCAAATCTCCTAATACTTCAGAACATCAATTTTTGTTAAATTAAAATGCATCACTAGGAAAAAAAAATGCATCACTAGGGAAAAATATCATCACAGACACCAATTCACTGTCTACCTCATACTATAGTTTTGATAAGCTATAATTCATTAAGAATAAAAATAAATCTTTGATCAACTAAATTTATGAGTTTATTTCTATTCAGAAAAGACAATCCTATGAAGATATGAATGATCTACTATTCTGTTCACTATAAAAAGAATGTATTTATATTGTGTAATGGAAGATTTTTCCTTCCTAAATTAAAAATAACAACACTAAAACAAAACAATGCCAATTTAGCAATCCAACTGAAATTGGGGCACCAGTGGGACAATTATTTTGTGGAAGTTAATAACGACTTTTTTCATTTGCTGGCTTAGTGACAAGTCAGGATTCTGTTATACTTTAGTTTTGCTTTAATTAATCAAGCGAGTTTTCACCCTGCGTTCTGCATGCCCCAGTTGTCAATTAATCCTCCTAGAAATTCATTTACACAATGAATTTTCCGTGCCTCCTGAAAGGCACTGTGCTGGACACTGCGGGTATAGAAATGATAAACATCCCCTATCCTCAAACAGTTCACAGTATCACGGGCCTGTATCCACAAGACCAAAGGAATCTAATGGTATAATGGAATTACAAAGAACTTCAATCAGCCAGAGGAAAGCACGAAAATATCAGAGAGAAGATGAAATCCAAGTTGATCCCTTAAGAAAAAGAACCACTCTGCTACATAATGAGAACAAAAGTGGAATTTCAGTAGAGGAGACAACTTAATCACTAGCAGTTTGATCCCTGGGTTGGGAAGATCCCCTGGAGAAGGGAAAGCCTACCCACTCCAGTATTCCGGCCTGGAGAATTTCATGGACTCTATAGTCCATGGGTTGGCAGAGTCAGACATAACTGAGCGACTTTCACTTTCACTTTTTTCTGTTCATATGAGTGCTAATAATGATTGGATTGCTGAGTAGGAAGCTGAATTAGAGGTCAGAACAAGAGACAGATTTTAAAGGTGGGCAAAGAGCAGATGACCACAGATCATTCATATCATGCAAATAAGTTTGAATTTTGTTCTTAGACAGGAGTTCTTTGAAGTGTTTTTTAGTAACTTTTAATTAAGTTTTTATATGAGATAATTGTAGATTCACAGGGAACTGTAAGAAATAATACAGAAATATGTCATGTACCCTTAACAGCTTTCCCAATTAGTAACATCTTACAAAACTATAGCTTAATATCACAATTAGGACACGATATAATCAAGATAAAAAACAGTTCCATCTCTACAAGGAGATGTTGCCCTTTTGTAGCCAAAGGTGTTTACTGCAGTATGTAGAAAAACAACTGATGTTTGTATGTTTATCTTGTATCCTGAGACCTGGCTAAACAACTCACTTATTAATTACAGGTTTTTAAATATGTTTTATAATTTCCTAGATAATCATGCCATTTGCAAATAGAGACAATTTTATTTCTTCCTTTCTGATATGTTTCTCTTTTTGTTTCCATATATTGGCTTATCAAATTAACTGGGACTTCCAGAAGTATATTGAATAAAGAGGTGAGAGTGGACATCCTTGCTTTGTTCTCAAACATAAGAAATACTTAGTCTTTCATTATTAACTACTGGCCATTAGCTGTCCCTTTAGAGAGGCTTATGGCTCCTCCAGTGGCTCAGCAGTAAAGAACCTGCCTACAATGCAGGAGACAAAGGTTCGATCCCTGGATCAGGAAGATTCCCTGGAGTAGGAAATTGCACCCCACTCCAGTATTCTCACTTGGGAAATCCCATGGACAGAGGAGCCTGGCAGCCTTCACACTCCATAGTGTTGAGGAAGAGTCAGACACGATTTAATGACTAAACAATAAGAAAGTGGTGACAAATTTTCCAAATTTTTCTTTCCCTTGAGACTGCCTTATTTCCAATTTATCTTCAGAATATATTTGCATACATACAGAATCATGGATTGACAGTTCCTTTCTTCTCACACTTGAAAAACATCCTATCACTTTCCTCTGACCTCCCTAGTTTCTAAAAATCCTAGCATTCAAAGGGTTTTACCCATACAGAAATCCTTTTTTTTTTGCCTTCAATTATCAGAAGTTTGATTAAGATTTTTTTGAGTATGTGGATTTCTTTATAGTAACGTTGTTTGAGGGTTTACTCGGTTTCCTGAACCAACAGATCTGTATCGTCGGCCAAATCAAAGAAGATGAGAAGTTTTCAGAAGTTCTCCATTATTTTTTTCAGGCCCGCTCTCTTTCTCCTCGCCTTTCATGACTGAAATCACAAATGCTGTATTTTTTGTTATCATTCCACATATCCCTGAGGCTCTGTTAGCTGTTTCTTTTCAGCCTGATTTCTTCCTGTTGTTTAGGTTGGGTAATTTCTATTGCTGCTTCTTCCAGTTCATTAATTGTTTCCTCTGTTCCCTCCATTCTGGTATTGAGCCCATCCATTGAGTTTTTATCTTTGCTATTATATTTTTCAATTCTAAAATTTCCCTATGATTATTCTTTATAGCATCTATATCTTTGTTGGAACTTTTTTTTAAAGGTTTTTTTTTTTAACATAGATTTATTTATTTTAATTGGAGGCTAATTACTTTACAATATTGTATTGGTTTTGCCATACATCAGCATGAATCCACCACATGTATACTCGTTTCCCCATCCTGAACCCCCCTCCTAACTCCCGCCCCATACCGTCCCTCTGGGTCATCCCAGTGCACCAGCCCCGATCACCCTGTCTCATTCATCGAACCTGGACTGGTGATCCATTTCACATATGATAGCATATATGTTTCAATGCGATTCTCCCAAATCATCCCACCCTCTCCCTCTCCCAGAGTCCAAAAGACTGTTCTATACATCTGTGTCTCTTTGGCTGTCTCGCATACAAGGTTATCATTACCATCTTTCTAAATTCCATATATATGTGTTAGTATACTGTATTGGTGTTTCTCTTTCTGGCTTACTTCACTCTGTATAATAGGCTCCAGTTTCATCCACCTCATTAGAACTCATTCAAATGTATTCTTTTTAATAGCTGAGTAATGTGGTACATATACACAATGTGGTATCCATTCATCTGCTGATGGATATCTAAGTTGCTTCCATGTCCTGGCTATTATAAACAGTGCTGCAATGAACACTGGGGTACATGTGTCTCTTTCAATTCTGGTTTCCTTGGTGTGTATGCCCCGCAGTGGGATTGCTGGATTGATGGCAGTTCTATTTCCAGTTTTTTAAGGAATCTCCACACTGTTCTCCATAGTGGCTGTACTAGTTTGCATTCCCACCAACAGTGTAAGAGGGTTCCCTTTTCTCCACACCTTCTCCATCTTTGCTGGAACTTTTATTTCTTAACTGTAACTATTATTTTGACCTTAAAAAAATAGAATGTTTAAAGAATGTTCATCATCAATTGTTGAAGCATTTTTACCACAGTTGCTTTAAAATCTTTCTCAGAGAATTCTAACATCTCTGTCATCTCAGTTCTGGCACCTATCAACTGTCTTTTCTCATTCAGCTTGAGATCTTTTTAGTTCTTGGTATGAGGTCATCAAATCCTGGACAGTTTCTTGGTATTACATCATGAGACAGACTCATATTTAAATCTTGTTTCAGGTGGCTTATTTAGATTTCAGTCCAGCAAAGAAGGAAGACATAGGGGTAAAGATCCAGGTCCTCATTGGACCTCCATTGATACCCAACTGGGTACCCTGGTGGCTCAAATGGTAAAGAACCTGTCTGCAATGCAGGAAATCTGGGTTTGATTCCTGGGTGGGAAAGATCCCCTGGAGAAGAGAATAGCTTGGGAGAATGCTCCTCATTACTCTGGGTTGGTTCCCGTTCTAATTGTAGCCTTCTAAAGGCATGATGATGTGATGACTAATCTAGAGCCAGACATCTTGGAATGTGAAGTCAAGTGGGCCTTAGAAAGCATCACTATGAACAAAGCTAGTGGAGGTGATGGGATTCCAGTGGAGCTGTTTCAAATCCTGAAAGATGATGCTGTGAAAGTGCTGGACTCAATATGCCAGCACATTTGGAAAACTCAGCAGTGGCCACAGGACTGGAAAAGGTCAGTTTTCATCCCAATTCCAAAGAAAGGTAATGCCAAAGAATGCTCCAACTACCGCACAATTGCACTCATCTCACATGCTAGTAAAGTAATGCTCAAAACTCTCCAAGCCAGGCTTCAGCAATATGTGAACCGTGAACTCCCTGATGTTCAAGCTGGTTTTAGAAAAGGCAGAGGAACCAGAGATCAAATTGCCAACATCCGCTGGATCATGGAAAAAGCAAGAGAGTTCCAGAAAAACATCTATTTCTGCTTTATTGATTATGCCAAAGCCTTTGACTGTGTGGATCACAGTAAACTGTGGAAAATTCTGAAAGAGATGGGAATACCAGACCACTTGACCTGCCTCTTGAGAAATCTGTATGCAGGTCAGGAAGCAACAGTTAGAACTGGACATGGAACAACAGACTGGTTCCAAATAGGAAAAGGAGTACGTCAAGGCTGTATATTGTCACCCTGCTTATTTAACTTCTATGCAGAGTACATCATGAGAAATGCTGGACTGGAAGAAACACAAGCTGGAATCAAGATTGCTGGGAGAAATATCAATAATCTCAGATATGCAGATGACACCACCCTTATGGCAGAAAGTGAGGAGGAGCTAAAAAGCCTCTTGTTGAAAGTGAAAGAGGAGAGTGAAAAAGTTGGCTTAAAGCTCAACATTCAGAAAACGAAGATCATGGCATCTGGCCCCATCACTTCATGGGAAATAGATGGGGAAACAGTAGAAACAGTGTCAGACTTTGTTTTTTTGGGCTCCAAAATCACTGCAGATGGTGACTGCAGCCATGAAATTAAAAGGCGCTTACTCCTTGGAAGAAAAGTTATGACCAACCTAGATAGTATATTCAAAAGCAGAGACATTACTTTGCCGACTAAGGTCCGTCTAGTCAAGGCTATGGTTTTTCCTGTGGTCATGTATGGATGTGAGAGTTGGACTGTGAAGAAGGCTGAGCGCAGAAGAATTGATGCTTTTGAACTGTGGTGTTGGAGAAGACTCTTGAGAGTCCCTTGGACTGCAAGGAGATCCAACCAGTCCATTCTGAAGGAGATCAACCCTGGGATTTCTTTGGAAGGAATGATGCTAAAACTGAAGCTCCAG
This sequence comes from Aepyceros melampus, assembly GCA_006408695.1. NCBI lineage: Eukaryota > Metazoa > Chordata > Mammalia > Artiodactyla > Bovidae > Aepyceros > Aepyceros melampus. The sequence continues at coordinate 79,559 of SJXQ01008603.1, read as the reverse complement.
TACTTTGGCCACCTTATGTGAAGAGCTGACTCGTTGGAAAAGACCCTGATGCTGGGAGGGACTGGGGGCAGGAGGAGAAGGGGACGACCGAGGATGAGATGACTGGATGGCATCACGGACTCAATGGACGTGAGTCTGAGTGAACTCCGGGAGTTGGTGATGGACATGGAGTCCTGGCGTGCTGTGATTCATGGGGTCGCAAAGAGTCGGACACGACTGAGTGACTGAACTGACACTATATAAGCCAAGATGATAGAAGGAAAAAACGGTATTATTTTTTTCCCTTCTATCTAATGAGAAACACTACTCGTTTCTCAGGGAAAAGGGTAATTCAGGGATTACTTGAGACAGCATCTGCCATAGCTTTAAACCCAGCTCTTTCTTAGCAACTCTTGTTATCCAAGGAGCTATGTACTTTTTAAATGCTCTTTTGGAACGAAACTGAAAAGACACATCGTCTTTTCTGTTGCTTCCTCCTGTTGGTGTCTTTTGCTTTCAAGGTTTCCTCTGTTTTAAGGATTTGCCTCGTTAGATTTCACTTTTTCACACCTGTTTCAGAAAGCTGCTGGCGTGTCTTTCCTATTGTTGCTGATTGGCTTCCTGCTATCTGTTTTGGTACTAGAAATAGTTCACTGGTACTATCACAGTTTTTTCCCACAACTCTATTGGTCAAGTAATTAAAAAGCAGAGCACCTTGACTTCGTGGCTGGTGAGTTTTTGTTCAAGTATTTTGTTTTTTAATTTGTCCTTCATTTATCTTGGAAAATGCACACAGTAAAGTTGCCGTGAAAAGCTGTGTGTCACTTATCACGTTAGACTAACTGTTCTGTCCGGTTCTAGAGGGGAAACGTAGAGCTCATAGGTAAATATTACACACGGAAAGAGTAGAATTTATACTAGGAATTAATTCTATACTGTTGCAGTTGTAATCATTTTAAATGATAATTAATTCTACTTGCTTGGAAATGTTGAAGAAGAGAATCAATGATCCCTTCCCTGAGAGAGAATAGAGGAAGTTTATAGACATAAAATGTAAGCAGAGATAAATGAAATGATTTAAGATTTTTTTATAGCTACAAATATGTAACACACTCATGTTTACATACCTAACTGTCACACATTCCTCTAAATTGTGTGTGTGTGTGTGTGTGTGATAGGGAAGGCTGAACATAAAATGAGCTGAGAGAGTATCACATTAATTAACAAGGAAACTCTACAATTAAAAGGTATGGATAAATCCATGGATACAGAGGGAAACCACAGTACTGACCCTGGCGCGTGGTAAACTCCGCTGAGAGCAGACGCTGCTGGCAGAAACGAAGCAGGCAGGCAGCGTATTCATTGTGATTTGTGGGTTTCTGGACTGGGAAATGATGATCTGTCTGCCCAAACCCTGAGAAGACAGTGGCTCAGCTGGAACGCATTGAGAGGCATTTTCTGATTGCTTTCAAGACTTCATGAGTGTGAGGTTTAGACTGAGGAGAAAAGGAATTATTTAAGTTGCAGGAGTTTTCGTCTAGAATGGTTTTGGGAAAGAATGGAGGAACATCCATGTCCTTAGAAAGTGTGGAGATCAGACACAAATCTCATATGCTTACCTGGTGATCATAGTGGGAAGTGCCTGGAGTGAGCTGGGTTTGTGCTTTAAATCTATTAATGAGAAATGTGTTGATGGATTAGTGATGTAATCAAACATGCTCCCCAAAATAATAGAACTCAAAAAGAGGGCATTGCCTCTGTGTCAAAAATTGGAAAGTGTTACAGCTTCAGAATACATAAATTTCCTTTCTAAAAAAAATCTGTCGATGCTGATATCAAAAACAAAACACTTGAATAGGTTTTCAATAGGAAAAAAAATAAGGAAAACTTTTAAAGTACAGAGATGCTTCTGATTTAATCACATTGCAGTTTGTAAAAGATCTGAACCTGCCCAAGAGTTCATATGCAGTTGTCATGTAGAATGCTGATTTGTTGTACCAATTTATTTTCATATTATGGACTCATAATATCCACATTTCTCGATCACTTTCATGATGAAAAACACAGATAAAATTGATAAATCCTAAGATTAAATGCTATTTCTTTCTCTATAAAAACATTTTAACTTGTCTTTTCCATTATTATTTCACCCACTTGTGAGGTCAATAATTTGCACTAGAATAAAAGACATAAAGGGTGGACAAATCAGTGAGGCAAAAAATCTGATTACAACGTGAAGAATAACAGACTGAACAAGTGACAAAATAACCAAGTGTAGAAGCAGCAATAACTGAACAGACGAGTATTTTTTACTTGGTTGAAAGGTGCACCTTCCGCAGATTCTGCGCTAGAATCATCATGGCAAAAATACCACAGACGCAGGTTCTTGCACTCTTAGACAGTCTTCAGCTTCTGCCCCGAAATGACTACTGTTACATCACTGCAAACATTCAAAGTCCTGCGTTAAAAGCTTTCTGTTAGGAGAAATGGCTGGTCCTGTTGTTTTGTGACAATATTGCGGTAAAACTAGCTTTATGCCAAGAACCGGGCAAGAACCGGGGTGGTGCCAAGGGGTTTGCTCATTTTCTGTGTTGAGCAGCAGTCTGAGCCGCTCCTCATGATGGACACATTTGGGCAGAAAAAGTTTGGAATAACCCTGAACTGACAGTCCTTTGAAATATTTTATCTCTTGCTCCAGTGACCCTGAATTTCCATGACCAGCTAAAGAGTGGTTTTAGAACTTCCACTATCACTTTCATCATTTGTAACCTTGATGTATCCAATGTCTTTTCTTGCCAGAAGACTCAAAAGAAAAATGTGAGAGAGGTAAAAGGGGAAGGTGAGAAAGAAAGGGAGAAAATCCTCGTGGTTAACCCCAATCTAAAAAAAAAAAGAAAAAAAGAACTGAAATTCTAGACCAATCATCCTAGTGGTATTGAGGGGAAATTGATAGAGACAAGCTTAGACATGGGAGAGCAAGCTGTATTTTCAATGTTATCCCTTATGGTGAGTGTGCATGAATGTGTGTGTGTGTGTGTGTGTGTGTGTGTGTGTGAGCATGTGTATTACATTGCTTTTGACTCCCGTTTAATTTTCTACTCTCTTTATCTATCATTTTTGACTTTTTCATTTCCCAGGTGATGTTCGCCACAGTTGCTCCCATCGTTAGCCTCAAACAGCCAGAGAGAGACAGCCTCATTCACGTGCCTGAATGGGTTTATCGTTTCTCTGATTCATTTACTGAGATCGGGGGTTACTGAGTCACTGCGTACTCACCTGCCTGATTCCTCCCAGATCCTGCATGCCACGCAGTGCTCGATTGCTTCAGTCATGTCTGACTCTGCGACCCCATGACCTGTGGCCCACCAGGCTTCTCTGTCCACGGGATTCTCCAGCCAAGAACACTGGAGTGGGTTGCCATGCGCTCCTCCAGGGGATCTTCCCAACTCAGAGATCAAACCTGTGTCTCTTAGGTCTCCTGCATCACGGGTGGATTCTTTACTGCTGAGCCACCAGGGAAACCCAAATACTGCATAGTATTTATCAAAATAGCTTAGTAGCTTGGCCTCCTTTCAACAGAGAATATGGGATCCTGCTTTCCTATATGTTTGATAATCCCTGAAATCACCTGATTAGAATATTTTTGCCAAATTTAAGGCAAAGTATACCCCATTGTTTCAGTTATTCACTGATTAACTGTGAGACTTTATACATGTTTCAGTCATTTGAATTTCCCTTCTTTGTATGATGGTTGTTTATGTTTTATTCTATTAGATTTTCTGTTTGTTGTATATTATCAGCAGAACCTTTTAATGTTCCTGATATTACTTCCTTGACAGGTGTGACACTGAAAATGCTGCTTCCCACATGATGATGTCTTTATATTGACCTGAAACATTAATTTCAATGTAGCCAGAAATTGTGTGATTATTTTGAGTGCTTATAAAGGATGAAGTCTTTATACGCAGCTTGCAAACATCTATTAACTCATGATTACTGATGAGATGTTGAAATCCTTTCTATCTTTACCTATTTTGTGTTCCCTTTTATCTGCTTCAGAAAGTGATGTGATAAATTCTCTAATTATTATTGTGTAATTCAAAGTCTCTTGGTAGCTTGCTAATTTTTATGGCTCTGATGCAACATTTTCTGAAAAGTTTAATGTTTATCTTTGGCTGTGCTGGGTCTCCGCTGCTGCCTGGCGTTTCTCTAGCTGCGGTGGGTGAGGGCTCCTCTCCAGCTGCCCTGTGCGGACTTCCCTGGCGGGGCTCATCGCTGCGGATGGCCGGCTCCAGGGGCATGGACTTCAGGCATTTCGGCGTGGGCTCCGTGTTCGTGGCTCCTGGGCTCTAGAGCACAGGCTCACCGGTTGTGGTGCGTGGGCTTACTTGCCCCAGGGCATGTGGGTCTTCCTGGATCAGGGATTGAACCCACGTCTCCTGCATTGGCAGACAGATACCCCACCGCTGAGCCACCAGGGAAACCCCATTGCAGCATTTTCGCTTCAGTGATTGTTTGCACGGGAGATGGGGAGTGGAGTGCATTGCAGATACACAAATTATGGCATGCCAAACTCAACCATCTTCGCAATTCAATGTTTGCTTTATTTATTTATACATAGTTTTGCTTCTTCATTCTTTGGAATTTTTTCTCAGAAGTCATTTTTAAACTGGGTCTAGTGTGTCTGAGGACATACTTTACCTTGCTTTTGCAATTAAATTAATTTTAACTGGACGTTTAAACTTTAGGGTCACTTACACCACGGTTAGATTGTACAATATGACATCACTTTAGCAGGACATAGACAGACAAAGAATCAAGTGGACTAAGAATGTCTGATCTCCGCCTGGAGAGTACGGCTCTTCATCTAGTAACGCTACAGGCTGGATTTGTCTCTGTATGTTACTTCTCTCATTTGAGAAGTCTGTTGTGAGCAAAAGATAAAGAAATGAATGAGAATGTGGTTCGAAAACTTAAAAAAAATTCAGCTCAAATATTATTTCCTTCAGCACTTTGAGAGTATGTTTCCATTGTGATCTTGTATCCAAGGTCAATTTGTGTACCATTACGGATAATTTGTTTCTTTTGATTTCCTTTGCTGTCTCTTTGTATCTGATCTTAAAAATCTATATTGTTGTTATTTTTTCTTATTTGTTTTGTGATGAAAGCTTGCATTTTGTAGGTTTACATCACACTTCATTTCTTAAATTCTAAGGCAGTGTTATCACAATTTCCTCCCCTCTTCTTTTATTTTTTCTTTCCACGTGAGTGTCCAGATTTATGATAACACTTCTACACCTTTCTTCTTTATATTTTAACTTTAATATTTTCCTTTTATTTAAAGTTTTCTGTTTGTGCTCTTCACACATCTCTTTATTTTTCCTTATGTGCATATTTTCTAGACGTGTCAAGATAACATATGTCTAGAGAGAAACAAAACTTCTAGCCTGCCATAGTCTGTGCTCTTCATGGTGAATTTTTAAGAGATAAAGAAAATTTATAGTTACAAAGGAACAAACTTCAGATAATCCAATAGAAAAATGGGCTAGACGCTAAAAGAGGCAATTAACAGAAGACAAAAGCAAAGAGGAGACAATGAAAAAAAGGATGCTCAAACACATTAACAGTCAGGGACGCCTGTTAGCACCGTGATGAAATATTAACACACACACACTGAATTAGCAACATTAAACAAGCACAACAAACTGAATGCAGATGAAATGTGAAGTATAGAAACTCTGACATGCTGCTGGTTGGAGTAAAAATTGGTATATCCATGGGGATAAGAAATTAGCCAATATAGATGTATGTGTGTGAATGGTAGTTGCTCGACTGTATCTGACTCCTTGCGACCTAATGGACTGTAGACTGCTAGGCTCCTCTGTCCTTGGAATTCTCCAGGCAAAACTACTGGAGTGGGTAGCCATTATTTTCCCCAGGGAATTGTCCTAACCCAGGAATAGAACCTGGGTCTCCTGCATTGCAGGTGGATTCTTTACTTTCTAATATACATGCTCTAAAATTAGAATTCGACTCCTATGAATAGCTTCTGAGGAAATGCAGACATATATTGGAGGAAGTATGTATCAATTTTTTTCACAGAAGCACACTTTAAAAATAACCTGCAACTCTCCACATCCAAACTATTCATCTGTAGTATAAAAAAATACATGTATTTGTGTAATTGTACAATGAAATGTTATACAACAATACAACAATGGAAATGGATGAACTACACCTTTACAAGCAACAGAATCATACAATCACAATGTTGTAGAAAAGCCTTATACAAAAGAGTTCATAGTGTATGATTTCAAGTATATTGAGCTCAAAAACAAGTGAAAATGCTTATATTGTCCAGGAACTAATAGCGAGCAAGGAAAAATATCTTAAAGCGTTGGCTAAAAATTAAAAGCACATTTTACAAACATAGAGGAAATGGAAAAACGTGTAGAAAATCCTTAAAACCAGAAAGAGAATAAAACAATCCTGCCAAATATGTAAGCATAGAGGTTCCTTGATAGTCCTCAGCCCAGAGCTTCATTTCAAACAGGTCTTCATTCTAAAAGGAACAGACCACAAAACCTAGGGCTCAAGCAGTTAGCCATTAGATCTGAAACCTCTTTATGAAGTCAGCTGAGTAAAATAGGTCAACTAAACAAGGCACATATATGTAAATAAAGAAATAAAAAATCCATTCTGTCAACGAAGCAAGCTGTTTACAGTCTTTGATTGTAGACTGAGAGAGGAAACATTTTTCCTTGTACAGATCTGAACTATTCCTAATGTGGCTATAGATCTGAATTTCAAAAAATGTGTGACCAAATGCTCTAAACTTCAGAATTTACTTTATAGTAACTCTGGCTTTTATAGTTGATACAGGCAAATGAAAATCCTCTCTGGAAGATTACACTTTAATGCAAGACTCAAAAAATTCCCATGGGTGAATTTCCAAGGAAAACAAACTGACATGAAGGATATCACAGAAATACAGGAGGAAACTTGCAATGAGGAAGAAATAAATAGCAGTTTCAGACTTGAATGCAGTTACTGAGAAACTGACTAGATTAAGGTAAAAATGAAGAAAACTATATGTCAGAAACATTTTGTAAAATGTAACAACCATTCATGATAAAATACTTAGCAAGCTAAAAAAGAAGTAAGTTGTCTTAATCTAATAAAATGTGTGTTTACTCATGTTTGGGTTCAGCTACAGATAAGGCAAAACTCAAGATATCTGTCTTAAACAAGATAGTTTCTCTTTCGATAAGGAGTTTGTAAGCAAGTGGCTCAGGGGCGCTGTGGTCGCTGAGTGATCGCCAGCTGTCCATCTGATTCTGTCTTTTGGCTCCTCTGTCCCCAGCGGGTGGCATCCATTCGTTGCTCAGCATTCCCACTGTGGTCCCGCCAAGTCCCACTAAGCCACGCAGAGAGAAAGAGGGGCTTACACTCGCGGTCCTATGGACGCTTCCTCTTCCACGCCACTGGCCAAAACGCAGTCACATGACCACACCAACTGCAAAAGAGATTGGGTGCATAGCTTTTAATCTAGAGAACTATTTCCCAAACTAAAATATGGTGATTATCCTATTATTAAATGTGCTGGGCATTTTTTGTAAAGCAGCATTTGAGCAAATATTATGCAAAATAGTGAAATGTTAAAGAATGCAATAGGAATTGGATAAGGAAGGCCCCTATAATTACTCTTAGTTAACCCTGCAATAGAAATAAGACATGTAAAAGAAATAGAATTTATAAAGATATAAAAAAAGTATCTACTGTCATATTTGTTAATGTTATTATTACATACACAAAATCAATATATCTTAGAGATAGCAATTAGAATTAGAGAGTTGAACAAAATTGACAAATATAATATGCAAAAATAAAATTTATTTATATATACCAGAATATAGCAATTAGAAATATGGTTTCAAAATTGGCACTAAAAATTTGTTGCCAAGAAATAAATCTAGCAAAATATGTACAAGAACTTTATGGAAATATTTACAAATATTGTCAAAAGTGCTACAGACTAGCTAAACAAGTCAGGAAATAAATAGGTTTGTGCCAATTCTGTTCCAGATAATCTATTAATTCTAGGCAATTTAAATAAAAACTTGAATAGAAATGATGTTGGGAAGGTAGATTATTCAATTAAGGTATTATTTCACACTATAAAAATTCAACTTAAGATGAATTAAAATTTAAATATAAAAGGAAAGTTTTCAGTATTCTGAAGCAAATGTAGGTAAATACTTTATGATCTTGGAACTGGAAGTATATTTTAATAAAGAAGCAGAAGTCAAAAAATAAGATTAAGAACCAAAAATCTAATCAAGAAATGAAAAGCTTGATACATTCCTAGATTCTCAAGTCAGAGACATGTCTCCATCATAACGCACAAGGTGAGTGGACATGCACACATGGACAGGGACGCTCATGGCAGCATTTTCCATAGCAGCGAAATCCACACGCATCCACCATGCGCAGAGCACACTGGATTACCTGCAGGGTGCTTATAGGAGAGCATGCTATACTCACTTGGGAAAATGAACGAGCTAGGTTTTCACCCAGTCACAGGAATGAATCCATAAACACAGTGAAAACACCACAGTCTAGAAGCTGTAGAGTATGAGTCAATTTCAATAAAACCAAAACCAGTCATAAGCGAAAATAAGTTAGCAAAATATAATTATGATAAAGGTACGATAAACATGCAATATTCAAGATAACAGTTGCTGCTAGGGGAGTGTAGGTATGCCCTCCAGGAGTGGCACACAGGAAATGTCAAGGTGTAAGTATTTATAAATGTCTTAAAGCTAAGAAGGGAATATAAAAATATGAATTAGATTATTATTTTTTAATATGAATGAAATGTTTAACATAAAACAAGAAAAATGAATTCAGTATATCTACAAATACTGATATATAAAGTTTCATTTTCGAAAACAAAATCAATTGGGACAATGTAGTAAATAAAAGTGACATATTTGTATATTTATGTCCATGTAAATTATTTTAGGAAATGTTACAGAGGAAACCATTGAAGTTTTTGGGTTACTACTGGGGAATAGAGCTGAAAATCTTGTTTGGAAGGACAATCAATAAATATACAATTATCTTTTGATTTCTGTAGTATTTTATGTCTAGATGCATACATTATTTTTATATTCACTTAAAATAATGATGGTAGTTACCTGAATGATAAGATTATGAGAGATGCTATGGTGTCTTCAGATAGAGTATATTTTAAAAATTTTCCCAAGTTGTTATTGAAACATAGTTTCCTCTGGGTAATTCAACTGGAAGAATAAGAAGACAGCTTTACATTTTATACCCTTTGGGTTTTATTTGTTTGTTTTACGTTATTACTTTTTGCAGGTATTTCTGTTAATAAAAAAACAAATAATAGACTCTGGTGTTGAAAGAGAGAAACCTGTCCTGTTGTTAATAAAACCTTTCACACTGGAGAGAAGTAAAATACCTGAACTTTCAGATCAGAAGATTTTTTTTCCCCAAAAGTCACAGATACAAAGCAAAATTTAAAAAGTTGCAGAATAAATCTGGCCAGTCACAAGGAAATAACTGGTGAGATGATTATTGGTGACCCAACTGAAACTATTCTCTGAATAAGTTTTGGTAAATTGTTTACTGGAAGAATTAAGCACTAAGGAGAATTGGCCTCCAATAAAATGCATTGTGAAAACTAAAGCCCAGTAATTCTTCTCTTGGGAAAATCTCCTCCCTTCCTATGCCTTGTCTTATACCCTATTCTTCCTTTTAGTAAAAAGCTCCATTTTGCCCAGATCATAGTAATTTTTTAGAGCTTAGTTTGAAGAGTTGCTCCCGCTCTCTCTTTCTTTCAGTCAAAACATCCTTAACCAACTCTCAAAGCAGTAGCTTATTCTTTTTATTAATAAAAATAGCTTTGAGATATGATTCAGATGCCCTCCAGTTGACCCCACTTAAAGTGAACAATCCAGTGGTTTTCAAAGGACTGTGATTAAACCACAATCTAATTTAGAGCATATTTATCTCCCCTAGAAGAGCGCCATAAAGAAGTTAATTTTTTACTTCAAGCCTTGATCTTGGTCTCTACAAATCTGCAGCTCCTGGACGTTTCATACACGAAGAACCGTGTGGGGTTTTGTCTCTTTGTGAGCCCCTTCTTTCACTGAACCTACTATTGTCAAGGTTCTTTCCTGTCGAGCATGTATCATTTTTTAAAATTTCTTTTTATTGTTGAATAACATTGCGTTGCATGGCTAAAGCACCATTTATTTACCTATTTACCAGGTGGTAGACCCTTGGGTTGTCTTCACATTTGGGCTCTATGAATAATGCTGCTGTGAACACGTGTTATTTCTCTTGGGTGTGTGCCTAGGAGTGGAATAGCTGGGTCTATATTGAACTTTCTGAGAAAATATGAAACAAAAGGGATACCATTTTTCATTCCCCTGCAACAGTGTATTAGGGTTTCAATTTCTCTGCTTCCACACCAAATCTTGTTATTTTCAGTCTTTTTTATGACATTTATTCAGAAAATGAAGATCATGGCATCTGGTCCCATCACTTCATGGGAAATAGATAGGGAAACAGTGGAAACAGTGTCAGACTTTATTTTTGGGGCTCCAAAATCACTGCAGATGGTGATTGCAGCCATGAAATTAAAAGACACTTACTCCCTGGAAGGAAAGTTATGACCAACCTAGACAGCATACTAAAAAGCAGAGATAATACTTTGCCAAATAAGGTCCATCTAGTGAAGGCTATGGTTTTTCCTGTGGTCATGTATGGATGTGAGAGTTGGACTGTGAAGAAGGCTGAGCGCCGAAGAATTGATGCTTTTGAACTGTGGTGTTGGAGAAGACTCTTGAGAGTCCCTTGGACTGCAAGGAGATCCAACCAGTCCATTCTGAATGAGATCAGCCCTGGGATTTCTTTGGAGGGAATGATGCTAAAGCTGAAACTCCAGTACTTTGGCCACCTTATGCGAAGAGTTGACTCATTGGAAAAGACTCTGATGCTGGGAGGGATTCAGGACAGGAGGAGAAGGGGATGACAGGGGATGAGATGGCTGGATGGTGTCACTGACTCGATGGACATGGGTTTGGGTGGACTCTGGGAGTTGCTGATGGACAGGGAGGCCTGGTGTGCTGCGATTCATGGGGTCACAAAGGTTTGGACACGACTGAGTAACTGAACTGAGCTGAACTGAGCTGAACTATCCTGGTGAGTATGAAGTAATATCTCACTGTGGTATTGATTTGCATTTCTCTGAAAATTTATGCCATTTAACATCTTTTCATATGCACATTGGCATTTGCATGTCTTCTTCAGAGTAATGCCAGTTTCAATTACATTATTTTTTTAATTGACTTCTTATATGTTGTATAAACTCTTGATATATTCCATATAAAATTCCCTTACTGGATATATGATTTGCAAATATTTTTCTCCTGGTCTGTGGGTTGTCCTTCTATTTCTTGATGGCATCATTTGTGATATGAAAGTTTATGTTTTAATTTTAATATGGTCCTGTTTGCTTTTCTTTTGTCAGTTGTGCATTAGGTTTATATATCAGAAGACTTGCCTAACTCAAGATCAAGAAAGTTTACTCTGTTTTCTCTGAGTACAGGAGGAGAAGGGGATGACAGGGGATGAGATGGCTGGATGGTGTCACTGACTCGATGGACATGGGTTTGGGTGGACTCTGGGAGTTGCTGATGGACAGGGAGGCCTGGTGTGCTGCGATTCATGGGGTCACAAAGGTTTGGACACGACTGAGTAACTGAACTGAGCTGAACTGAGCTGAACTATCCTGGTGAGTATGAAGTAATATCTCACTGTGGTATTGATTTGCATTTCTCTGAAAATTTATGCCATTTAACATCTTTTCATATGCACATTGGCATTTGCATGTCTTCTTCAGAGTAATGCCAGTTTTCAATTACATTATTTTTTTAATTGACTTCTTATATGTTGTATAAACTCTTGATATATTCCATATAAAATTCCCTTACTGGATATATGATTTGCAAATATTTTTCTCCTGGTCTGTGGGTTGTCCTTCTATTTCTTGATGGCATCATTTGTGATATGAAAGTTTATGTTTTAATTTTAATATGGTCCTGTTTGCTTTTCTTTTGTCAGTTGTGCATTAGGTTTATATATCAGAAGACTTGCCTAACTCAAGATCAAGAAAGTTTACTCTGTTTTCTCTGAGAGTCTCTAGATTTTGCTTTTTTGGATGTAGCTCTATGATCTATTTTGAGTAACTTTGCGTACAGTGTGAGATAGTGGTTTGACTTTGTTCTTTTGTGTGTGGCCATCGTATTATCCCAGTACTATCTGTTGAAAAGAATATTCTTTTGCCATTGAAAGGCCTTCGTACCTTTTTCCAAAATTAATTAATGATAATTAAAAAGCCTACTTTCATGATCAATTCTGTTTCATTGAGATATGCTTCTGTCTTTATGTCCATGTCGCATTGTATTGATTAAGCTGCTTTGCAGTCAGCTCCAAGACTGGAAAGCCTAAAGCACTCCTACTTTATGCTTATTTTTCTATATCGTTTTGTCTATACACTTAATTTCAGTATAAACTTGCAAAAAGCCAGCTTGGCTTTTCAATAAGAGCTGCTTTGAGTCTGTAAATAACTAGGGGAGTATCCCCATCTTAGGGCTTCCCTGGTGGCTCAGCTGGTAAAGAACCCGCCTGCAATGCAGGAGACCTGGGTGCCATCCCTGGGTAGGGAAGATCCCCTGGAGAGGAGAATGGCTACCCACTCAGGTATTCTGGCCTGGGGAATCCCCTGGACTGTTTATTCTATGGGGTTGCAAAGAGTTGGACACAACTGAACAACTTTCGCTTTCATTGCCATCTTAATGTTTTCTGATCTATAAACTTGGAGTATCTTTTCATCTATTTAAATAATTCTTCATTTTTTTCAGCAATTGTTTTGTGTAATAGCTTTTAGTGTACAAGTTTTGTGCTTCTTTTGTTAAATTCATAGCTAAGTATATTATTCTTTTGGATGCTGTTATAAATGACTCATTTATTTAACTGCATTTTAGAAATGCTCTTTACTAATACCAGTTCAGTTCAGTTCAGTCGCTCAGTCATGTCCGACTCTTTGTGACCCCATGAGCCGCAGCACGCCAGGCCTCCCAGTCCATCACCAACTCCTGGAGTTCACTCAGACTCACGTCCATCGAGTCAGTGATGCCTTCCAGCCATCTCCTCCTCTGTCGTCCCCTTCTCCTCCTGCCCCCAGTCCCTTTACTAATATAGATAAATGCAATTATGTTTATATATTGATCTTGTGTAATGCCATCTTGATGAACCTGTTTATTCTAACAGTTTTTAATGGACTCTTTAAGATATGTGTGTGTGTGTGTGTGTATAATTTGAAAGGGAAAGTAGCTTAACTATTATCTGTCAAACATGGATGCCTTTTTAAAAATTTGCCTTACTCGAAATTACAATGCAATGTTAAATAGAAATGGTGAGAGCAGACATTTTTCTTTTATTCCTGTTCTTAAGGAAGAAGTATTCACTCTTTCACCATTAATTATGTTAGCTGTTACACATAGCTGCCCTTTCTCAGGTTGAAGAAGTTCTCTTTTATTCTCAGTTTGTTGAGTGTTCTTATTATGAAAAAGAAAGTTGGATTTTTTCAGATGCTTTCTTTGCCTTGACATGATCATATATTCCCCCCCTTTAGTCTTAATATTAATGATTTTATATTGAATCACCCTTGCATTCCTGAGAAATCCTTCTTGGTCATATGCAGCATAGAATTTTCACATGTTGCTAAGCTGAGTTGCTAGCATTTTGCTGAGGACTTTCCCATCTGAATTCAAAGGAGATTATGGCCTGTAGTTGTATTTTCTTGTGCTTGCTTTTTTGTCTGACTTTGGTATCAGGGTAATATTGGCTTCAGAGGATGAGCTGAGAAATCCTCTCCTGACTTTTGGAAGAGCCCGAGAAGGATCGTGAGGAGCTCTCTTTGGATTTTTGATATAATTCACTCATGAAGCCAGCAGAGTCTGCTTCTCTGGGTCTGAGTTTCCGGTTACTTTAAAATCACTAACCATATGGCACCATTTATGATAGTTATCCATTGCTGTCACGCTGTCTTATGGTGAAGTTAGTGGCTTAAAACAAAATATTTTTCTATCACACAGTTCTGGATGTTAGGAAGTTTGAGATGGGTCTGACTTGATTAAAATCAAAGCATAGGCAGGGCTTTTTTCTGTAGACTCTACTTGAGAATTAATTACTTTGCCTTTTCCAGTTTAGAGAATGTACACATTTGCTCACGTTTCCCTTTCTCCATCTTTAGAAGTGAAGTCGCTCAGTCGTGTCCGACTCTTTGTGACCCGTGGACTGTAGCCCACCAAGCTCCTCTGTCCGTGGGATTCTCCAGGCAAGAATACTGGAGTGGGTTGCCATTTCCTTCTCCAGGGGATCTCCCCGACCCAGGGACCCGGGTCTCCCGCATTGGAGGCAGACGCTTTAACCTCCGAGCCACCAGGGAGGCCCTTGGCAAACCGGTTTCTTTTACATTGCATTCCTGTGACCTTCTTACCATGGTCCGTTCTCTCTAACAGACCTCAGCTGGGAAGTCTTCTGCTTTTAAAGACTCATTCCTTTCATATATGATATTATACATGTTTCAATGCCATTCTCCCAAATATCCCACCCTCGCCCTCTCCCACAGAATCAATATTGCAAAGTAATTAACCTCCAATTAAAATAAATAAATTTATATTAAAAAAAAGACTCATTCCTATTATTGAGATTATTCAGGAGAATCTCCTGTCTCAAAAGCCTTCTTCTTAATCACACTTGGAAAATTCCTTTTTCCATGTAAGATAACAAATTCACAAGTCCCAGAGTTCATGATGTAGACATTCTACCAACCACATTTTGAAAAGTATATTCAATTTTATGCACATTGATTTATGCAATTTCTTATTAGTCTAAAGGACAAAGGTAAAGAATTATTCTCCTATACTGTCTTTAAAATAACCTTCATAATTTCCTTTGCTGACACTAAGTTTTTAAATGGGTCTTGATTCACATTACTGTCTGGAACTCCCTCCTGGAGTTTGATTAATTTGCTAGACCACTCCAGAACTCAGAGAAATATTTGCCTCCTCAGATTACTGATGTGTCCCAACCAAATGGAAGTGATTCGCTGGACAAGTGCGGAGATAGGGCGTGGGCCGTCAGCGCAACCTGACTGTCCGTGCTCCTCAGTGACCCTGCGCTCGCTAGCCCAGAAGCTCTGTGGACCCTTCCTTTTGTGTTTCTGTGGAGACTATTTTACATAGACAAGAATGTGCACAGTGGTAAACAGTCCACTTGCTGATGCAGGAGACTCAAGAGACAAGAGTTTGATCCCTGGGTCGGGAAGATCTCCTGGAATAGGAAATAGCAACCCACTCCAGTATTCTTGCCTGGAAAATTCTATGGACAGAGGAACCTGGCAGGCTACAGTCCACGGGGTCCCCAAGGAGTTGGACAGGACTGAGCGTGCACACACACACGCGCGCGCACACACACACACACACACACACACACACAAGAATGGTTAAATCATTGGTCACTGGTATTTGAACTCAACTTCTAACCTATCTCCCCTCTCCATAGGTCAGGGAGTAGGTTCCAACCTTCCAATCACATGGTTGGCTCCACTGGCAGCTACCAGCTACCTTACGGTCTTTCTAAAAGTCACCTCATTAATATAACAAATTACACCTGTATCAGTTCAGTTCAGTTCAGTTGCTCAGTCGTGTCCAACTCTTTGCGACTCCCTAACCTGCAGCATGCCAGACCTCCCTGTCCATCACCAGCTCCCAGAGTCCACCCAAACCCATGTCCATCGAGTCGGTGATGCCAACCAGCCATCTCATCCTCTGTCGTCCCCTTCTCCTCCAGCACCAAGGTCTTTTCCAAAGAGTCAGCTCTTTGCATCAGGTGGCCAAAGGATTGGAGTTTCAGCTTCAGCATCAGTCCCTCCAATGAACCCCCAGGGCTGATCTCCTTCAGAATGGACTGGTTGGATCTCCTTGCAGTCCAGGGGACTCTCAAGAGTCTCCTCCAACACCACAGTTCAAAACACCTGTGTCACTCTCATCGATCAGGAAATTCCAGGGGGCTGAGGAGGCCTGCCAAACATGACAGAGACCAAACATGTCTTTCTTATCATAAGTCACAGCAGTACAAGGTGCAAGATTATGTGCCTCCTCAAAACTGCCTTCATGCACAGGTTTCACGACAACCACCACCGCGAGGATTCATGCTTCAGTCCATTTGTTTGCTGCCTTTTCACACAACTTGAAAGTGCAAAGAAGGTTAAATTGTTAGAAACTATATACAAACAATACACTGAACGTTCCAGGCATGTTATGAAATATCTCTGTCTATTATTGATCTGGGACTATTTTATGAAGAAAGTTTGTAATCATGTGTTAGAAAAGACACTCACTGGCGGAGGAGACCAAGTCAAACCTGAACACTTTTTGTGGCCCTGGGTAAGTCATTTAAGTGTTCATCATATCCTCTTGAAGTTTTATAGTACCTGTCCAGTCTGATTTGCTGAGATGTTCTGGGGATCAAATGAAATTCGTGTGAAAAGATATTGAAAAGCCAAAAGCATCACACAAGTCATAGACAATAGTCACTAACAGAATATATTCAGAGGAGTTATAAAATTTTCAGAGAAAAGTTGCAACTAAATATAAACTTGTATTAGAAGCTCAGGAAAGTATTCCCTTGTTCCTGAATGAATAAACTTTTGGCTTCTGGGTGATAATAAATAGAGGAAAGCTAACATCTATTGGAAAGCTAACATGCTAATAAAACAATTGCAGGCATGAAAAGAAGAGCCAGAGGCGAAGCGCTCAGGGCCAGAGGCATTGCTGTGTTGCTCTGGGAACCCATGAGGCCCACAGCGGAACAGGATTTTGGCAGAGGATAAGGAGGCTGTTTTGTGTGTAGGTTCCTGCTGGATCTGTGACATTTCTGTTCATTACTCACCCACTTGGTGAGTTTGATTACTGCTGTGGCCAGAGAGTCTCTGGAAAAGTGAAAGGAAATGGAGGGACCAAAGATCTCTGATGTCTTAGAATATAATAAGCGACAGCAGAAGAGGGATGTCTGAGGGATGGGGAAATACGAGGCTCGCACATGCCCTGACAAGCTCTTCTGCTGCTTGAGAAATTTCACACTGGTATTTTCAGAAAGGCTGAGAGTTCTTTTCCTGGAGAAATAAAAATTTTCACACTAGTTCACCAAATAACAGAAAATTAAGAGGGGTGGTACAAATCAGTAATACATAAATAGTAGCCATTAATGAACAGTAGCTCAAACCTTCATTTAATCATTATAATAATTCAGATGGGTGTTATAATCGCCATTTTAAGGCTGAGAGTTTTAATGCCTAGGCTAGGTTACACCGCTAATAAGTTGTAGACTATAATCAAGACCTAGATGATTCTAATTCTAGAGGTCATGTTCTTTGCCCACATCCTTGATTTCCAAACACCAGTCCTTGGACCAGTGTTTCTTAATGTCAAAGTTTTCACAGGTTACTGAATATCTTGAAGGGAAATTCATAACTAAATGTTTGATAATTCTTGGAGACAGAATTAAAAGTTGAGTAGTCTGTGTCTGTTCTTCCATATTATATTGTAATTCATGAAATTCAAACGTCTCTACCCAATAATGACTACAGAAGTAAATGAATAAACAAATTTAAATGCTTGTAAATTTGTATCTCTGAAAAATACTAGATCTGGGGCCAAATGATTTTTTCATATTCAAATGCTTTAGTCATTTATTCATTTAAATGTATTAAAGCAATAAATATATGAACAGAATAGGAAGAAAGCTTAGCAATAAACTTCATTTTGAAATCATTGGTATTTAAAGCATTTGCTATTAAAGACACCTTTCAATACCTGCAAAGACTGGAGGCCACCTGCCCCATGCAGGCATCCTTTGAGGAAGCAAATGTTCCCTGTCCTGTTTGTTTGAGTACACTTGGCATTTCCAAATGAATTTTTCTTTGTCTGCTTTCATTGGGGCCTTCCTCCAATTTGTGACTGAAACTATTAAAGTTGTTGCTTAGAAACGCTGAAGTTGGAAATTTACAAGTTTTCAAAAGGTTACATTGAAGTTTAGGGGTAACATATGGTGATCTGATATGTTTTGTTCCCTAGCCCAAGAGAGGGGTAGCCTTCTGTGATCTCTTTAATTATTTCATGGCACTTTAAGATGCCAAGCTGAATTTAGAAACCAGCAAGGCATCAAGGCTAAGAAAAAATAGAATGTTCTTTTTGTTTCCCATATTTTTGACTGAAGAATTTGTTGTTCGTTTAAAAAATTAATTGGATGGTTTTGTAAATCTAAAAGCAGAAGGCAAATTTTATCTAAAGGATAGAGTTAAAGACTCATTATTTTGACTGAAATAGAAGGGAAGTAAGAATGCTTGTTAACGTGGAAAGAAAAAAGACATTGAAATGAAGATATTTCCTAAGGAAGAGTTATTGTCCTAAAAGTAAATTTTAACATATAAAAATCTACTTAATAACCACATAGTATGAGTCACTCAGTCATGTCTGACTCTTTGCGACCCCATGGACTGTAGCCCACCAGGCTCCTCCATCCAGGGGATTCTCCAGGCAAGAATACTGGAGTGGGTTGCCATTTCCTTCTCCAGAGGATCTTCTTGATCCAGGGATCAAACCCGGGTCTCCAGCATTGCAGGCAGATTCCAACCATCTGGGCCATGAGGGAAGCCCAGTAACCATATACTGGAAGAGAATTAAATTTTTTCCTAACAGCTGACGAGGATTATGGAAATTGAGAGACAGGATCAAGGAGACAAATATAAATGGTAAATTGAGAAATGATTAAAGAATTGAAACCCTGGTAATGCATAGTTGTTGTGTTATGATATCACCCAGGTCTTGGGGAAAACATCATGAGAAATTTGGATAGATGAACTAAATAATTCACTTATTTTCCTATGTTAAAAAAAAAATGTTTACTCAGAGCCAAGTATTCCAGGAACCATGATAGGATACAAGGATGAAAATAAGAGAAAACATGAATTTGCCTTCATAGAGCCTATAGTGTTTGAGACACAGACATATAAGCTAATGTGGAACCCCTTATGAAAAGTATAATGATGTAATGACAAAGTTATGGGGCTTTGTGAACACAGAGGAGCATTTACTATAGCTGTGGAAAATCAGTAAGGTTTCAGGGTGGGCTAATTACTGTAGCAGTTCTAGAATATCAATGGTTTAACACAGACTTTTTTTCCCTTTATTCATGTATGTCTATATATTTGATATCTTCGATGGGGCCCCTTTCACTTGTGTTTTGAAGGCTCTTCTCCCATGCCTTTGGTGTCTCCTAGAACCCTAGAGTCCATTGATGGTTCTCTGTGGCAGACAGGCTGCTGAGGACAGAAAGACCTGGAGGTGTTTTTTGGGGAGGAGATGAGACCTAGGTGGGGCATGATTAGTGACGACATGGATCCTCAGGGGAAGCTGAGAACTGTGGTGACAATAAGCTTGCTGACTGACCAGCCTTCCTTACAATACAACCTATGAGAGGGGATTTCCTCTCAACTGAGGAAGATGGGAACTTGGAATCCAGGTGAAGAAGACTGGGCAAGAACATTCTAGAAAGAAGAGGTACCATGTTAAGACAAGGTTTCAAACTTATGGGAAGTTTGCTTCCAGACCAGCGTCATTGGGCCATCCATCGCAGGTCCTGACTGGTGAGCATGAGGCTGGCTCCTGCTGCTTTTCCTCAGCTACGCTTTTCCCTGAATCGTGTTGCCTGCTGGACACTTCCTCTGATGACTCGGGGGCATGTCAGACTCAGCCAGCCGTGTAAGACCAGTTCCAGGACCTTCTACTTGACCTGCTCTGGCGTCCCTTCAAACCTAGTTCTTCTTCATCCTATCACACAAATTTTTTAAAAAGGAAATAATCCTTCACATCTCCTCTCCCTAATTCCAAAAAGAAAACTAATCTCTCATCAAATGTTACATGCTAAATTCAAGCTTTTTTGTGAACATGCTCATTTCTCTCCATTTCCACTCTACAATTGTACTCGAAACTAACCATCACCTTTTGCCCTGTCACAAAAGGCCCCTCACCCCACTCCACTCCTGGCATCCATTTTTGCTTCTCTTTAGTCTGTTGCACGGAGAAGGCAATGGCACCCCACTCCAGTACTCTTGCCTGGAAAATCTCATGGACCGAGGAGCCTGGTAGGCTGCAGTTCATGGGGTCGCTAAGAGTTGGACACGACTGAGAGACTTCACTTTCACTTTTCACTTTCATGCATTGAAGGAAATGGCAACCCACTCCAGTGTTCTTGCCTGGAGAATCCCAGGGATGAGGGAGCCCAGTGGGCTGCCATCTATGGGGTCGCACAGAGTCAGACATGATTGAAGCGACTTAGCAGCAGCAGTAGCAGTCTGTTACACCCAGTGATCCACTGGAAATCAGGCCCATCACACCACAACAATCTGCATTTCTAGGTCCTCTCATAGTGCTAGGCATTATAGTCCATATATTTGCATCGATTGTCTCATTTAGTCCTCATATACTGGTTTATGGTAGAGCTTATTCCTGTTTCATTTCATAAGTGATGAAGCAGAGGCTTGGGATGTTTAGGTTGCTGATTCAATTTCACACAGATGTTAGGCAGAGTAACTTTAAAAAATATAATGGTTTGCTTCCTAAGCCCATTTTCTAAATCAGTACACTAAAATTTCTCAGTGTAGACATTTAAAATTTTGCTTACTGATTGAATGAATGAATGAATGAGAGAAAGGGGCGGATTGCCAAGTGCCGCATGAAATGGAGGGTCGTGTGAACACAGTTTATTTTGTTCATGTGGTGGAAATTTTTTTAAAAAGTGATGATATGGATCTATAGATTTGAAAGATGTCTTCATTACGTACATGGAAGATGAGCTGGAAGAGGAAGTTCAAAGCAAGGAGTAATTTCATTAGAGCTCAGAAGAAACTGGAAAGGGGAATATCGACAAAATTATATCACAAAAGGATTGAGGATCTTTCAAGTTCTTGAGGGCATACTCCTTCTTTGCCTACTTCGGAGTCTCCTTTCCTTCTCCAATATACCACCTGGTCCAAACGCAACATTAATTGCATCTTTCAAAAACAAGTACGGCGTCTACTGACTTTATCATGGTGAAATGAGATGTTATATAGAGTGCTCAATGAAGTCCTTTGAGAAAAGAAAATTTGTTTCTTTACCTTCCTACCATTACATTCCAAAATGACTTGGATACGGCAGAGAAATGGATGTAAAATTACCCATCTTCAGTTTAGAAGATTAAACACAGTCACAAAAGTATTAAAAGACAAGGATAAAGTGTCCATGCTTGGAAAACTTTACTTTGTAATTTTTGAAGGTAAAGTCAGTAAACGTTTTTTAATTTTGCTGACATTTTCCTTATCCTGGTTAGTTCTATGATTCCAAATGAACTCTAAAATTTAGTTAGATATAACCTTATATTCAAATGGGAATAGAATCCTTGTCTGTCTGTCCGTCTCCCCTACCCCCCGTCTCTCTCTGTACCAATACTTAAAATGGGTCTCTTAAACAGAACCCATCTAGGAGCATTTATTCTGATACATGTGATATGATGAGGTATCAAAGTTAAATAACGTGATGAAATACATTGGGCTAAATTTCTAGTTTCTACTTTAAATGCCATAAATCTATTCATGTAAATAGGGTTTGAGATGACATAGGAAACCTAATATGTAACAAGCATATTCTAGGAATACACAGAAAATGCAATCACAAAAATGCTAAAGATAGGGGATATGCAAAATGTTATACAGTTTTGCTGAGTGTGTAGGACCTTCATTTTCTGAAAATATAGAGTCCCACTGTGCATTATTTAACTTTCAAAGCAATGGAATGCAGGGACTAGAGTTGCAGAGTGATTTTTTTATAATAAAGAATCTGGGGAGTGACACAGAAGAGAATGGAAAATAGGAAAGGAAATTTACTCTATCTCCCTCTCTCTGTTAATGCAAATTTTTTTTTTGGTGTAGAGAGAACATTAGCTGAATAATCTACAACCATCCTATTAGCATTAGTCCTATCAGAGATAAAATGAAAAACCTTGATGCACTGTTACTATTCTCTCTCTATTTTGTGTTGGTTTTTAATACTTTTATTTTTCTCTCTAGCTTTAGATAATTTATTTACTAATAATATCAATAAATTCCCATAATCTAAAATATTTTGTTAATGATCCCAGCGTGAATGTGATTAAAAATAAATACAAATAGCATGAAAGAATCATCATAATTTCCTATGTGGGAAAAGTACAGGAAGATAAATTAATGCTTGGACTTTTGTCATTAAATAATAATTAGAATGAGTCTGGAAGGTGGGAAGGAAGAAATGAGTGAAGTGGGTGAAGGGGGTCAAAAGGTACAAAGCTGCATTTAAAAAATAAATGACTGAGATGTAATGTACGGCATGCTGACTATAGGAAAGTGAAAGCCGCTCAGTCGTGTCCGACTCTTTGCGACCCCATGGACTAGACAGTCCATGGAATTCTCCAGGCCAGAACACTGGAGTGGGTAGTGTTTTCCTTCTCCAAGGGATCTTCCCAACCCAGCGACTGAACCCAGGTCTACTGCATTGCAGGCAAATTCTTTACCAACTGAACCACCAGGGAAGCCCTTTGACTATGGTGACTATAGTCAAGAATATTTTATATCTGAAAGTTGCCAAGAAAGTAGATCTTGAAAGTTGTCATCACAAGAAAACCTGTTTTGTAAGCATGTATGATGTAGGTGTTAACTAGACTTATTGTGGCCATCATTTCACAATATATACAAATATCAAACCATGTTGTACGCTTGAAACTAATACAATGCTATGCATCCGTATATCAAATAACAAAGCATTACGATCCGCAGAGAAAAGTCGACTGGAGCCAACAAGAGCTTTAAGTTATTAATAAAACGTAACTTTGAAAAAGATTACAGATTGTATATAGAAAAGATTCTGCTGGAAATAATGCTTTATTTTCTGAAAAAGTATCAGTCACATGCTCTTCTAAGAAACATATATGGTGGAAAGAACCGATTAGAGTCTGTGGGAAGAGTAACGG
>SJXQ01008603.1:0-56170 GCA_006408695.1 Aepyceros melampus | reverse complement strand
CTAACGTTAGTTTGGTCATCTCGACCATCAATAGCCCAGTCGTTCACACACGTTGAGCACGGCTTCACCGCTGTGGGGAGAGCAGGTCAGGCCCTCCCCGCCCGGCTCCTGCCGCTGTGCTGAGCTGTGAGGCCGGGACGGCCCGGGCGCGCGGCCCAGAGGCGCTGCTCGGAGGCCCCGGGCGTCTCGCGCTCTGCGCGCGCGGGCTCCACCGGGAGGCCGCGTTCCCGCCGCGCCACGGCCGTGGGCACGGCGTGGGCACGAGAGGAAACACGCCTGCAGGCCCTCGGGGCTCCCGCGTGGCTCGCCGCCTCCGAGCCGGCACCGTGCCTGCCGCGCGCTCAGCGCCGACGGTGCGGACCGCAGGCGACGGGCGCCGTGCGCAGCACATAGAGGGCTGTGAATGGAGATGCAGTTTCAGAAAGAACTGCAGCTTTGGACGTAGCTCCATTTGACAAATATTCTATAAATACTCTTTCAAGAGCATATGGTTTTAACCATCGTCAGCATTTTCTGTCCGCTGTGCGATCTCACGGTGCGGACGTTACCCTCTCGGACCATCTGAGCCGCTGCCTCCAGGGCAGACTCTGCAGCCTCTCTCTGCTGCTGTCTGGGCCACGATCTCTCCCGGTGAGGACACAGCTCGGGGCCAGCAGAGCCGGAGGTCTGCAGCCTTCTTTCCTGAACCCTGTTATCAGAGCCCTGCCCTGTGGCCCTGCAGATTTCCGTAACGACTTTAGACCTCCCCGCTGACCCCATTATCAACATTTCAAGGGAAATATCTGGTGCTTCAGGAACAGGGAATTAAGCACAGGGAAAAGATCAAATCCTGGAGATATACACTAGGCAACCACTTATACTGGACATTGTGACTTTGAGCTGTGAACATCAAATGAGATTTTCACTTAGTATTTGAAAAAAGACCTGAAGTATCCAGGAAAACAGTGACACGAGGGGAATCCGTAAGAACACGCCTGTTTTCTGATTAGCTTATAGACTATGTCTTCCTTATTACAAAAAAAAAAACAACAACAACTTCTAACTTGAATCTGGCAGACAGGACAGACACAAACACACACACAAAATGTGTCTCCTTTTATACTGAATTTAAGTGAGAAGTTCCTAAATATAAGAAAAGTAAATTATTCCTAAAAGTAATCAGCCATCTCAACCTAGCGGCAGAGTTTATCCCAGGAAAATTCAAACATAGCTCATTTGTCTAAAATATAAAGGATATCTACACAGAAACAGACACATATACGTATCACATTAAGAGATAAAAATGCATATTATAATGTATCATTTAAGAAGATAACCCAAACTTTCATTCATTTCTTATGCTTTAAAGATAAAAACTCTTGGAAAAATAGCAATAGGATATTTAAATAATAGGTATTTAGCCAAAAATCTATACTTTACTTAATAGTGAATCAGAAGCACATGGAGTCTGGAAATGCTACTTGATGATTATTCTTTAATATTTTTAAAATAAAATCAAATGAAGACAGGAGATAAATTTGAAAGAAGAGGAGACTGAGTTATTGTATGCAAATATTTGCAGGTGTGAAGATTTTATAAACAGAAAATATAAGGAAATAAATTGAATAATCCTTAAAATTACTAGACAATTTCTATGAATTAAAAATATAAATAACAAATACATATAAAGAAAAAGATGAAATAGCTTATTCATACATTGATTATTCTTTAATATTTTTAAAATAAAATCAAAGGAAGACAGGAGATAAATTTGAAAGAAGAGGAGACTGAGTTATTGTATGCAAATAATTGCAGGTGTGAAGATTTTATAAACAGAAAATATAAGGAAATAAATTGAATAATTCTTAAAATTACTAGACAATTTCTATGAATTAAAATATAAATAACAAATACATATAAAGAAAAAACTGAAATAGCTTATTCATACAAAATCATGTTCAGGTCAGTTCAGTTCAGTCGCTCAGTCATGTCCGACTCTTTGCTACCCCATGAGTTGTAGCAGGCCAGGGCTCCCTGTCCATCACCAACTCCCGGAGTTCACTCAGACTCAACGTCCATTGAGTCAGTGAAAATCATGTTAAACCTCATTAAAACCTACAAAACATAATAAGCATTCCATTTCTTATTTGACTGATAATAGAGTAGAATAAATATAAATAAGAAAGCTATAGGAATAGATATTTGATTTTATATTGACAAAGTAAAGCAAGGACAGTGTGAACACATAATCTTTGCAAAAGCTGTCACTGTCCAATCATCACATCCCTGATGGTTTGAGATAACATACATTTAATTCCCTTCAAAAGTCTATTCTAAGCAGAGACAACTCAACCATGTAGGATTAAAAGCTCTGTCTTTGTTGGATAGGCTAGACTTGTGCAATGACTAAATCAAAAGAGCCCTGGCTTAAGTATTTATATCCAAAAGGCAAGAATGGTTAATACATAATTTCAATCTTCACAGACAAGTAAGAAATTCTTCTATGTTAAAATGCATTTATTCAACAAATATATATTACATCCTTCTGCTATACCAAGCCCCGGAGATTCATGATGAGTTAGAAACAGTTCCTGCCTCAGGGAGCCCGTGGCATTTCTGCATAGAAAGAAATCTAATAAACTGAGTTTAAAATTGAAGACTTTAAGCTTTTCTTATGAATCTAAATAAACCCTTATTCACATACAGATATTACTCTTTCTGATAGGATTTAGATATAATCTATAGATGGTGAATGTAATGTGAGGATATTAAAGATAAGCCTCCTCTTTAAGGGATTGTGCACTGCAAAAGTTGTTGGCATCTGTTCTTGAAATGGGTAATTTGTATATAAAATTGAATTAGACTAAGAGAGACACAAATACCTTAAGTCACAGATATTTAGGCTGTATGTATATTCATTAAGAACTATTTTGATCTAAAATGAATCTATCTTGTTTCCGAATATCACTATTACTCTATAAGAGTATTATGTGATAAAGTGACATGCTTGCGTGTGGGTAAAAATGCAGCTTTTGAATTTCTGGCAGGAGACTGAGGTTCCAATTAAAGGAATGTTTGTCAGACAGAAGGTTACATTCTACATTTTGTTTCTAATGTTGGAAGTTACTTTTTTCAGACACATAGCTTTAGCTTTACTTCAGATATCTAACTTTATAATGATATTTGTAGTACACTAATAAAGTGAATAAAATCTATCCGAAAACTTTATAGGCCAGTGTATATGATCATTCAAAATTAACACATGTATATGTTCAGTTGAAGAGCTATCCTACGTTGAAGGTCAGGAACGGTGGTGGTAAGNGTGGTCATGTATGGATGTGAGAGTTGGACTGTGAAGAAGGCTGAGCACCAAAGAATTGATGCTTTTGAACTGTGGTGTTGGAGAAGACTCTTGAGAGTCCCTTGGACTGCAAGGAGATCCAACCAGTCCATTCTGAAGGAGATCAGCCCTGGGATTTCTTTGGAAGGAATGATGCTAAAGCTGAAACTCCAGTACTTTGGCCACCTCATGTGAAGAGTTGAGTCATTGGAAAAGACTCTGATGCTGGGAGGGATAGGGGGCAGGAGGAGAAGGGGACGACCGAGGATGAGATGGCTGGATGGCATCACTGACTCGATGGACGTGAGTCTGAGTGAACTCCGGGAGTTGGTGATGGACAGGGAGGCCTGGTGTGGTGCGATTCATGGGGTCGCAAAGAGTCAGACACGACTGAGCGACTGGACTGAACTGAAACATCATACTTCCATGAAGCCCTTCTGATCTAGGTCTAGAACAAGAGCTCCTTCTTTCCATATATCTTCATTTCTTCTATCACACCACTGATATGAATTATGAACATTTTTTAATGGTTAACTCCTCTTTCCATGCTACAGAGGTTTTCCAGAAAAGAGACTGCTTCTGACTCATTGATCACTATATTCCACGTGTATGTGTGTGTGTGAGACAATGTTTGGCACAGAATAAGTGCTCACTAACTTACTAGTGATCCAAAGTAAAATAATCAAAAAGCAAACTTTTAAAGTACTTCCACCCACAAAGGATTCCAAGAGTTGTGCTAAGATTGATAAGGCTCTAATGTAATTACCATTTTAAAGTTCACTAACCCCAAAATAAAATTATTAGTTTGCATGTGAAGTTCAAACTTAAACTATGTTTTATCAGGGTGTTCTATCCTAGTCACAACTTCAAGCAGCTTCTATTAGTTTGATGACTCACCTTTAATGAAAAAAGAAAAAGGTGTGATTCAAGGCCATCCATAAATACAGCAATGGAATATCTAGAAAACTGGGACTGGAATTTCAAATCAATAATTACCAATAAGTAATAGACTTGCTTTTCTGATGTTTAATCAAATGAACATTTT
The DNA here is from genome assembly GCA_006408695.1 of Aepyceros melampus. Lineage (NCBI taxonomy): Eukaryota > Metazoa > Chordata > Mammalia > Artiodactyla > Bovidae > Aepyceros > Aepyceros melampus. The sequence goes on along the minus strand of SJXQ01008603.1, from coordinate 51,806 downwards.
TATGAGCATTAGTGGAGTTTGGTGAAAGAACACTAGTGCAAGACTCTGGTAAATCCAAGTCTGAATTTATGCTCTAGCATCTAACAAGGAGAAGGAAATGGCAACCCACTCCAGTATTGTTGCCTGGAGAATACTGTGGATGGAGGAGCCTGGTGGGCTGCTGTTCATGGGGTTGCATAGCGTTGGACACGACTGAAGCGACTTAGCACGCATGTATGCATGCACTGGAGAAGGAAATGGCAACCCACTCCAGTATTCTTGCCTGAAGAATCCCAGGGACAGAGGAGCCTGGTAGGCTGCCGTCTATGGGGTCACACAGAGTTGGACAACTGAAGTGATTTAGCAGCAGCAGCATCTAACAACTCTTGTTGCTTTGAGCAAGTTACCTAAACTTTCTGAGTCTTAGTTTCTTTATACTTTGTATGAACACTAACCTTGCCAGGGCAGTTTTAATAATGAAGAAAGTATTTATATATAAAGTGTCTTCCTTAGGTCTCATATGTTAAGTGTTCAATGTGTGGTTGCTATTACTATTCATCATCAAAATGCAATCTGTGTGAAAGAAGTACAACAGAAAACCAGAATGTGATCTGAACCATAAAGCCAACAGTGGACTAGTCTGTTTATACAATTAGTAATCCATCAGAGCCACTGGTCTTATGTGATCAATTCAAGTTTGAACAATGAAAAGAAACACAGGAACAAAAAGTAATTTGACTATTCGACTTTCTGAAGAGGCTAAGTATATTTGAGCCTATAAAAACATGCTTTAAATACAAACAATCTCACCACAGTGGCAGAAAAAGGAATGAGATAATCTTTGAGAAGAGCTTTATTCCAGCAAGATCAAGACCAAAGTACAAAGACGAAGATGTGGGAAGTTGACATTATTGCTATATCACATTCACACAGGGTTTCAATTTCCAGGATATCAACCTGGCATCTTTCACAAACATTGAATTCTCAGGCAAGAGCTATTAGGACCAGGGAGTTGCTTTCACTAGTACACACTGGGGGGGAAAAAAAAAAAAAAAAGCAGAGTTGAACAAATATTGGGAAGCATGGTAACAGATGTATCAAATATACACACCCATTGAAACCTCTTGAACAAAAACTGATCTGAGATTGGCACTGAAACAAGTTAACATGCATAATTCTCAAGTCTAGAGTAATAAGACTCAAGATTTAAAAAACAAATTTGTGTATATAGACTGTATTGTTCAGATATACAACATCCTTTAAGTAGCGAACACATGGTCCATGACTGGAACCACTAACGAACACTACAGTAGCTCAAGTCCATACCTTCAATTTTTAAATAGGTGGTAGGCATCTATTGTATTATCTTTGTCAATAGAACTTTAGGATTGCCTGCCTCTCATTCCATACGCACACATAAATTTTTATTGCAAGATAAAAAGCCATATTCTGGGAAAACTGATCAATTTAACCAGTTTATTAATCTGCTGTGGGCTCTTGGACTAAACTAACGAATTACAGCCTCTCCTACGCTATTCCTAAGAGACAAGTGCAATCCCTGCCTTTCTGTGAGATATGCTAGTACCCTTATAAAATTCTCCTTTTCCTAAAAGTAACCTCTAATTGGTTGCTTTAACTTACAACAAATATCTTAACAAATACATCTGCACAGAATGATATAAATTGAGACAAATGACATAAAAATCAGAGTTTTGAAACTTACCAGTGGTAAAGACTTCACCTCCCAATCTGAGGGGTACAGATTGATCCCTGGCCAGGGAGCTAAAATCCCACATGCCTCATAGTCAAAACATAAAACAGAAGCAAAGTTGAACAAACTCAATAAATACTTTTTAAAATGGTCCACATCAAAAGAAAAAATTCTTTAAAAACCAGAGTTTCATCCTTAATCACATACCTAAAATTTCAAAGATCAGACACTAGCTTAGAAATTCTATGAGCTACAGTACATAATAAGAGATAAATTCACTGGGGAAGGGTCTTATTATTTTAGATCACTTCAGGCAGAAGATTGACAGAAACATATAATTTGTACAGCACAAATTGTACATACCAAAAGTAATAACAAGAGTTTGTGTAAAGAATGGTTGTGACTCACCATTAATCTAGTCACAACAAGTTATATATTTTATGTACAAACTACCAACTATTGAAAACCTAGCTGAACAAGTAGCTTCATAAAATTTTTACCCTAACATCTGCAGTAAAATGAGATCCTATGTTGTACCCGTCCTGACAACCTTGAAGGGGAGCTATTTAGAGCACTGTATCTTACTTTCAACCATGTCAAATTAAAGAGCAAAATCTAATTGTATGAGCCAAAGCTTTGGATAATAGTTGGAGGAAACAAGCCCATGCTCAAATTACTTGTACTAAAACACTACAACATTATTTAATAACAATCCAAAAAAAAAAAAAAACAATCCAAGGAAAATCTCTAACTACAGTTGATCTTCCAGTTTTATCTTTGGCCCCCTTCTCTTCTAAAGCCTTCAACTACCATCCCCATGTGAATGACTCTCAGATTTCTCTAACCCTCACCTCTCACTCAAATTCCAGGGCCACAGCTGCTTCATCTACCTAACACACAATCCTTCTCCAGTTAGCTATTTCACTATACCACGAATTTCAAATAGTTAACCCTTCACACTCAAAAGGACTATTTTCTTTTTATCGTTTTTTTTTTTTTTTTTTGTCTTCCCATGTGGCATACAGGATCTTAGTTCCCTGACCGGGGATCAAACCCATGTCTCCTGCATTGGGAGCACAGAATCTTAACCACTGGACTGCAAAGGAAGTCCCAGGAAAACTATTTTCTCAAAGATTTGTCTACCTCAATGTCTCCCCTTCACCTGGCATGCATGCCCCACTCTATTCCAGCTTCTTTTCCCATCTTCAGCTCAGTACAGTTCAGTCTCTCAGTAGTGTCCAACTCTCTGTGATCCCATGGATTGCAGCACACCAGGCCTCCCTGTCCATCACCATCTTCCGAAGTTCACCCAAACTCATGACCATCGAGTCGGCGATGCCATCCAGCCATCTCATCCTCTGTCATCTTCTCCTTCTCCTGCTCCTAATCCCTCCCAGCATCAGAGTCTTTTCCAATGTGTCAACTCTTCGCATGAGGTGGCCAAGGTATTGGAGTTTAAGCCTCAGCATCAGTCCTTCCAATGAACACCCAGGACTGGTCTCTTTTAGGATGGACTGGTTGGATCTCCTTGCAGTCCAAGGGACTCTCAAGAGTCTTCTTCAACACCACAGTTCAAAAGCATCAATTCTTCGGTTCTCAGCTTTCTTCACAGTCCAACTCTCATATCCACATGTGACCACTGGAAAAACCATAGCCTTGACTAGATGGACCTTAGTGGGCAAAGTAATATCTCTGCTTTTGAATATGCTATCTAGGTTGGTCATAACTTTTCTTCCAAGGAGTAAGCGCCTTTTAATTTCATGGCTGCAGTCACCATCTGCAGTGATTTTGGAGCCCAAAAAAATAAAGTCTGACACTGTTTCCACTGTTTCCCCATCTATTTCCCGTGAAGTGATGGGATCAGATGCCATGATCTTAAGTTTTCTGAATATTGAGCTTTAAGTCAACTTTTTCACTCTCTTCTTTCACTTTCATCAAGAGGCTTTTTAGTTCCTCTTCATTTTCTGCCATAAGGGTGGTGTCATCTGAATATCTGAGGTTACTGATATTTCTCTAGGCAATGTTGATTCCAGTTTGTGCCTCTTCCAGCCCAGTGTTTCTCATGATGTACTCTGCATATAAATTAAATAAGCAGGGTGACAATATAGCAACCCTCAACTGTAGATGATCACATCCTCCTTCTTTATGAAACTATTCTTCCATGATTATGTGACACTAAAATTTTTTTTCTCCTACCTCTTTGATATCTCCCTCACACTTTCATACCTGACTCCTTCACCTTTACCCAATCTTAAATGTTGAAACGGGGCTTTCCCTGGTGTTTCAGTGGTCAAGAATCTGCCTGCCAATGCAGGAGACGCAGGTTCGATCTTTGGGTCAGGAAGATCCCCTGGAGAAGGAAATAGCAACCCACTCCAGTATTCCTGACTAGAAAATCCCAAGGATAGAGGAGTCTGGTGAGCTAGAGTCCAAGGGGTCACAAAAGAGTCAGAAATGACTTAGCAACTAAATAACAACAAAATGCTGAAATTCCTCAAAGTTCTATACTTAGCCCTTTTCTCTTGATTTATATTCTTTTCCAAAAGAATTCTACTACAATCGCCTCAGACACAATCTGTTAACAAGTCCTAATTTCCTTTTCTCTGCTTCAGACCTCTTTTCTGGGTTCTAAATCTATATATACAAGTACCTATTTAAGTCTTTGTGTCTCACAGACATCTCAAACTTAATATGCACACCTACTGTCACCCTGCTTATTTGACTTCTATTCAGAGTACATCATGAGAAATGCTGGGCTGGAAGAAGCACAAGCTGGAATCAAGATTGCCAGGAGAAATATCAATAACCTCAGATATGCAGATGACACCACCCTTATGGCAGAAAGTGAAGAGGAAGTAAAACACCTCTTGATGAAAGTGAAAGAGGAGAGTGAAAAAGTTGGCTTAAAGCTCCGCATTCAGAAAACTAAGATCATGGCATCTGGTCCCATCACTTCATGGGAAATAGATGGGGAAACAGTGTCAGAATTTATCTTTTTGGGCTCCAAAATCACTGCAGATGGTGACTGCAGCCATCAAATTAAAAGACACTTAATTCCTTGGAAGAAAAGTTATGATATGAGGTGGATGACGCTGGAGCCGATTATACAGAGTGAAGTGAGCCAGAAGGAAAAACACCAATACAGTATACTTACACATATTTATGGAATTTAGAATGATGGTAATGATAAACCTGTACGCAAGACAGCAAAAGAGACACAGATGTATAGAACGGCCTTTTGGACTCTGTGGGAGAGGGAGAGGGTGGGATGAGTTGGCAGAGTGGCAGTGTAACATGTATGATGTCATAAGTGAAACGAATCGCCAGTCTAGGTTTGATGCAGGATGCAGGATGCTTGGGAATGATACACGGGGATAATCCAGAGAGAGGGTGTGGGGCGGGAGGGGGGAGGTGGGGGTCGGGATTGGGAGTTCATGTACACTCGTGGCTGATTCATGTCAATAAAAAATTAAAAAAAAAAAAAAAGAAAAGAAAAGTTATGATCAACCTAGATAGCATATTCAAAAGCAGAGACACTATTTCGCCAAAAATGGTCCATTTAGTCAAGGTTACGGTTTTTCCAGTGGTCATGTATGGATGTGAGAGTTGGACTATGAAGAAAGCTAAGCATCAAAGAATTGATGCTTTTGAACTGTGGTGTTGAAGAAGACTCTTGAGAGTCCCTTGGACTACAAGGAGATCCAACCAGTCCATTCTGAAGGAGATCAACCCTGGGTGTTCTTTTGGAAGGAATGATGCTAAAGCTGAAGCTCCAGTACTTTGGCCACCTCATGCGAAGAGTTGACTCATTGGAAAAGACTCTGATGCTGGGGGGCAGGAGGAGAAGGGGACGACAGAGGATGAGATGTTTGGATGGCATCACCGACTCGATGGACATGCGTTTGAGTGACCTCCGGGAGATGGTGATGAACAGGGAGGGAGGCCTGGCGTGCTGCGATTCATGGGGTCACAAAGAGTCGGACACGAATGAGCAACTGAACTGAACTGACCTCTCATAATAATCAATGCTGTTGCTTCTCTGTTCCCTATATCATCAATTACCCAGAAGCTCAGGACACAGTCATTCTCCATCTCTCCCTCTCCATGATGGTCATCATCAACATTCAGTCATGTCCTAAAATTGATAAAAATACACTTTCTCTGTCAACAACCACTACTTTGGTCCAAGCCACTATTATACCATATCTGGATTACAGAAATAATCTCTTCAATGATCATCTCATTTCCCCCAATCCATCCTTCACTCAACAGCTAAAGTAATCTTTTAAAAAGGTCTAATTAGGGGCCAACAAGGAAATCAAAAGACAGCTTTAAAAATATCTTTTAAAAATACCTTAAGACAAATGAAAATGGAAATACAATATGCCAAAATTAATGGGATGCAAAAAAAAAAAACATTTCAAAGAGGGAAGTTTATACCATAAACGCCTACCTAAAACTAAGAAAAATCTCAAATAAACAACCTAACTTTATACTTTCCTAGGAAAATAGGAAAATAAGAACAGAAATAGCCCACAGTTAGTAAAAGGAAGGAAATAAGAAAGATTAGAGTGAAAATAAATGAAATAGACACTACAAGACAATAGAAAAAATCAATGAAAGTAAAGCCAGGTTTTTGAAAACATAAACTTTAAGCTAGACTCACCAAGAAAAAAAGTGGACTCAAATAAAATCAGAAATGAAAGAGGATACATAACAACATATCACAAAAACAAAAAGAATCAAAAGAGCCAACTATAAACAATTATACACCAGGAAAAAAATGAACAAATTACTAGAATCATACTTTATGAGACTAAATCATGAAGAAATACAAAATCCAAATGGAGCGATTTACTAGTAAGAAGATTAAATCATTAATAACAATACTCCCAACAACAAAGTCCAATGTCAGCCATATTTAAAGAAGAATTAACACCAAATTAATTAATAATACCAATTAATACCAACCTTTCTCAAGCTCTTTGAAAAAACAGAAAAGGAGGGAATGTCTTTTACAAGGCCAGAATTACTCTGATACCAAAACCAAGACCGCACATCCAAAGAAAAGAAAATTACAGACAAACATCCCTGATAAACACAGATGCAAAAATCCTCAACAAAATATCAGCAAACAAATTTAGTGATATATTAAAAGGATCATACGCTACAATTAAGTGAGATTTATTCTAGGGATGCAAGGATGGTTCAACACCTGCAAATCAAGGTGCTATATACCACGCTAGCAAAATGAAGGACAAAAATTATATTATCATCTCAATAGATGCAGAAAACCATCTGACAAAATTCAATATCTATTCATAATAAAATATCTCAAATAAGTGGGAATAGAGGGAATGTACCTCAACATAATTAAAGGCCATACATAACAAGTGCATAGCTAATACATACTTAGTGGTGAAAAGCAGAGTTTTCCTTTAAGATCAGGAACAAGACAAAATGTTAACTTTCACCACTTTTATTTAACATATTATTGGAAAGCCTAGCCAGAATAATCAGGCAATAAAAAGAAATAAAAAGCATCAAAATTGGAAAGGAAAAAGTAAAACTGCCACTATTTGCAGATGACATTATATTATATACAGTATAGAAAATCCTAAAGACTTCACCAAAAAACTTAGAACTAGTAAATAAATTCAGTAAAGTTGAAAAATATACAATCAATACACAAAAATTTGTTGCATTTTTCTATACACTAATAAACTATCAGAAAGAGAAATTAAGAACACAATTCCACTCACAATTACATCAAAAAGATTAAAATACCTAGGAATAAGTTTAACCAAGAAGGTGAAAGATTTGTAACTGAGAACTCTAAGACACTGGTTAAAGAAGTTGAGGAAGACATAAACAAGCAGAAAGATATTCTGTGTTCATGGATTACAAGAATCAATATTGTTTAAACATACTACTCAAAGCCTTCTACAGATCCAAAGCAATCAATACCAAAATTCATTTTTCACAGAAATAGAAGTAACAATCCTAAAATCTGGATGGAATCTCAAAAGATCCCAAAAAGCCAAAGCAATTGTGATAAAGAATAAAAAAGCTGGAGGCAACACACTCAAATTATATTACAAAGCTATAGTAATCAAAGCAGTACAGTATTGGCACAAAAACACACATAGGTCAATGGAACAGAAATAGTGCCCAGAAATAAATCCATATATATATAAATGCATATAATATATAGTCAATTAATATAACAAAGGATACAAGGATATACAACAGGGAAAGGATAATCTCTCTTATAAATAATATAGGGAAAGTTGGACAGCTACATGCAAAAGAATATAACTATTCGTACAGTATATACTAAAATTAACTGAAAATGTATTAAAGGCTTGAATAGTAAAACCTGAAATCATAAAATTCCTACAAGAAAAATAGTAGACTCCTTGACATTTGCTTTCATGATGATTTTTTGGATCTGACTCCAAAACAATAGAACAAAGGCAAAATAAACAACCGGGACTTAATCAAACCATAGAGTTTCTGCATAGCAAAGGGAATCATCACAAAAATGAAAATGCTTGTAAAAAATGGAGAAAATACCTATAAACCATATATCTCAGTTCAGTCACTCAGTCGTGTCCAATACCACCCTTATGGCAGAAAGCTAAGAGGAGCTAAAGAGCCTCTTGATGAAAGTGAAAGAGGAGAGTGAAAAAGGTGGCTTAAAATTCAACATCTAGAAAACAAAAATCATGGCACCTGATCCCATCACTTCATGGCAAATAGATGGGGAAACAGTAGAAACAGTGACAGACTTTATTTTGGGGGGCTCCAAATCACTGCAGACAGAGACTGCAGCCATGAAACTAAGACGCTTGCTCCTTGGAAGAAAAGCAATGACAAACCTAGACAGCACATTAAAAAGCAGAGGCGTTACTTTGCCGACAAAGGTCCATATAGTCAAACCTACAGTTTTTCCAGTAGTCTTGTATGGATGTGAGAATTGGATCATAAAGAAGGCTGGGCAGCAAAGAGTCGATGCTCTTGAACTGTAGTGTCAAGAAGACTCTTGAGAATCCCTTAGACTGCATGGAGATCAAACCAGTCCATCCTAAAGGAGATCAGTCCTGGGTGTTCACTGGAAGGACTGATGCTGAAGCTGAAGCTCCAATATTTGGCCACCTGATGCCAAGAGCCGACTCATTAGAAAAGACCCTGATGCTGTGAAAGACTGAAGGGTAGAAGGGGACGACAGAGGATGAGATGACCACAGTTTAAGTGAATTAAAACTATATTCCTTTTTCTCAGTCTAATAAATTGCTAACTGTTGTGTTTCTCAACCTGGGGTCTATGGAGACATTCTCATGGTCATCCATGAATTCTCTATGAGAATTTTTAAACCTGGTATTTTGATTTTGATGACAATTTTTTAAAAATTAATAATGTAAAGCATATTCTGGATTTATAAGCACTCATGCAATTTCACTGTATTTATTTGTAATTTTTAAAAAGTCCATGCATATTAAGTAAAAGCCAGGCGATGGAATGATTTTTTATAATAAAAAATTAAAAATAAAAGGCTTTGTGAAAGTTTAAGCACTACTATGCGACTTCACTTTCTTTCTTTCTACAGTTCCTTTTGGAGAAGGAAATGGCAGCCCACTCTAGTGTTCTTGCCTGGAGAGTCCATGGACGGGGGGCCTGGTGGGCTGCAGTCTGTGGGGTTGCAAAGAGTCAGACATGACTAAGCCACTAACACACACACACACGTGTAAGAAGAATTGAGGCATCACAGACAGCAGGCTGCCAAAACTCAAAGGACCCAGGGCCGCAGCACTCAAACTATAAGCACCCTGCAGTTAGACGCTCAGTTCTACCTCAGCATTACTCACTCCATGAAGTTAATTTTGCCAATCTGAGCTTGGTTGACTTTGTAGATTTCTTTTTATCCTGGCTGATAAATCATAGATGGCTTTATGTATCTATTGAGCTTATAAAGAAAAGACAGTAAAACCTAGTTTTAATTGCACATTAAAAAAATAATTTGTGTCAATACAAGAAGTATATAAGAATGTTCTTCCTGGGAGTGAGGCGAGCCGGGCGCGCGGAGCGGACGCCGCGGACCTCTGCTGGGCCACCTCGGCGGCTCAGGAGGCAGCCGCTGCCGCCGCCACTAATTTAAAAAAAAAAAAAAAAAAAGTTTTTCCTTTATGAAGTATTGTATGTCTCCATTTTTAAGAGGAAAAAAATTGCTTCATTGATCTTTTTTCTCACACAGAAAGACAAATAGAAAAGCAGCAAAAGATGGCAAGAGATGTCAACAGGAACCTTGCACCATTTAGATCACTTTATATTGATTATTTAATCAAAACGTTAATTAAAGAAAGACCGTCAGCATTTTTATAGAGAGTACATAAACATGACAACTACTCCGGGTACACCAATCATACTTCCCAGAATTTGCTTGTGTTCCTGTTAACCTTTATGATTTCATTGGTCAATATAATCTAGAAGTCAATGAATATATACAAATGGCTCACAGAAAAGTTGCTAAATATCTCAGCAGCTGTACAAGGACACAGATCATTGCAATAGCTTGGTCTGTTCTCAATAGCATTAATATCACTCACCAAAAAGAGGCACACATATCTTTAAAAAATGAAAAATTCACAAATACAATACACACACTAGTAGCTAATAAGGGCTCCCCAGTGGCTCAGTGGTAAAGAATCTGCCTGCCAATGCCAGGGACACAGAGGCACAGGTTTAATCCCTGAATCAGGAAGATCCCTTGAAGAAGGAAATGGCAACCCATTCCAGTATTCTTACCTGGAAAATTCTATTGACAGAGGAGCTAGGTGGGCTACAATTCAGGGGGTCACAAAGAGTCAGATGCAACTGAGCATGCATGCATGCACAGTAGCTAATAAACAAAGCAATGTAGATCATCACAAAAGCCAAGAATATATCATAAATATCCATAAATAGAAAAAATTTCCCATAAAAACTATACATGATAAAGTTAACATAATTTAGCTTTATAATGAAAATGAAATTATCTTCAATCAAGTATAGCATGAAAAAATGAACAATCAATTCCCCCACGATCTCCAGTCTTCACCATAACTCTACTGAATGCAACACGCATTGATTTATTAACATTTTTTCTGCTTAACTAGTATAAATGTCAAAAACATGAGTATAAAACTGTCAAATGAATTAAACTAAAGTTAACAGCATCATTCCCATGTGTAGATCTTTATTGATTTCAAAAAGCCTTACAAATTATTTCATTTCATACACTTGAAATATGATTCTATCCTCATATCTTTATTTGCATCACTTAAGCCAATCAATGCCTTCCATTATATTAATTAGCTTTATCCTCAACTTGCTTTGAAAATTCTGTCAAATAATTTCGTAGCTTCAAACATTTATTATTAAAGCTGAGAAACGGAAAGCTGATGACACGCTCAGCTGTCCTAAAGTCTGATACAACAGGTGCAGGGGCTAGTCACAGAAGAATAACTGTTACCAATTCCTCGCATTTCTACCTGGAGGAGCACACTTTTTCTCCGTCTACTCAGGACCTTCTTGACTTTAGTAACCGTCTCTGTCTCCCTTATTCTTCAACCATCTTTCTATTTGGGATCCCATTTAATTCATCTTGTTGGCCTCACTTAGGTCAGCAAACACAGTCGTTCTTGCCTTCACAGTGCACACCATCATTATTAACCATGTCAGGACCAACTCTTGCACAAATCTGCTACAGACCAGGGACACCTGTAGGGAGGCCATCTGCGTATGGGGCACAGATTTCTCTCCATCTGTATCCCCATTCCTGCCCTGAAAACAGGTTCATCAGAACCATTTTTCTAGATTTCATGTGGTTCAGTTGCTCAGTCGTGTCTGACTCTTTGCGACCCCATGAATCGCAGTACACCAGGCCTCCCTGTCCATCACCAACTCCCGGAGTTCACTCAGACTCACGTCCATTGAGTTTTCTATGTTGGAGAGGATGTGGAGAAAAGAGAACCCTCTTGCACTGTTGCTGGGGATGTAAATTGATACAGCCACTATGGAGAACAGGATGAAGGCTCCTTAAAAATCTAAAAATAAAACTACCATATGACCCAGCAATCTCACTACTGGGCATATACCCTGAGAAAAATCAAAATTCAAAAAGACACATGTACCCCAATGTTCACTGTAGCACTGTTTACAACAGCCAAGACAGGTGGCACATATTTCTTTCTATATGATCAGCTAATGCTTCACTTTCACAGCAAAGCCTTCTCTCAACTACTAGAGCCAAGTAGTCCCTTCTTCCTCTGTGCTAGAAATGTTTTTGTTACATTACACACAGTTGCTTTTGTGTTCTTCTCACCAGGCAAACTAAGAGTTCCTTGAGAGTTCCTTCAGAGTAGGAAACATTCATTTTTCTAAGCCCACTGCCTCATACAATAAACGTTCAATATATAATTGAATATACATTCACAGAAGACATCTTCCTTCTCCATCTCTCATGTGCCACCTATCGGACTTTGTTTTCAGCTATTATTTGTCTCTCTGAAGAATTATTTACTGTTCAAACACAATGTCGATTATAACATTATCAAGTTACAATTAATTATATATTAAAATCTGGTATTTGTTGTGCACGTGCTAAGTCACTCTGCTGCTGCTGCTGCTAAGTCGCTTCAGTCGTGTCCGACTCTGTGCAACCCCACAGACGGCAGCCCACCAGGCTTCCCCATCCCTGAGATTCTCCAGGCAAGAACACTGGAGTGGGTTGCCATTTCCTTTTCCAATGCATGAAGATAAAAAGTCAAAGTGAAGTCACTCAGTCGTGTCCAACACTTAGCGACCCCGTGGACTGCAGCCCATCAGGCTCCTCCATCCATGGGATTTTCCAGGTAAGAGTCCTGGAGTGGGGTGCCACTGCCTTCTCCGCTAAGTCACTCTCAGTTCAGTTCAACCCTATGGACTGCAGCCCACCAGGCTCCTCCAACCATGGGATTTGCCAGGCAAGAGTACTGGAGTGGGGTGCCATTGGGTGTTCAATTCTTTGCAACCCTATGGACTGCAGCCCACCAGGCACCTCTGTCCATGAGATTCTCCAGGCAAGAACACTGGAGGGGGTTGCCGTGTCCTCCTCCAGGGGATCTTGCTGACTCAGGGGTCAAACCCATGTCTCCTGCATCTCCAGCATTGGCAGGCAGGTCCTGCCACCTGGGAAGCCTTTTGCCTGATATCATTTCCTCCAAATGTTGACATGGCTTCTTCAGCCTTTATCTGAGTCTATGTCACTGGGTTATCTCCTCAGTGATAAGCAGTTTTCTCAGACAAATCTATATAAAAGAGAGGTCACTCTAGCCTTATGCTTTTCTTCCCTTATGTCGTATTATCTTTTCACTTGTATTATCTTTTTATTCATAACCTATCTCCCCAATCAGAATGCAATTTTCCTGTAGGCTAAGATGGTATCATTCATTACGGTAACGCATGGTGTCCACAGAAGTGCCAAATACATATTAGGTGTTCTAAAAGTATGTTTTGAACAAATAAATAAACTTGGCTCCATCATCACTCCAGTCCAAGAAAATAAATGGAAAGCAGATCATCCACTGACCTTACTGAGTTAACTTTCAAAAAGGTCAGAGTTTATCCACCTTGTAGACAAGACAAATCATCTAACAAGAACCTACCATGAATGATAAAAATAAATTCATTAAGTAAATGCAGGAATAAGAACTACTAGAGACCAGACTTCTATATTTCCAAAATGACCAAGTTAGGTAAATGTTTTAAGCAGAGCTTTCAGATGCAGACAGAAACTTTCAGTCAAGCAAAGCATTAAAATAAAGAAGACTTTTGCCCTATTAAAAAATTTAAATTTCCCAATATAAAAAAAAGTTACAATGTGGAAGAGACAAGTGATATTTTTGGAAATGATTATTTCTCTTAGACAATAGTTAAATTTTTCTTTACTTTTTAATTAAAGTTACTGAATATTCTATTCATGCATTCATTCAGTATGTAATATGAGCTTATGCTATGGTGAAGGTGAAGGTGAATGTGAAGTTGCTCAGTCGTGCCCGACTCTTTGCGACCCCATGGATAGTAGTCTGCACCAAGCTCCTCTGTCCATGGGATTTCCAAGGCAAGAGTACTGGAGTGGGTCGCCATTTATGCTATGAGGCCTATATTAAACATCGAATCAATTCAGTTCAGTCGCTTAGTCATGTCTGACTCTTTGCAACCCCATGGACTGTGCCACTCCAAGCTTCTCTGTCCATCACCAACTTTGGAGCTTGCTCAAACTCATGTCCATTGAGTCGGTAATGCCATCCAAGCATCTCATTGTCTGTCATCCCCTTCTCCTCCGTCCTTCAATCTTTCAAGCGTCAGGGTCTTTTCCAGTGAGTCAGTTCTTTGCATCAAGTGGCCAAAGTATTGGAGTTTCAGCTTCATCATCAGTCCTTCCAATGATATATATATTGGAATATATATATATAGTATAAATGATAAAGCATTTTATAGATAAAATAAATTGATAAATAAAATACAACCCTTATCCTCAAGAAGCTTTTACTATGGTCAGGAGGTACATTAATAAATAAGTAGGTACACCAATAGTGTAGGTACATGGCTAAGTAAAATAAAAAGCAAAAAGAAACCAGTGCTTAGAGAAAAGTACAAGTAAAGTGGTCTGGACCTTGAAGCATGGTGAGGATTTCTGGCATAGGGGAAATGGAAAAGAAGTGAGTTTATACTGCAGACAGAAAATTGATTTCAGAAAATTAGAGAAATATAATTTCTTTAAAAACCTGGCTGAGACAATTCAAAAGGGTTGCCCATATTGTTGCTATTCTGGGTTGATGTAAAAATTATCTTTAGACACTTCTAGTGTTGAATGCATGGTTCTAACAATGGGGAAAAGAGAAGCCAGGAAATACCAAAATGTTGTGTTCTCATTTAATTTATTCCCTTCCATATTATCTGTTAGATTGATCTAATACCTATTTTCTTTCTGTGGAGTACTCTCAGAATCTAACTTAAATTTCATTAAGCTGAAAAGTTACTCAAATAAAGTTCCAGTTATAATTAAATAAAAACTTAAATCAGTAGTACATATATAAACATCTTCAATTTCAAATGAAATATAAGTGTTTCTGCTAAACCACATTATACAACTTTGCACTGCACAAATTAGGTCACAAAAATAACAAGGTTTCTGGGAAAATTAGATGAAGTCAGACCACTCAAAAATCAATGTAAGTAGAGCCTTTTAACACCCATGAAAGTACAAACACAGCATCATCTTCAGAGATCTTTTACAGCCTTAACACTGGGGCTCATGCTTCCTGCTTCTACTATAAGGAATTTGCTTCCAAACTTTCTTCAAAAAAAAAAAAAAAAAGGTTAGTCAAGATTAGTAAAGAATAGACTTTCACATTAATTATTTTTAAAACAGGGGACAATCTCCTCATCTTTAGATTTCTAAAACTATTTAATCATCATTTTTACTTCAGGATCTTCATCTTTTATTCTTAAGGTTTTCAGATATTGATAAGCTATTCTCTTCAATTGTGAGAAAATCTCTCACCAAAGCTTCTTGATGTGGTAATGATCCAAAAGAAAAGCAAATGCAGAGAAGACCTGACTGTGCTCCTCAGAAAAGTAGAACAGTAAATGGCCCCAGAGCACAGGACAGGGGGTTAACTGCACTGGCCACTAGGGGTGACAAAATTAAGTCCAGACTTCTCCAGGGGCCCGGTGTTAAGAATCCGCCTTGCAATGCAGGGGACGTGGGTTCAAACCCCGGTCGGGGAACTAAGATCCCCCATGCCGTGGAGCGACTAGGCCCGTGCTCCACAACTGCTGAGCCCACGTGCTGCAACTACTGAGTCCGGACAGCAAAACAAAAGATCCCGCACGATGCAACGAGGTTCACGCAGACCACAACCAAGACCCAAAGCAGCAAAATAAACCATAAATGTTTAAAATTTATTTATTGCCAGAAGGCAGTATCACTGCACAGCTACTTGAAAGGCCCAAACGAAAAAGACTTGCCATGGTCAACATCAAGTTTTGGCAACTAGCGTTCTCCTACCACCACCACTCGGAATGTTGCCGGTACAACCACTCTGAAAATTGTTTGACCTTATCTATGCAAGCCAAGAGTGTGGCTGCTCCATAATCAGCCATCTTCCTCCTAAGCTTGTCCCTCAAATTAATGCACACATATTGTCACCAAATTTTGCACACAAATATACTCATATCAGCATTATTTGTAACAGCCTCAAACTAGTCATCACTCAAGTGACCCAACTACAGTCTCTTGCAATGAATGAAAGAGTCTCATAAACAAAAAGTTGGAAAAAAAAAAAGTATATTGATTTATTTCGTTTCCACAAAGTTCAAGAAAGCAAGGCAACCTCATCATAGATGGTATTTAGACGTCTGGATAACAATCACGTGAGTGTTGAGAGAGAAAAGGAAGCATAATAAGTGCTTCTGGGAGCTGGGAATACTCTGTTTCCTGATCTGGTGATATGACTGTGTTCTGTTTGTGAAAATCTAACAAGTTTATACTTATGACCTGTACACTATTCTAAATGTATATCACATTTCAATAGAAGTTTAAAAACCTGCATGCTAGAAAAATACATGAACCACTGTAAATTCAATCTCGTAGTAGGCTCGTTCACAATTTACCAACCATGGAAAGCATAATCTGCTTACCACTTTCAGTGGTGGAGACTATAAGACAACTGAAGTATTTATTGCTTATTTAGGAAGTTTAAGAAAAGAAAACTAAGTATACACACTGTTGTATATCTTCTCCTCAATAAGGCAACCTCTGGCAGGGCTAGACTTCTGCGTGTTCTGGTTTTTGTGATTTAGGGGTTTGCTTATGGAAATACTGGTGTTGCGGCAAGCAAAGAAATATGAGATAATCTTACCCTGACATGTTTCTGAGAAGATGAAATTCACATTTTGAAGAGAGCTTCCTAAAGAGGGTAGAGGTTGGAAGGAGGCCTTCTCATGGGATATAGCCCTTGATTTCAGAGTAATTTTCTCCTCTAAATTATCAGCCTTTATAACTACAGCTCCTGCCATAATTATATTTCAAAAGCTACCTTTAGTAAAGATAATAGACACTTTCAGCTTGAATTAAATCAGGAAAATGTAGTACACACTGGGCTTTATTTTCCCCTGCATACATATGTTTATGAAAATTTCTCAAATGCCCTTTAGGGGGTCATATTTTTGTTTAGTGAATACACACATAATAATTTACAACTGAACACCAAAAACAACACAAACTTAACACACGTAGAAGTAAATTTAAAATGTAAATAGATGCAAGAAGATAAACTAAAACTAGGAATTTCTAAAAATAACTACTACATATAATATACATATACACATGCAACATAAACTCACACACACTTTTATTTCACTGAGCTTTGATATAACTAGTAATTTGAAAAAAAAAAACTAAGAGAAGGAGAAACACTGGGCTAGAGGAAGCACAAGCTGGAATCAAGATTGCCAGGAGAAATATCAATAACCTCAGATATGCAGATGACACCACCCTTATGGCAGAAAGTCGTTTCTTAGGAAGAAAATCTTAATGTCATCTTAGGTGACAATGTGTGAGTCAGAAGGCGAGGGGACCGCTCCAACAGCACAAGAGCTGGAGAGAGTGGCCAGGTGATGCCAGCATGGACAGGAAATGAAGGCCAGAGAGAGTAAAAGCACACTGTAAGAGATTTGTTAACCTCTTCCTTTAAAATAAGGCCCCATTTCCAGCTTATTTTTGTGTATGATGTTATGGAGTGTTCTATTTTCATTCTTTTACATATAGTTTTCCAATTTTCCCAGCACCACTTATTGAAGAGGCTGTCTTTTCTCCATTGTATATTCTTGCCCCCTTTGTCATAGATTAAGTGACCATATGTGCGTGGGTTTATCTCTGGGATTTCTGTCCAATTTCATGGATCTAGACAGTGCCATACACAGTGAGGGAAGTCAGAAAGAGAAAAAAATATCATATGTTAATGCATATATGTGGAATCTGGAAAAGTGGTATAGATGATCTCATTTGCAAAGCAGAAACAGAGACACACAGGTAGAGAACAAACATATGGATATCAAGGGGAGAAGGGCTGGGATGAGAGGAACCGGGAGTTTGGGACTGATATATATAGCCTTTTGATGTTTGCTGTCATTGAATGGCCAAGTCCTGTCCAACCAACTCTTTTGCAACTCCATGGACTGCAGCCAGCCAGGCTCCTCTGTCCATGGGATTTCTCAGGCAAGAATACTGGAGTGGGTTGCCATTTCCTTCTCCTCACCTAGGGATCGAGCTCATGTCTACGGCATTACCACTGAGCCACCTGGGAAATGCTACATGATTGATACTATACATAAAATAGACAACTGACGGGAACATACAGTGCAGCGCAGGATACTCCATTTAATGCACCCTGGTGAGCTAAATGGGAAGAAAATCCAAGAGGGAGGGGATATTTGTATTTATATGGCTGATTCATTTTGTTATGCAGTAGAAGCTAACACAACATTGGAAAGCAACTATAATGCAATAAAAGTGTTTAAAAATAATAAAATGAGTATCTTTTAGTACTGTAAAAGATAAAGACAATTTAAATGAGTAAACACACATCTATTTACAGTGTGCACTGAAAGTACAATAACATGTCAATGAATTAAGAGAATTAAGGCTATGCAGTGAGAATGTATGCTATTGAATTTAATTTCTGTATGATTTCCAAAGAACATGTATAGAAAGTTAATAATATTACCTGTTCCAGGACTTCTTTATAGGTAATGGTGGCTTTAGTGTTTGTAACAGGACTGTCATAAATGATAGCAATCTTATCTCCTTTACCATTTTCAATATGACGATCGATGGCATTGTAACAAATGTTAAGCATCCCTTCCACAAACCTGAAAAATAATTGGAAAGTAAAAATGAATGACTCTTCAAAACATTAGTCAGTCAGTTCAGTCGCTCAGTCATGTCCGACTCTTTGCGACCCCAAGAGTCGCAGCACGCCAGGTCTCCCTTGTCCATTACCATCTCCCAGAGTTCACTCAGACTCACGTCCATCGAGTCTGTGATGCCATCCAGCCATCTTATCCTCTGTCGTCCCCTTCTCCTCCTGCCCCCAATCCCTCCCAGCATCAGAGTCTTTTCCAATGAGTCAACTCTTCGCATGAGGTGGCCAAAGTATTGGAGTTTCAGTTTTAGCATCATTCCTTCCAAAGAAATCCCAGGGCTGATCTCCTTCAGAATGGACTGGTTGGATCTCCTTGCAGTCCAAGGGACTCTCAAGAGTCTTCTCCAACACCACAGTTCAAAAGCATCAATTCTTCAGTGCTCAGCTTCTTCACAGTCCAACCCTCACATCCATACATGACCACAGGAAAAACCATAGCCTTGACTAGACGGACCTTAGTCGGCAAAGTAATGTCTCTGCTTTTGAATATGCTATCTAGGTTGGTCATAACTTTTTTTCTAAGGAGTAAGAGTCTTTCAAAACATATGTTGCTTAACTAGGTTTCCGTAGTTCTAGTTTGGCGAGCTGCCCTTAAACAGTGTTTTCCCATGCATGTTATATCAAGTAATGATGGCTGTAAACTATTTTAGATGGTACAGAAGTGACATTTTGATTTTAATAAATATGTATTTATTTTCATGTGCACTAGAAGAAAATATACCTCGCACTTCAAGGGGGGCTTCCCTTGTGGCTCAGATGGTTAAGAATCTGCCTGCAAGGTGGGAGACCTGGGTTCAGTCCCTGGGTTGGAAAGATCCCCTGGAGAAGGAACGGCTACCCACTCCAGTATCCTGGCCTAGAGAATCCCAGGTGCTATACAGTCCACGGGGTCACAAAGAGTCGGACACGACTGAGTGACTTTCCCTTCACTCACTTCAAGGTGACAATTTTGTGGATTTTATTGCTTAGGACGAAACTAGAGTATACAGCACCAAAATAATCCACTTTACATGGATGAAATGAATTGTATCCAACAGCAGCACAGATGCACTAAGCTGAGAGGGCAAATAGTAGGTGCAGGACTGAAGTCTGGGTATCTGCTATAAAAAGACAGACTTACGGGAGAGAAATCAATTCTTTTTTGAAATATTTACATTCCTTGAAAGATATATATTTGTTTCAATTAAATGTAATACCTCCAATTTCACAAAGTATAGCTAAGTTCTTTTCAGAATTTTGAGACGCTTCATAATTTGAATAAGCAATCAACATGCCCACAGGGTTAATAAATTTTTTAACCTTCTCAATTCACTACCTTATCTCTTAATTGCTGAGTGCACCCCTTTGAAAATGCAGATATAATGTAGATAGATGGAGATAATTTTTAAGAAAATATAACTCATTTCCTGAGAATTGAATTTTTCCACTTTTTTAGGAAGAGAATGTTAGATAAAAAATATAAATACAATACTGGTTCATTTGTTCTAACATCAGACTAGCAAATATTATAAAAATGCAAAATAATAGGAAAATATTGAAGCAACAAGAAAAAGTCCCCTTACAAAACTGAGTGTCACCATCAGGTATTCATTCAAATAGCCCTGTGAGAAAGGAAGCAGGTAATACACCTATAGATACAGTGGCAGCAATAAGAATTATCAGATACAGAAGACAGTAGGAGGAGGGATCACTTAATCAGCATCGAACGACTCTGCACACATCAGTGATGGTGAAAATGATGACCTCACAGCACAGCACAATGAGTAATTAACGCAATGATTCTGAACTGCCAAGTGCAATAGATTCCACGTTTGTTCAAAAACACTGTCTCTTCTCCTCGCCTCTTCTGTTAAAAACATTTTGTCTCTTCCTCTTGCCTCCATTTTCACCAGTGGAGAATACTTCCCCTGACTTTGGGGCCATCCATGTGACTTGCTCCGGCTAATCAGCAGGCAAGAGGCATGCACTTACTTGAAAGCACTTGGCACAACAGATATAATCAGGCTCGCTTTCCTTTACCTCTACCCTCTCCTACAGAAGAGCCTCTAGGCATTCCTGCCGCCTCCTCTTCAGCCTGGAGCCCAGAGTGAATATTTGTAGGTGGAAGCAGAGCCCAAAAGAAGCAAGGAGCCCAACTCAGCCAGATAGATGTCTGAGAGCAACATTCCCAGTATGCCAATCCCATGACAATCTACAGATTAACTGATGGATAAGCATCTTCTGACTCAGATTTTTGTGGAGATATGAAGCATAATTATGGCCATAATTAACTAACACATCATCAAGAAAAAAAGTAAAAAATGTTTACTCAGGTTTAAGTTCCAGCTCCTCATCAGGCCTCTGCTTACACTGATGAGAGTAAGAGGGACCTCATTACCGCTGAGCTAGGGTCAAAGTTCAGGCTCCCACTAGGCTTCCATTACATCATCTGCCATCCAGGGGGAATGGCACCTCACATGGACTCCACTGACACTGCCAGGGCCAAGAGCCTCCTTACCGCTTTATCTCAGCTGTAATGAAAGTTCCAATTCCTGATAAAACCTTCTCTGATACCGCTAAGGGAGTTGGCAATGTTTAGGGCACCCCTGATACAGCCTTGCAAAGTAGAAGTCTACATTCTTCACCATCTTTTCATGATGAGGATGGGATGGGGATCCCAGTTTGCCATACTGTTTGACTGGATTAGGGTGGTGACTGTCCAAAGATGTCCTGTCTTGGCAGGCTGCCCTTCCCTACCCCTTTTTATTTTGGGTGTAGGGGGAGGGATCCAAAGAGAAAATTTGCTGAACCTTTTTTTCTACATCCATCGGCATTTCTGAATTGCCACCTTCTCCAGCGCTCAGTCTAGGACATATAAGCAAAAAAGAAAACGGGGAATTCAAGTGTCATGCCATTTCTCCAGTCCCAAAACAGAGCTGATCTGGTTTCTTCTCTTTTCCTTTCAGAGTCTTCTTATGTGTGTTTTATACGTAATGTTCTATGTTTTTAGCTATATTTAATGGAATGAATAGGAAAAAGTACATTTTGTCCACCTTGTCATGAAAGTCTCTAAGTAATATTTATTAATAGCTTACTCTAGACCAATATTTCATGTGTATAAAGTCATCTAATCAAAAAACAACCCTAGGGACCCTTGCGCACTGTTAGAATGTAAATTGGTTCAGCCACTATGAAAAACAGGATGGAGGCACCTCAAAAAATTAAAAACAGAACTACCATAAAATCTAGCAATTCCATTTCTGGGTATTTACAAGAAGAAAATAAAAGCATTAATTCAAAATGATATATACACCTTTATGTTCACTTTACCATTATTTACAATAGCAAACATATAGATGGCACCCAAAATTCACCTATACTCAAAGAACTTTGGGGTTTCTTTTTTTACAATTATTTGCAGATTTTGGGTGTCTTAAAATTTAAATTATTTGCACACTAGCATTTTCTTTTTAAGGATGCCCTTAGATAAATTTAAAGAATTTTAAGGTACCCTTTGGGACAGACAGGAAAGAAATTCAAACAGAAGGAAAGGCCTGCAAGCAATAATAAGCAAGAACTGTTGAATGGAGTGACATGTTGGTGTGGCTCCAGAGGTGGTTACAGGTAATGAATATACTGCTATAAACTGGCTAAACTTAAGGGCTGGATTACTGCGGATAACGGGACCAAGTGACATGCAAAAGGCCTCACAGCTCAAAGATCTGATTACTATTACAAGATTTTATTTCATTTCAAATCAAATCATTTCAGTAAAGATCAACTGGATGCCTTCCATGTGCGGTCTCTTCACTACCCCTTCTTTTATTTATTTTTTTTTTTTCTAAATTAATTTTTATTTTTTAGTTTGTTTTGCTTTACAATACTGTATTCGTTTTGTTACACATTGACATGAATTAGCCATGAGTGTACAACCTTCTTTTAAATGGTTTGTCGGCCCAGATTATTAACATCAGTACTGCTCACTGTAGAAAACCCAGAAAATATACTTTAGAGTATTTTCTTTTATATTTTCTACATGTAAATATTATGCCTCTGTTTAAGAAAACATTATGTTTTTTCCAATGACCTGAAAAATTCTCAAAACATGTTTAATCAAGGCATTATATTCCATTCAACTGCTATTCAATAATAGCTTCTGCAGCACTATTTAAGCACAAAGTTCCCTTGCATTGTGGCAAATTGCTTTTCACAATACTGTCATTATTTTAAATGATCCCAGGATGACGTTTCTTTTACAGAAATATTGGTCACATTGCTTTTTATTATATATGCCAACAAGATTCCTACAATCACACATACACACACATACTTTCACACACCAAATGACCAAATGCTTTCTGGACATGTTGAATCAATTTATATTACCATCAGCATTACCTGAAAGTTCATTTTATCACACTACCCTAAACACAGTTTGTTCTCAATCTTCTTCAATTTTAGAAGTAAAAATTTTTTTTAGTTTTGCTTTATGTGCTACTAGTATTAAACACAATGTCTTGCCAATTTTTAAACGCTCTTTATATAGGATATTGAATTTAAGTCTAACACTTATAAATTATTTTCTCAATTTATTCACAAATTTTAATTTATGGTGTTTCCTAACAGAAGGATATTTTAAATTCATATGTCATCAAATAAATTCACAATTTTCCATCACAATTTCCCCTCTAAGATAATTCATATTACTCTCTTCTAATTTTTTTATACTGATGTCTTAAAGGTATTATTAACTTATATTAATAATAATTTATGTATTATTTATATACATATATAATCTGTGTGTAAAATCTGTTATATATTATATTTTAATGTTTATATTATGATATATAGGCCTCCCAGGTGGTGCTAGTGGTAAAGAACCTGCCTACCAATGCAGGAGACATAACAGACTTGGGTTCGATCCCTGGGTCAGGAAGATTCCCTGGAGGAGGGCAAGGCAACCAACTCCAGTAGTTTTGCCTGGAGAATCCTATGGACAGAGGAGACTGGCAGGCTCCAGTCCATGGAGTCACAAAGAGTCAGACATGACTTAAATGACTTGGCACGCACTATATTTGTTTGTATATGTGTATATATATATATTTTTTTGATGTGGAAGTACAGTTAAATTTGTTTATTCATCAGCAATTTGCCAAGCATCATTTTTTTGACTAACCCTGTTTTCATTCGTGATGCTCCAGTCTTCCCAAATGTATTATTATTTCATGTATCACACAGAAACACAGAAACACACATATATTTGTGTGTATGTACATATTTATATGGACATCAGAAGCTGTATCAGGGATATACAGCCCCTAAACATAACCTCTGGAATGTTCTGCCAATACAGTCTTTGAATAGCTCTCTTTTTAAACTCAGTCAGGTTTAATTCTGCTGCAAAAAGGAAAAAACTTCATATTCTTTATCCTACCCAACCCCTGCCCTGAATTCCTTCTGCAGAAAACTGGAAGCAATCTGAAATTGCCATATCTACCTGAATAAGAGAGAAAATAAAAACTGAAATAAAATTGAAGTCAATATGGAACCCCTAGAAATGGTGCTAACACTAGATCAGAAAAGTGGAAAATTTTTTAATTTATAAAACAGATAGGATCAATAACTGCTAAATCCAGAAATCACGAGAAACATGGCAGACCCATAGAATTTGTGACATTTTATACACTGCTAAGTTAAAATAAAAGAATAAAAAAGGAGGGGCAGAAAAATGTATACAGCCCTACCACAGGATACCTTCATAAGGAACCTATAAATACTAAGCAGGAAATACAAACACTTAACAGAAAACCTCTCTTTTAATAAAGCTCTGAAATAACTCCCAGATCAAAGGGAGGTAGGAGTAAAGAATGGGTCATTGGTGTTTAGATGGAAAATTAATAATAATCAAACACACACTCACAAATATGCATCATGCAAAAGTTTACCTTCCTAGAGTCTTTCTGAAACAAGTATAATCTCTGCATGCATAACTGTCCTGAAGATTTAAGACCTGTAAAATAGGAACAACGCTCTACTTAACTTCCAAGAGGCCCAGAAACTCTATACCATTGCCACCTGGAAATTCCCTCTTCTCCCTGAAAAATTATAGAAAGAAGGACTGCAGCAATCAAAACCTGCCTCTACTGATGAGTGGACATGGATCCTTACCTGGATTTTGAAATGTTCTCCACCTAGCTACCTGCTGAACCTCACACTGAGATGAGCACGTTTGGGTGTATGTGCATGTGTGTGTGTGCACATTATGCGTTTGTGTGTGCATAAAATAGAAGACAAGATAAAGTCAAGGTGTGGGGAGGGTGGTGAGGGCATATTCTCAACATAACTAACAAGTAAGTATGTGTTAGTTGCTCAGTCGTGTCCAGCTCTTTGGGACCCGATGGACTGTAACCCACCAGGCTCTTCTCTCCATGGAATTCTCCAGGCAAGAATACTGGAATGGGTAACCATTCCCTTCTCCAGGGGATCTTCCCAACCCAGGGATCAAACCCAGGTCTCTTGCACTGCAAGTAGATTCTTTCCATCTGAGTTACCTAGGAAGCCCTAACTAACAAGGGGAAAGGTACATTTACAACTTCAGTAATATTCAAAGTGCTCCTACTGAGTCAATAAGAAAAAAAAATTAAATCTAATAGGCAAAGAATTTCAGCACACTATCCACAAAGGAAAAATATGATAATAGCTAAAAAGCATAAAAATGGTACTCAGTCCTACAAACATCAGAAAAATGAACATTAAAACGATAATGAGAAGTCATTTTCCTACACTGAAAGTGAAAGTAAAGTCTCTCAGTCACGTCTGACTCTTTGCGACCCCATGGACTGTAGCCCACCAGGCTCTTCCATGCATGGAATTTTCCAGGCGAGAGTACTGGAGTGGGGTGCCATTTCCTTCTCCAGGGGATCTTCCTGACCCGGGGATCTAACCTGGGTCTCTGGCATTGTGGGCAGATGCTTAACTCTCTGAGCCAACTGGTATAAAAAATATAGTATACACACTGTTGGTGATAGTAAAGAGAAACTGGCATTCTCACATAAAGTAGGTGAGCAAGTAAATTAGTTGAGCAATTTAGGATTATGCATACACACACACACACACACACATATACAAAATGTACTTATAACATAGCCATCGCAAGTTGGTTACATGCTCATCTCTGTGTTGCATAAAAGCACAAGGAGTCTAGAAAAATGGACAGGAAAACTTTACCAGTGGTAAACTCTGCATAAGAGAAAGTTGAGGGACAGAATGGAGAAGGGATAGTCTATATTTTTATACGATAAATACTTCCTGTGTTATTTAATTTTCACAAGCATGTATTTATATGTTGAATGCTGCTGCTACTGCTAAGTCGCTTCAGTCGTGTCCGACTCTGTGTGACCCCATAGACGGCAGCCCACCAGGCTCCCCTGTCCCTGGGATTCTCCAGGCAAGAACACTGGAGTGGGTTGCCATTTCCTTCTCCTTGAATAGATGATTTAAATACATTTAAATAACTTTAAATGCTTTGTCTAGATGGCTTTTCTCCTGATCTGACTGAATAACTCTGCAATCAGCATAGCTACCATTAGTGAAAAACTTTATAATAAAAACATCTTTTTAAAATATTCTTCTGGTAAAAAAAAGAAGCATTTCTTACATATATGTTGACATCTAAACTCAGTTTTAAGAAACCAAAATTTGGGCCATAAAAACTTTGTTCTTTTTATTTTTTTTTCACCAGAATTAACCTCAAGCAGCTGAAAAGTCAACAACAAATAGCTAGATAGAACCTTCAAATCACATAGAGAAATCTGTCATAAATTTGTGATCATTATTCCTGCTGTCCACTATGATTTTGGCTGTCTTCGTTCCAAGCACTTGTAGGACTGCACTTTCATATCCACTTGAAATGAAGTATAACTGTGTGGCTTGCTGTGGCCCACGAAATGGCAAGAGAGGTAATATACAGAGTCTTCAAGAGCGAATGCACGCTGACGACTTCTCCTCCTCCCTGCCACAAGGATACTCCAAATGGCAGCTGCACTATCAGCCTATATCCCTGAGTTAGGATGGATGACATGGAGCGAATCTCCTGGGTAACCCAAAATAAACCTGCAATATGAGTGAGATACACCTGGGCTATTTTAAAACACAGAGATTTGAGGGCTGTTTATTCCTGCAGGATGACTTAATCTATCCTGATACAAGTCTTAAGATCTATACACTTTCACAAATTCAAACTAGCTTTAAAAATTGTCCTATTTTATAATTTAAGAGTCAGAGGAATGAATTCTAGGACAAACAAAATGGGAGGAAATCTCAGCTAGTGTAATTCTGTAGCAGTAACGTTAGATTCCTTGAAAAGAAGTCAGAGATAAGCTATTATCAGTGTCTGAGCTCACAAAGGCAGGACTAAGGGGGGTTCTGGAAAGAAGAAACATCTTGAAATTCCTTCTAGATTTCCTGAAGATAATTTATTATTTTTCTTTGCCTCTTTCTCATCAACCCCTGCTAGCTTATATCTGGCATAAAATCCTAGACTTAGCTCTTCGAAAAAAATCCACCTTGAGTTGTATTCTTCTTTTCTTCACTTCAGCTTGCCCTGAGTCTTCCTTGTCTTTTCTAATAGCTGATTCTAGCCAATGGTGTATTTGACTTCAGCTTTTTCATCATATGAGTTAGACTGAAGTGTGTACTCGGCCCACACAGTGGGCTAAGTTGTTGAATGTGGATGCATATCTGAAATTTTTTTCAGAAGCAGGGAGCCTAACAAGTTCCATGGTCTTGATCTCTTGAAGCCAGAAAGAGCTAGTGGCAAATGTGTACATGATTCTTCTGTCCCCATCAGTTCTGATCACCATCACCCTTCCCTTTGTTGAAGGCTAAATTTTCCTTTTTGAGGATGTATTTATTAAGTCGATCTTCAAACATTACAAAAGGAAAAAGAAACTCTGACACTCAAAAAAATAAAAATCCTTGTTTCAGAAGGGGAAATTGATAGAAATTTATTCTGTGAATCTGATTATCCAGCAATGAAAAGCTAAATCAGTAAAGTCTAAAATGTTCCTCTCAATTCTACCACTGCCTCCCATGCCAAGACGAAAATTTAATAAAGCAATGCTTTTAACAGGGTGGCCTATGAAACGCTTTCACAAACTGCAATATTTCAGTCTCCATGAAATAACTATTGAAAGCTTCCGATAGCAAAACCATATTTAGTGGTGACAATGTTGTAACTCTCTCTATATACTCAGCTACTGATTTCTCTACTCTGTAAATTTTCATTACTAAATAACTGGAAAGTCTAACTTATAATTTACCTTCTGATATGAGCTTTCTTCCTTGGATCAAATTATAATTTCCTTCTTTGAAGATCTCCTATGTGGGTCTTCATTTCATCATAGTTTCAGGGGAAAAAAAGAAACTCCAAGCTCTTTTTCAAAAATTAAATAAACCAGAAGCAACATACTGAAAACAATTTGATGATGGTGAATACATTTAGTTATCTGTATATTAAAATACTAAATCTATAAACTAAAATAATAATAAACATATAATCTTTATAATAATTCATTATTTTATAAGAAGACTATAGCTGATTACATCTCCACTATTAACTGTCAATAATACTTTTAAAACATTTTTCTATTCAACAAATTTAACAATAAATAATTTGTTGTTGATTAGCTGAGACTGTGAAGGAAGGGGAAAAAATATAACTGGGTACATGTCCTCCACTCTGAAAGGCAGACTAATTTGCAACAACTATAATAAGAAGCAAAATGTGGCAAATTTCCTAACAGAAGTACAAACTAAGTATGATGAAAGCACAGCAAAAAGAGATTAATTCCAACCACGGATATGTGTAAGGAGTGGTGGATGTTGAGATGAATGTAGTAAGCCTGGGCTTTAAAGTCAAAAGACCAGAGTTCAAATCTTAGACATGTCGTTTACAAGTGCATGAATGCAGATATATTAACGTATCTAAGTCTTTCTTCAATCACCTATGAAACTAGAAAAATAAAATGAAAACTATGTGGCCCTTACTCTATATCAACATAATACTATGAGCATTTAATACAAATTATTTCATTCTCCCAAACATGTCGTGTGTATACTAATATCCTCACTTTACAGATGAGGAAACTGAGGTACACAGAGCTTATGTGGCCAATGTCAGGTCCATAGTGGAGTCTGACAAGCTGGAACGGGATGTCAGGATGTCACAGCTGGGTCACAAACACTATTCTATGTGGATGAGTTAATATGAGAGAAATCTAAATCCACCATGAGCACAGTTTTATACACATTTCATTGACCCCTTTCAATAACCCTAATGAGGTGATTACCATCACTACATACATTGACAAATGATGATCTGACTCTGATGAATTATGAAAGAACAGTTCTGTGGCAATGGGTACAATGAACTGTAGCAGGACACAGGAGAGGGGACTGATGAGATTTTTTGCAGTAATCAAGTATTGTGATGATAAAGATGGAAAGGAAGGAGAGATCTGAGAAATACAGAAGAATGAAAAGAAAATGTTTTAGGAAGTGAAACCAGGGCTCAAGAAGGGTCAACAAATTCTGGCCACGTGCCAGGTCTGGCCCACCACTTCTTTGATGAATAAAGCTTTATTGAAACACAGTCACACTTAGCTGATTTATATATTTTCTGTAGCCACTTTTGTTTGACAACAGAGGAATTAAGTGATTGCAATGAATCCTATCTAGCGTGAAAAGCCAAATATTTACCATTTTGCCCCTTAAAGAAAAATTCTGCCAATCTTTACTCCAGAGAAGCCCTGTCCAACAGAAATTTCTGTGATGATGGAACTGTACTATATCTCCACTGCTCAACAGAATAGCCACTAGCCACAAGTGTCTGGCTAAATTTAAACTAATTAAAACACAAATTTAAAATGTAGTTCCTCAGTCACACTTACCACCTTTTAAATACTCAATAGCCATATTAGCTATGTAAATTAAATTTTATTTAATTCTAACTAAACAAATTTCAATAACCACATGTGGCTATGGGCTACCATCCTGGACAACAGAGCCATAGGGAATTTCAGAGGCAGAGATGGTCCCCAGAGTCAAATACTAAAGAGAGATCAAACAAGCTAAGGACTTGAAGCCAGTACGTAGAGTTAAGCAACAAATTGACACTGATGAATATTTGGAAGAGGAATTTGGGTCCAGTGATGAGGCCTGAGGTTGCCTTTCAGTGGAGCAGGAGTGTAAGGGAAAAGAGGAGTTGGAAAACAGACAACAAGGCAAGACTTTATGATATGAAGAGAAGTTTCTCTTTATTTCTGCCGATCTTTCAGCTGGATTGTATTCAAAGAGAAGGGCAAAACGTGAAGGTAGCTGAGGTGAGGAGGACAGAACACTAGTGGAAATACTGTTTGTTTTTTAATGGCATTGGCAAGTGCGAAAGTGAAAAACAGGGCAAAGTTCGGGTTCTGTTTTACAAGCGCATCAGTGCTGCGGAAGGAAGAGATGTGTGTTTGGGGTGGGAGCATAAGAGCTAAGGCAAGAAAGAGCAGTGGAAGCCTTCCCTTAAAAGCCTTGAACGCCTTGTCAAGGAAGGGGAGGCCTTTTAAAGGGAATGCCCTGTTCAGAATGGGATTTCAGGTCACCTGGGAAGCAAACAAGGAAAGATAATCAGTTCGGATCTATTGACTAGCCTAGAAAATCACAGGAAGTGGAAAAAAAAAAAAAAAAGTGGGGGAAGTGTAGAAACAAATCAAAGGAGCTTGAAGTAGGAAGAAGGGTGTATCAAAGAAAACTGAGGTTTTATCATCTCTGGGTATCGGGTTTATATTCTATTTAAGGGAGACCTGAAATAAAAAAGAAAAATACTTTTTGAAGTAAGAGAAGGAATAGCATTTTGTTAATTACCGATAATGGGCCAGGTTCTGAGTTTGGTCATCTAAACTGAGTTTGGTAAAGCATTTAATCCATACGCTATCCCTTGAGAAAGACAATATTATATCTGTCTTACAGATGAGAAATGAGGCTTAAAGAGGTCAAAAAGCTTCCCAGAATTATCAAACTAACGCATTGCACTAGAACCCAGTACTTTCTGACGCCAGGGAAAATGTGATGAATTTCCAATTTTCCATGTCTGTGTGCCAATTTGAGTAATTCTTGTACCCTCACTAGACACCATTTCCTGTGGGCACAGGCCATGTGCTAGCTCATTAATGTGAGGTCACTCAGTCGTGTCCAACTCTTTGTGTGACCTCATAGACTGTAGCCTACCAGGCTTCTCAGTCCATGGGATTTTCCAGGCAAGAGTACTGGAGTAGGTTGCCATTTCCTTCTCCAGGGGATCTTCCCAACCCAGGGATCGAACCCAGGTCTCCCGCATTGTAGGCAGACGCTTTACCCTCTGAGCCAGATTAATGGCATGTTGCAAATGCTCAAGTATTATTTTTAAATTAATGCTGCAAGTGTGAATGAATGTATATTGAAATAGCACTCTTCTGACACATTAACACAAATAAGAATAAAGGTCTCATGAGGTAATTGCTCAGCAAAAACAATGACTAGCCCAAAAGACTACTACTGGACACAGAGAAGGCTTTAAGCATTTTTAAGAGGGCATCATATTGCTTTTCTCACACTGTGACATCTCATCTAAGTTACAGGAACTTGGCTTGGACAGTATCAACTGACTGTTCCAGGAAACCCTCCAAATTGGGTAATTGCTTACTTGGGGCAGCATAATAACCTCATGCTCATTTAACCACTAGGGATATTGTGTTTGTAAAAGAAGCTGGAAAGCACATCTCTCTATAAGATGATATTTTAACAGAGAAACCTAACATAAAGTGAGAGGTGCTCTTTAGCCCTGTTGATAATTTCCACACTAGTAAATACACTCAGAACCTGGCCCCAGCCTACCAGCTTTCACCACAAACTGTCCCATCTCAGCATGAAAGGACATGAAATAATGATCTGCACCCCTGCCAGATCATCTCGGATTAAAACAGAGAGAACTGCCAGTAGTGAGAACTGCAGCCAGCAGGAAAAAAGAGGAAAAAGAAAGGCTTTCAAGAAATCAGTACCTGTTATCTGAACTGGATCCACTGTCAATAGACAGAAAAGGCATGATGAGTGATCCTAAAGAGCCCGAGGCTGTGAGTCATGCCTGGCAGCTAAATTCAAAGCAGAAGATGAGGACACAATTTTATCTTGCTTGTTTCATTTTTATTCTAGAGAAACTGCAGGAAAAATGAAGAATTGAAGCAAAAGGGAGCAGGATTCAACTCAATTCAAAAAAGGAAAAGCTAGAATCATAATTAAGTAAAGTTAAAGGTCAAATGTAAAAGTTAAGATCAAGACATTAAAATTTCAAAGCATAAATTTACTAAAATCTAAACATAATCCTCAATAAAAATATATTTTAATTTACATTCTAAAGGAAATTTAACTTTATCAGTCAGCCCTTTTCAAGAGAACTACTTAGGGCACTCAGGAGCAGTGGTCCTCAGTCAACCAACTCAGAAACAGATCACGATGAGCTCAAAAGGAACAGAACTGCGAATCAGAGCAGGTTCCTGGAAAACCAGACCTACAGACCAGGACGCGCAAGGAGGAGACCTTAAGCAGGTAACCCTGAAATCTCCGAACCATCCAGAGAATCAGAGCGGGCCGAAGAGGGCGCATACTCTCCAAGCCAACCTGTATCTGATGGAAGAAAGAGAAGATGCCTTTTAGCATTTGATCCCGATGGTAATGATGATGACTTGATAAAGAAAGAACGTGATGACCTGATAAAAAAGGAAAGGATAGAAAGAGAGAGCAACCCCAGCACCATGCAAGGGAAGAAAAAGCCAATTAGATGACACGGTGTTACTTTGCTCTGGTTTTCATGCATTGGAGAAGGAACTGGCAACCCACTCCAGCGTTCTTGCCTGGAGAATCCCAGGGACAGGGGAGCCTGGTGGGCTGCTGTTTATGGGGTCACATAAAGTCAGACACGACTGAAGCGACTTAGCAGCAGCAGCAGCAGCAGGAAGAAATGGGAAGAAGAGAGCGGGAAAATAGAGGATTGAAACTAACATCCTTTAGAGGATGTGCTCTAAACCTGAGGACTTTAGGGCTGTATTTTTTTCTATGTTCACATTACATCTTCATCGTAGCTATCCATTTCTTTCTCGTTAAGGCTATAACTCGGGCAGAATGACACTGCAATGTTCTGAGAAAACTGTCCTCTACAGTTGAGGCTCCCAGAAGGCAGACACCACATTTATTAACTCATTCTACACACTTAGCTCATGTCCACAGAGAAATGGTCTATACAAGCTCTTATTAAAGAGGAAGAATACAATCAATCATTTTAGAATGTCTAAAAAGAACTTTTCTTCCCATTGAGATTTCTAAATTATTCTGAGATTGTTTCTGTAAAGACTATATAACTGGGGGAGATACACAGGGAGCATCAATTTTGTTTTATTTCTTTAAATATAATGATCTGAAACAAATGTGACACATTGTTAAGATCTTAAAACACCCAATGTTCAGTCCTCTAAATTATTATCTTTATTTATTCTCTAAATATCTCATAAAGAAAAAGGCTGTGGAGCCTTACTCACAATATTTATTAATATTTTGGAGAAAAATTTTGACAACATATATTAGAAAGCATGTAATTCCTCTTTGACTCACAAATCTAAGAATTCATCTGCAAGAAGGAAGAAAGAAACAGAGACAGATGGACAGTCAGACACAGAGACACAGAGATCTTTAGAATGCTGTCTCCAAAGAAGAAAGTATTCTTGCAAGTAAAGAGAAACCACCTCAAAATAAACAGGAAGGGAATGTGAAAAAAATAATTTTACATTCACCCAATATGTTTAAATATTCTGCATACATTAAAATCACGGAATAGAGGAACAGAGGTATGAAAAAAAAAAAAAACCACAACTTACTCCAACTGGGAAAATAAGCTATCAAACAATATGAACAGTATAACTCTATAATTCTATTTTTTTATAATTCTATTTTTCTGTAAGAAAAACAGTAGAGATCTACAGAGTCAAACAAACTGACGAACAGAAATAGATACTAGATTTTTTAAAAGCATAACACATACAAAAAGCAAAACCTGGTGAATCTGAGTAAGTTGGCTGGTCAAGTTAATTGTATTGAACCAATGTGAATTTTGTTTTGATAATTTACTATAGTCATGTAAGGTATTACCATTGAAGGAAGCTAAGTGATGGGTATAAATGACCCCCTCGTACTATTTTTGCAACTTCTTATGAGTCTATAATTATTCAAAAATAAAAACTTGAAAAGAAAATGAAAGACTGAAGGGAAATATACCAGCTATACCAACATATATATGAGATTAGATATTGAACTATAATTGATATTCCATCTATTCTGGCTTTCCTGAGTTCACACAATTAAAATTTAAAATAACACTCATCTTTCTGAGGGGAAAAAAAGCATAAGCTTAAATTTCAGTCAGAATTACTTTTGAATAAGAAATGTCAATGAAAAGTAATTCAAAATATATGTCTCAAACCACGGCTTTTGGATGATAAAATCTCTGTTCTTTTAATTAAACCCTACTAAATCTCTTCCAATTTTCCACCTTCACTCTTGCCAAAACAACCTTAACACACAGCCGGAAACTAACGCCAACTTAACCAGATACCATTGAGTGTAAATTAAAACATTAAGAAAAGTAGACAGAATTTGTATTGTTTTCCCTAGTCTTAGCCTCAAAATAATCTAACAACAAGGTCACAAACTATCTTTGCTCCATCCTTGCCAATTCCCTCACTGTCTACATATAATATCATAGATTAAACACTTTCCATTCACATTTTGTTAATTTGAAACTTGAATGCAGTGCAGCCTGCTCAATTATCCAAGAGTTCATTATCTAGCTGATGCTAACCAAGCCCATTATTTCTCTTTATTCTTTTTGTGTTACTTGTCTTTTCCTAACTTTCCTGGGTGTTAGTACTTCTAGCAGAAAATAAGAAGCTGCACAAAGGGATAAAATTAAAATTGGTTGATTCTTTTATGTGTAGAAGGAGTTATTAGTTAGAAAATGGCTACGGTTCACCATAATGTGAGGCTGTATATTCTAGTTACTCACACCTCAATGGTCAAAGGTAATTCAGGGTAGACTTGACTGCAAAATAAAGCAAATATTATTACCCGTATTTTCAGAAAATAACTCGATAGTCCATATCACTCATGATTACTCTCCGTTTGTTAAATAGGAAAATGAAAGCTATCTTATTACAAGCAAAAACACTTTTTTCCTTTGATGTATGAAATCACTCCTCAACGTTATCCCCTACTTGGACTCTTATTCAGCACCTGGAATAGTGCCTGGCCTAGATGAGCGTTCAGTAAACATTTAATGAATGAACAATAGAAAGAAAGGAAGACTAAACGAGGGAACAAACAGATTAAGAATGAATAAGTTCTGGAACCAAAATAACTCCACTTTTATAACAGGTCAGCAAACATGTCACCAAAAAACTATGGTAAGGAATATTACTGGTGCTATTCTCACTGTAATAATATATGCTTGTGTTCTGTAATGCTTTAACACACTCACAAACACACTCACATATGTGCATGCACACACACTCAAGTGCTTAAGTACTTAAGATGCCCCTCACCCATTTCACCTGCACCCAACTCCATCTCCTCTGACAACCACCAATCTGTTCTCAGCATCTGTGAGCCTGGTTTTTGTTTTGTTTTGTTGTTGTGATGGTTTTTAGAATCTACATATAAGTAAGATCAGGGCTTCCCCGGTGGCTTAGTGGTCAATAATCTGCCTGCAACACAGGAGACATGGGTTTGATCCCTGGGTCAGGAAGATCCCCTGAAGGAGGAAATGGCTACCCAGTTCAAATATTCTTGCCTGGGAAATCCCATTGACAGAGCAGCCTGATGGGCTACAGTTCATGGAGTCTCAAAGAGTCAGACATATGGTATGTGTCTTTGATTACTTTTAAACAGTGAGTTTTCTTTTGTTTATCTGCTAATATGCTTACTAAATAAGGTGACTAAACGTGACAATCTGGTAAAATGACATTGATGCAACTCTTAAACCTGAAGCAGTTTGACAGACACATACAAGGTCAGGGGCATTCCACGGTGGAGACAGCAAAGATGACAGAAACCTGACCCCTGCCCTCTGTCACCTAGCTGTGATCTTTTAAGCTACTGGGAAAGGAAAAGTATCAGTGGAGGATGAGCTTACATAGTGGATGTATAGTGACTAAAGGCAAATGAGAATTGAGCATTCTTTGCCAAACTAGCTTAAAGGGAAATAATATTCAAGGTGATAGGCTTTTTAGGAAAGAACCATTTTCCAAGAAGACAGGTACAAGTTGACTCTGGGAAAATAGTGAAGATTTAAATTCCACTAAAATGAGAGAAAGAAATGGAAGACACATAGAAACATAGATGACAAATGAGAGAAAGGAAGTTACATCTCTGATTTAAAATTTTTTTTTAATTCAAACATTGCTCTCATTCCTTTGTACTTTCCAGGTACAGTCACGTGACAAGCAGGCAAAAGAAGTTTCAGAGAGTGTAGTCACGACTCATTACAGAAATTGGGCTCTTACAGTGTGACCCAATGGGTGTGAAAAATTAAGTCTACCACTATATTACAAGTCATTTAATCGCTCTGTCCTTCAGTTTACAGTCATAAAAATGCATTATACATATCTCATAGGGTGTCAGAAGGATTCAAAGTATACATATAGTGTTAGCATAGATCTGACTCAGCACAAGTGCTCCATAGTGACCTCTGTTGTATTGCCATGATTGTTATTGCTGTTATTATCATTATTGAAAAGCATTCATCAACTCAGCCATGGGCTAGAGGACAATCATGTGTGTTTTCTTCTCAATCTATTACAGATTCTTCAGATATTGCTGTGGCTGATCCCTTAGACACTCAAAGGAAGATTTAACATTTTTAGATCATTTGTTCCCTGAAGTTTGGCAACACCTATGGAATAACACAGGTTAGTGAGAGAGCCCACAGTTCATGGTCCTTGTACTGGATTTCAAAAATAAGATATTCATGTTAGAAACAAGAGAGATGGATGCAATATGATTCCTTGGGGAAAAAACTCATCTCTGTACTTAACATGTGTTATGTATCAAGGTCTATCCACCTGCATTAGGATCAAGATGAAAAGCAATGGAAGCAAAACAGCAAAGAATATTATACTTGAATGCATTTAAAAAAAAAGTAATCAAAACAAACAACTTCCATAATTATAAACATATAACAAGTCCTACTATTTTTTCCTGAGAAGTTGGAAGAAAGGAAATTTTTCAAGTACTCATAATTAGATGAATTAATTAGGCTATTTATCACATGTTCTCATAAAAATAATGCGAAAGCACACTATAAGCAATGAGTAATAATGTGATCATTAGATTTTCCTTAAGATAGAAAACCAACTTAGTATTCTTAAGAGAAGGGGTTAATATTGCTTTCTACTGTCCAGGAAACATTTCTAAAGTAGTTAACAATATAAAGTCCCTCTCCCACCACTTTTAGGACTGTTGTATACATTTTAAATATTTTACATAAAACATACAGTTTGTTTTTTCAAAGAACATCAGTCTATCGTTCTAAATAAAATAGAGATATTTTCCAAATGTTCCTGAGATATAAAGCCAGATTTTTAAAGTTACTTTTAGTAGTTTCAGTGGAGAAGGGGTAAGAAACAACAAAAGCTAAAATTAACTAGGACAATTATTATGGAAACAATATAATGTAGTGTATTTAGAGTACAAACGCTAAACTCAACCTGTACTGTGCTGTGCTCTGTTGCTGTGTTTAGTCATAACCAGCTCTTTGAGCCTCATGGACTATGGCCAGGCTCCTCTGTCCATGGGATCTCCCAGGCAAGAATACTGGAGTGGGTTGCCATTTTCTTTCCCAAGGGATCTGCCCCAACCCAGGGACTGAATCTGAGTCTCCTTCATTGGCAGGCAGATTCTTTATCACTGAGCCACCTAGGAAGCCCAAATTCAGACGGCCTGGGTTCAAATCCTAGATCTGCTACTTATTAGTATTATATGTTTAGGCAAGTTTGCTTAAACTCTCTGTATGCTCATTTCCATACACACTAAACAAGAGTAAAAGGTCCCCTACCTCACAGGGTTGTTAGAAATATTAACAAAATTCAAGTACTTAGTATTCTATCTGGTTCATAGCACAGATACCATAAGCCTAGCTGTTTTTACTATATGCTGGACACTTTCATTCAAAAAGTTCTATGTTATTATTATATGTTATTAATATATACATTAATGATTTCACAATCAATAAAATAGGCTGGATTACACACAGTAACAATAGCGAATACTCAATAACTTAAAACAATGTTTATTCCTCACTCATGCACCCTTAAAGAGGCTTCAATTGGATTTTCCAAAGAACCATCACCTACGCATTTGTTCCAGGCTATACATGCCTCCACAAATGGCTCTGACTGACAGGCAGGACTAAGGATTGAAGCACTAGCCACTAACTGTGTCACAGGAAGTGACATTCCATTCTCTGGTTGCTTTAGCCAAAGCTAATGATAGAACCACCCTTGGGAGGGGAAGCCAGACCCTCCTGTGGGCTCAAAAGTAGAGAGCAGACACTGCTGAACAGCAATACTCACCACGGTCCACACTTTGGTACAGTAAACTGCTCAAGGACTGGGGACCTAAGTTTTAACCCAGAAATCAATTTGTTTTTCTCCACTAATAACAATCCTCAACACTTTTTCCCCTACCCACATTTTTACCCAAGGGAAAATGATAGCATATTCTACAAATTTGCATCAGTAACAGTGGCAAACTTCATTCAGCCTTGATTAAGCAGGGAGAGTCAGGAGCAAGGCAATGTCAGTGCATTTGTGGCTTAGAAAAGCACATAACTCACAACTGAGAATCAGTGAACCTGAAAATTTTTAAAAGTGTGGAGAGAAAGCAAAGAGATTAGTGCAAAAGTAGACTTTTCTAAGTTCCAGTGCTTTCGCTTACTGTTATTTTAGCAAACAGTCAATAATAATGATTTTACATCCCTTTGGCTACTAATTTTTTTTAATCATTTTATTGTACTACTATTTAACTAATGTCACTTGGGAGAGACATCTCAAAAATTATACTTGGGAAATGTTGCTATTCTAACATCAAAACCTGGAGAAGGTATTCCTCTTGCCTAGAGTTATCTCTTAAGTCAAGACCTACAGACTTTAGACACTTTTATCCCACTTAGAGCAACTAATATTTTAAATCAGTAAAATTCACTACTTACCTAAAAGTTATAAATCAAACTCTGTCCTCTAACGTAGTTACCTGATATGTTTTCAGCTATTCTAAGACTTTCAGCTGGACGATTTCAAACTGGAAATTCTTAAACTTCAATTTTCTAGATCAGAATAATATGTCTCCTTTCTATGCATTGTCCCTTACCTCATTTGGCCATAATGCCAGCAAAAATACATATAATTCATATCTTTTTTAAGTTCTCTAACCACATGGTTTACATAAAGAATATGTTTTTCAGATGTGTTTCCTAAAACTGTAAAGAGGTTATTACATTCACATACATTATCACAAATATTCATTAGCCTCCCACATGTTTCTCTCACAAATTTTCCACAATAGAAAAAAATGATTCTACCTTCACAGAGTCACTGCTTAAGTGGAAATTCTTTAAAAAAAAAAAAAAAGGAGAAGAACAAGGAATGATGAGGGGAAGGAGGAGAGGAGAAGGGGAAAATGAAAAAAAGGAGGAGTTGGAGGGGGAAAAGAACAAGAAGAGAAAATAACTTCAACTACTGGATTTTTTTCTCAACTAATAGTGTATGGCATGAACAAAGGCAAAAGTAAGCCACCTTCCAGGAGGTACTAAGAGTGTGGACTTTACCCCACACTTGGTAGAAGATTGGTCACAGCTGATTGAATTTCCTTTGTGCATTGATTGTGCCATTTGTCAGGCAATCCATCCTTGCTTATGTAATCGAAGCATTCCAATAGTTCACTCCGTTCTGTCCTGAACTTTCAGCAGCATGACAGACTGAGAAAATTAGATACAGCACAGCACCAAGCTGTTGACCTTCAGAATATAAAATAAAGCCCATCTTTTTAAATTGGTCTTTCTTGATGAGTCTATCTGAGGGAGAGTATTGCTAACGGGCCATTTTTCATGCTCACCATGTACCTTCATAAAATATTTTTTCATTTCTAAAAAATGATAATTTAAAATTTAAATGTATCTGTACTGTGCACAATATTATGAATAAATTCATTTCATTTAGAGTTTGTCAGAAGGGGATACATTTTTTTCATCCCAAGATAAAACTCTCACCTTTCAACTAGAAGTAAATACACTGATAAATATGAAGGAAATTTTATTAGAGAAAAGAAAGAGAGGGAGGGAGGCTGAATTTCCAAGACAGCTTAATGTGGCTAATTGTTTGCCAAAGAATCAAAATTCAGTAGAGGAATAAATTACTTTCTGATTATATAAAATCCACATTATATGTTCCTTATTTGTTTTCCTTTGAAAGAATGTCAGACTCAGAAAAGTTGCAAGTAAAAGATAAAGAACTTTTTTTCCCTCTGAACCACTTACTGACAGGTCTGAAACCCCAGAATAATTTAACAAATCAACAAATATTAGTTCTTTCATCTTTTAACTGTCTCTTTATCTTCCCTGTCAAACTCACCATCAAATGCTTAGATTATCTAGCTCATGTAAATCTGTTAAGTAACTTTTTATTCCATCTTTTAGACTTTTCCATTTTGTTTTTTCCATGAACTTCTGGCATCTAAAAAAAACAACAGTAAGAAACCACACAAAGTTCAACTTGTAAAAACAAGGAGTCCTGTTAATGAGGAACAGGTTTCAAAATAAGCAAAATTCCCTTCATTCCTATTTCACAGATTTCTTCACTTCTTCCTTTAAACAAGAGATGCTCTTAAAGGGGGAGGTGGGGAAAGGAAAGATAATGAGGAAACTTTTCAGGTAACCCAGACATGTCCACGTGCTGCCATCTTGCCTCCCCTTCCTGTCATTGTCCAATATGTTCCTGGACTGTTTTTGCCTATCACCAGTTCCCTCTGTATTTCGGGATCCTGGTTTTGGCCTTCACTTCTCCACTGACATCACATTATTAAAAATCACTGAAGATTTCTGCGTCAAAACTGTTATCTTTCAGTCCTCAATAGCCTCAAAACTTCTCTAGAGCCCTTGACCACTGTTGACCTTCCCTATTTTTATCCCTTCTCTCCCTCTTACCCCATGGCACCAAAATATTCTGCTCTTCCTTATCCTACTTCTCTGAACAAGCCTCATCCACTCTCACAGGTTTTCCCTCCTCTTCTATTTATCTTCCCAGTTCAGTTTTTAGTATTTTGTTCATTCTCTCTAAATAGCTCTCTCTCTCTCCCCCCACTCAACATTCACCAAGCTTTAGCTCTCACGTCTTTACAAATGTCAGTCAAACCTATAATCCTATAAGCTCTTGCCAAGTCTTCAAATCATTATCTTTAATTCACAATCAATTCCTCCACCTGGGTATATGAGTCAAATTCTCAGGTTTATCATAACTTCTTGCTTCCCTACACCCCACCTGGTGATCATTATGTCTAATTTCACCTGGGACAGCAGCTCCTCAGTTCCAGCCAAGTGTTGCCAAGCGAAAATGCTGACCAAGTGCTGACAGTTAATCTGCTTTTTTTCAAAAGAAGCCCCCCCAAGACTGAATCATTACATGAAATGATTTAAATTTAAATCATTAAACTTCATCTAAAATATTTAATATTTAATATTATATTATATAATAATATATAATAATAAAAATATTATATTTAAATTTTAGATGAACTCCTCCAATGTTTAAATTCTGACAACTACTTCAAAAACAGATCAACAAAAAACCCAGTACCTAGGTCACACAAAACCTATCTGCAGACTTACAGACAGGTTGTGACATACAGCCTAAAAAGTGAATGCAACTGTCTTAGCTTGCTATTCCAAGTCTTCCAAACCCATCCTGAAATTACGTTCTGGAGTACCTGTAACTCCAAAATAACCACTAGAAGCCAACTGATCTACTATCTATTCTGACCTACAAGCATATTTGGTTCTTTCTCTCCTCTATGCCTCTGTCATGTTTGGTTTGCACACACAAGTTTTTCTTTTGCACACAAAAAGTGTTTTTCTTCCTCTCTAAATCCTACTTTAAGATTGAATCCAAACGCTACATTTCTCTGTAAACTTTCTGGTCCACACCAGCTTCTGGGAATCTCTCTTCCATATTTCAAAAACATCAGTAACTAGTACTGTGTGTCAGGTATAGTCCTAGACATTTGATGCTCCCACCCACCTCTATAATGCTAAGAAATTGATTCTATCATTACTGTTATTTTACCAATACAGATATTGAAGTCTATCCAAAGTAAGTGGCAGAGCTGGGGTTGAACCCAGACATTTCTTGTTCCAGTGCAGAAAGAAGAGTAGGAAGTTCAAGTTTTGATCATCCACTATGGGACCTGTTTGTGCCAGGAAAAAAATTTTAAATCCTTAACATGACTCACCAGACCGTTCACCATACGGCTTTCTCCTTCTGTTTCTTAATTATTACCTGCCAAGTCAGCCTTCTTTCAGTTCCTAGAACTCATTGAGCTACTTCATACCTCACGACACATACCTTCACATGTGCTGTTCTCTTTGGAATGTTCCCTCCTCCTTCTGAGTCTAATCCCTACACATTGTGATCTCAGTTTAACCATAATTTCTTCAAGTCTCCTACCACGGTCCTTCCAGAAA
This sequence comes from Aepyceros melampus, assembly GCA_006408695.1. Classification (NCBI taxonomy): domain Eukaryota; kingdom Metazoa; phylum Chordata; class Mammalia; order Artiodactyla; family Bovidae; genus Aepyceros; species Aepyceros melampus. The sequence continues at coordinate 9,274 of SJXQ01008603.1, read as the reverse complement.
AGATTATGGCAAATCCCCTTATTATTTCATAGCATTTACTACAACTCTAAAGAAATAGTTTGTAATAATTTACTGTATGTCTCCCATCTCTTTCATCATTTTCTGTGTACTATACATACAATGAGTGAATAATTGATATATTTAACACTTATAAGCCATTTTAAGACTTGGAGACTTAAACAACTTTTATAACTAGTCAGAAACTGAGTTCGTGCATGTGAAAAAAAAAGTACCTACACAATTTCCATTGTAGATATGTTAACCAAGCAGAAATCACTTTCTAATCATCTGCATTTAGACTTTTCTTTGTTGGCTTATGGTCACTGTTAATACATATTAAATTCTAAATCAAACAGTATGTGAGAGTCTGATCAGTGAATGTTGTGTAAATATAAATAAACTAAAATAGGACTGCAGTGTTTCCAGAGAAAGTGATAATTAATGACCCAGACTGAAAAAAATGAACCACAATTCATAATGCAAAAGTGAATTGCCTAATTCTTCAGAGAGGGGTAGCTGGATTTCTGTTTCCGGAAAGGCAGTAGGATGTCTGATTCATCAGGAGAAAACAATCTAAACATCCATTCTGTGGTCCCAGGACTAAAGAAATTACTAGGAGTTCTAATTGCTTCACCGCATATTCAGTTCTCCACTGAAGTCTCTCTAATAGAGACTTTATTCTCCCCAAAGCTAGGTGTCAACAATGCGAATGAACCAACATACTATGAGGAAAGGTAATTCTTCACATGTTCCTAAAGTACCTACATGGAATTTGTTTTTCAAAGATCTCAGAGATTACAGTCCCAGAAATCTATTTTACAGGGCTATTCACTTCCAGGCAAGGTCCCTAATGTATCACCCTCAAAGACTTCCATCCCATGCTCATACTACTGCATGTGCAAACTACTATTGAGTAGTGTATGCCACTGTGAAAGCTAATATGCATTTCTATTTACGTGTTGGGGCTTTTGGTAGGCCTGTAGATTCAGAGGGGAGTCTGCTTCCATGAAAAATAAACAGACAAGCATATAATGAGAAAGAGTCCATCCCACTTCTGGGAAACCATGGGGCTTCAGCGATTTGACTACACACCTATGTCAGCTCCACCTCAAAGAGAACAGTTAGCTGTAGCAGCCCTTCCTCATTTTACTTAAGGATTGGGGGTCAACATCTCCCTTCCCCAGATCCCAGCTTCAAAAAGTAAGCAAAGCACCTTCATATCACATTGTGCCTGTATCCACTTGCCACCTCCCAAGACATGCAGAATCAAAAATCAAGTCCAAGTGTTACCTATCACTTTTTAAATGCATATGTCTGTTCTGCCCTAGAATACAGTGATATAAAGCGGCGAGGGGGCAGGGGGGCGGGGGGACATTTGCCCTGACCTTGAGTTTACCTTTGCAGAAAAATGTTAACCAACAAAGAATATCTACAAATAGGATTCAGATTGAAACCATTTTTTGAATGGAGTTTCAGACTGGATGGGTGGTCTCCTATGTCTACCTGCCTCTCCAACTCTGCTCTGCCAACCAAACTCCTCAGTAAGATTGAATCACACTGCTAAAACAAATACAGACCCAAAGACTTATCTGTTATTCACTTTGATCTATTGGGCTGCTATAAAACAGGTACTGCCACGTGATTCCAAGAGTACAAAGATGAAGAATTTGGATACAATGTTATCAAACACAGTGACCTACAATGTACTAAATTTTTGAAAATACATACAAAGACGCTTTGGCCAAAAACCTCTTTAAAGGTAGACATTTAAAGCTCTTTAGACATTTTATGCCTACAATTTTTAAAAATTCAGGCAAGCAACTAGAAATTAAGAAGAGAAAAAAACATAGAGGGAAAATCTCCAGATCGTAAAGGTTGATTTGATGGACATTTTGAGTTCCACATTGTCTGTACTCCCTTGAGCCCTCCCCAACTTCAATTAATCCTCTAGAAACCTGTTCTTTGCATTGTCACTGCCACTACCTTAGTTGTGGCCCTCATTGGTTTTTACTTGGAGTATCCCAGTGATTTCTTGAGTTTTCTGCACAGTTTTATGGGATGGTGGTCACATAAATAATTCCAGTTCCATACTTTTTGACAGAATATGGACACAGAACTTTGAGAATACATTCTTAGGTGAGACAATACTCTGTGTTTTGATCTTCTCAGATCTAGACATTTCCTGCTCTTAAATAACTGTGGAATGAGAGTGCAAAGATAGCTATTCTTACCCTAACATTTATAGGGTCTATTTCTTTTAAGACTTGGTCTTAATCCTTTACTAAATTAATCTTACTAGTTACACATTTATATATGACAAAACTGAAGAACAGAGAGATTAAGCAACTTGCCTATGAACACACAGCCAGTAACTATAAGAGCCAGAACTCAAACACAAAATTCTGGCCCCAGAGACCAGGCTGTTAACCATCAGGACCCCGCCTCCCCCCTTGCCACATGCATACCAAGTGCTTGATTCGCTGACGGGTACATGAGAGAGGATCAATCAAACACTACTGGAAGACTTGAACTAGATAGGGAAATGTGCTAGACTAAAGGTAAAACCATGTAAACAGCTCCAAACAATCAAGAAGGGGCAGAGTATGGTGGTGACAGAGAACACTCTCTGGTTGAGAGGTCATTCTCCCTTCCAGATTCCTACTCCCAACAAGAAGACACTCATCAAATGCAAACCTGACATGTCATTCTCCCATTTCACTACTGAGAACTTGGAAATGGCAGTGGGAAACCCCACTGCAGTGTTTTGCAGACTTTTTTTTAGAGAAAACATCTCTCCCTCAGGGCTGGCTGAGGAGAGCAACCACACTCTTAACGGCTAGGCACAGGGCCCAAAGAGCAGCCATAACTCTTGAGTCCTCCTGTGTGATTCACCCTTAAGAATCTGACAAGTTTGGCATTTATTCGACAAATGTATCTTTTGTTTGTTGTAACACAAAAACAATGTTTATAACTACTTACAGTCGTAACTCTAAAAGAAACACACACACACACACACACACACACACACACACACACACACACCCCTTTATTCCTACCACGATTTCTAGCACCTCCTAGGTAGGTATACCACCTATTCTCTCTGGAAAACACTGCGGCTTCATATCAGGATAGGGCTGTGGACCGATCCCAGCTACTTGGCTGTGATGCATAAATCCTTTTCCAAATCAACCCCTGACTCACCAGTCTTCTTTCCCACCAACACAATTATTCGCAGCCACATCAACAGTCAAATTTCAACCTGTGTTCCACCTCCTGGACTTTAATAACTGGGGCCTTTGTCAACTTTGAGAGGACATATCCATTTTTCCAATCTCTACTTAGGTGTGATCTTACTGAAGTCTTTCACCAACTCTCTGCCTCCCCACAGTGTGAGGATACTTAGAAGCCCTTAGTTCATCACTCTGCTTGCACCTGTTTCCGTGGTTGCTTCCCTTTCTAGACTGTGGGTCTCTGGGGGGCTGGCTCTCGCTCAGCTAAGCAGAGCCTGGCCATACAGGTAAATTTCTAGTCTACAGGAACCAGGGCTCTCACCCTAGGTAACCGAATCCCTCAAGAGAAGGCAAGAGAGCTTGACTTATGAAGTTGAAACTAAACACGGATTTAAAAGGTGTGATCACACCTCCAGTCTCATCCTCTTTTCCCAAAAGAACTCCAGGTTCCGATGCAGAGGACGTCGAGCCTGGACGCCGAAAAGAGATGCGGGCGGGCGCAAAAGTCACTCACCAGCTGGTGGAAGGCGAATGCCGGTTCTCCAGCGTCTTGGTCCAGGGCTTGTACCAGCTGATCTGCTCCGCGGCTTTGCCCCAGAACCTCTCGGGGTCGGTCACCGAGGCCGCGAAGTGGGTCTTGTACTCGCCGCCGCCGGAGGACAGCGCCCTGCAGCCCCGGCCCCCGAGAGCGACCCGCGGGCCAGGGGCCACGAACGCCCGGCGGGCCGGGGCGGCTCCGCGCGCGGGAGAGGACGCGGGCAGGGACCCGCCGAGGCCCCCCGCGCCGGTGACTTTGCGACACTGCAGCCAGGACGGCTTCATCGCTGCCGGCGGGGTCGCCCCTTCCTCCCCAGCTCCTTGCAGGCTCCGCCGCGCACCACCCGTGGGGCGCTCGCGACTACCTGGGGCCCCAAGGGAGCAGCCGGGAGGCGGGAGAAAACCCCGAGGTGAGCCCAGGGCCCTGGGACTTTGGAAAGCACCACCAGAGTCGCCGGGAAAAACCGACCTGGAGCGGCGGGGGGGAGCTGGAGAGGGAGCGCGGAGTCGGGGAGCGGTGGGGGTCCCGCGTCCTGGAGAGCACCCCGGAGCGTCCGCAGCCCCGCGCCCCGCCGGACGCAGGAGACCCCCTAAGGCGAGGACCGCCGGCCCGGCCCCGCCGGTTTTCCAGCAACCAAGTTGTGTGCAGCTGCTCGGGGTCCGTCTCCCAGAACCCGCGGGAGGAGCCGCCTCACCCCGGGCGGCAGGAGCCGTCGGCCGGGCCGAGCTCTGCGGCCCTCGGGCCCCTGAAGCCTCAGGTTTCTTTTTATTTACTTCTTTGGAAAACAAAGCTCCATCCCCGGCCATTTAGAAAACAAGAGGCTCCGGGGCGAGGGCGGCTCCAGGATTTCCTGACAGCTGAGAGGGGAGGAGTAGAGGAGGTTGCCCAGCCGAATTGGGAAGAGCCTCGCGGGGGTGACTGACAGGCCGCAGGGAAGGCACCCCCCCCACCACCACCTTGGGATGGGACCTTCGGATCGGGCTCCCCACGCGAGCAGAAAGCAGGACGACCTGTTGCTTTCTCTCTCTTCCCATTTGCCTCTTCGGAGCTTCTTTGGCCCCTTTTTTGTTGTTTTCGAGAAGTCAAAAAAACAAAACAAAAATTTAAGTCAAAAGGAAGAGCAAAGTCAAGATTAAATGAATCAAAAAAGAGGAAGCTGAGGAAACCTTAAAAAGAAAGGCAGGCGGTGTAAGTTACTGTCTGGTGGGCTTAACGTTCTTTAAACTCCTCACTATTCGGTTGGGTTTGGGGTTTGGGGTTTGGGTTTTCTTGGTTCTGTTTTTTTTGTTTTTTTTTTCACCCATTAGTGAAATTCAGTCTGTCTCATTTGCCTTGTATTATGCCACATGCTGTTTGGTGTGACAACATTTGCACTTTTAAATGTAAACATGTGTATGCCCAACCCGAGGTAACAAATAAAGAATGCCCCGACCCTAGGAAGATTGTAAACTTGAGAAGCTGTAAACAGATTTTTTTGTGTGTGCAGGAAAAGAATAACATGGAAATGAAGGTTAAATAGAACAGGGATAAATATACTAAAGCAAAGAACATATCTTTAATCACCTTAGCTCTTTCCTTTCATCTAAAAAACCAGACTCTAGACTTTTCCTTAACACCTGCAGCCAACTCTTCCTAAGGCCTCACAGCCAGTGATTTCCAAAAGCAAAGGCACTTCAGTGCAGAGTTAGGAAGCTGGATGACCTCCTGGCCTCGTCCTCTCCTCTGCCCAGCTCAGTGATGCTGCTCTCTGGTCTACAGGATGCTCTGACCCCAGATCATCCTCTGTGGTGTTACGGTGATGCCCATCTTAGTCAACTGATTAACAAATATGTTAGCCCCTGCATTGTGTAAGTTGAGACTGACTGGGGGGATATAAAGGAAGCAGGCAGCTCTCTGCTGGCTCCTACTGTGTGCCAACATTGTGCTGGCACTTTCAGGTGTGTTAGCTCCTGCATTTCCCAACCTGTCCTAAGAAGCAGAAACTGTAATCCCCATGTTGACCACCTTGAGGTAGTGTGATGGATACCTTGGCATTCCTGTAATTCAGGGTTCACTGACCTGTCACGTTAGTGCTGCCACTTACCCCAGCGTACAACACAAATACATTTTCTCTCTGTGCCCCAACTTGGGAAAGGTGGGGAATCTGACTCCAAAGTCCATGATTTTCACACCAGGCTAGCGATTCAAAAGAAGAAAGAGTTTAGACTTCCGGCAAAATATAACAAGGCGACTACCCACATCCGTTCCTCTTCTTCATCTTCCTTTTCTTTCTAAAAAAGAAAGGACAGTGCTGATGGTTGTAGTGGTAACTGTGACGGTGGTGGTAAAAATCTACAAGAATGAAGAAAACGCGAGAGGGCAACAAGCCAAATGAGACAATGGAAAGAAATTAAATTCATGGTGTATGACTTAAAGGGGCAGGGGGTGGCAGGGGGAAGCTGAAAGGAGAAAATGGATTTCCTTATCGGAAATCTGAAATGTTTCAGCTTTAGGAGGCCCTGGGATCCTCTGAAAGTTCAGGATGAAGTATAAGGACTTAAAAACAAAAAGCCTGATTAAAAGAGTGTGTAAGACAAGTTAGACCCCACACTGCTGGATTGAACTATTTTTTCTGGACCCTGCATCGTGCTGTCTTGGTTTAAGTATTCTTTGAAATAGATTATGATTACCAGTTTCATTTCAAGAAAAGGGAAGAGCGTAAGTGAAGGTCAATCCACAGGAGGAGGAGTGGAGATGAGAACTGGAGTGAGCAGTAAAACTAGAAACTTGAGCCAGACTCTCCCGTCCCTGGAGTTCTCCAGGCAAGAACACTGCAGTGGGTTGCCATTTCCTTCTCCAATGCATGAAAGTGAAAAGTGAAAGTGAAGTCGCTCAGTGTGTCCGACTCAGCGACCCCATGGACTGTACCCTACCAGGCTCCTCCGTCCATGGGATTTTCCAGGCCAGAGTACTGGCCATTGCCTTCTCTGAGGAAGCTAGAAAGTAGTGTGCTGGTCTGTCTGAGGTTAGACCATTTCACCTTTAACACCAAACATTATTTGAGGCTGATAATCCTTATCTCACAGGATTGTTACAAGATTTAAATATGTATAAACTGCATAGCACCTAGGCATTAGCAAACCAACACTCGGTCCAAAAAATCAATCCCTCAAATCTCCAACTTCACTAACACTCTTAAAATTTTAGTCCAAAATTTTTGCAAGAAATTATTTTAATTGAAGCATGCATATACATTCTATACTTCTTCAAAATTGCCTTCTCTGAGGAAGCTAGAAAGTAGTGTGCTGGTCTGTCTGAGGTTAGACCATTTCACCTTTAACACCAAACATTATTTGAGGCTGATAATCCTTATCTCACAGGATTGTTACAAGATTTAAATATGTATAAACTGCATAGCACCTAGGCATTAGCAAACCAACACTCGGTCCAAAAAATCAATCCCTCAAATCTCCAACTTCACTAACACTCTTAAAATTTTAGTCCAAAATTTTTGCAAGAAATTATTTTAATTGAAGCATGCATATACATTCTATACTTCTTCAAAAAAAGCTAAATTATATTTTTAACTAATTTGGGGGCAACGTGGTTGCAGTCTTTTCAGTTTTCACACCCTCTAAAATTCTAGCTTTTTGTAATAAATACAATATTTATTTCACTGTATGGCAATAAATGGTATGTTTAATATACTATTCAAGATGACATATTAAACACCTTGAGCAAAGATCAGTAGATCTAGATTATCTGAAACTTTCATATGATGAAGAGGCATGCAAGGAAAGCACGTAGAGAATCAAAAAAGTGTGAAAGATTGCTCAAGAAAGAATGAGAGAGAGAAACGAAATTGGAGTTGGAATACTATTGCCTAAGAAAAAGATGCTGAAAGTTAGGAAGGCAGAGTAGAATTAGAATTAAAAGAGGGAAAAGATACAGGAATCCTATAACTTTTTCCTAGGATTATAAAACTTCAGCCTCTGATCAGTCACGCTTAGTACAGGCTAAACTTTTTTGCAGAGTTCTTGTTCAGTCACTAAGTCTTGTCCGACTGTTTGTAACCCCATGGACTGTAGCATACCAGGCTTCCCCGCCCTCCAGTGTCTCTCGGTGTTTGTTCAAACCCATGTCCATTGAGTCAGTGATTCTATCTAACCATCTCATTCTCTGCCTCCCCTGTCTCCTTTTGCCTTCACTCTTTCCAGCATCAGGGTCTTTTCCAGTGAGTCAGCTCTGCACATTAGGGGGCCAACGTATTGGAGCTTCAGCATCAGTCTTTCCAATGAATATTCAGGTTGATTTCCTTTAGGATTGTCTGGTTTAATCTTGTTGTCCAAGGGACTCTCAAGAGTCCTCCTGCACCACAGTTCAAAAGCATCAATTCTTCTGTGCTTAGCCTTCCTTATGGATCAACTCTCATATTCATACATGACTATTGGAAAACTCATAGCCTTGGCTATCCAGGCCTTTGTTAACAGAAAGAGTAAAAGGAATGAAAAAATACACAGTTTAAAAATAAATGTAGACTACCCTGATCATGTATTCTGCTGGCTACAGAATTTTCACATAAATTTGTTTAGAGTTAAATGTCTACTTTTGTGTATTAGAACTACTAAGATTTTTACTACCGACAAAAGTAACAATGTTCTCATATATCACGTTTCTTGGATATTATGAAAACTTGGCATGGAAGCATTTGCATAAAGTATTTCTGCAGCAGGTACAAACTGTGCTGAAATTTGAGCCTGCAGAAACACTGCAGATTAATTCTGAGATCATGAACTCCTTATTGCCAAATTCAGACTTAAATTGAAAAAGTGGGCAACACCACTAGACCATTCAGGTATGACCTAAATCAAATCCCTTATGATTATACAGTGGAAGTGAGAAATAGATTTAAGGGTCTAGATCTGATAGATAGAATGCCTGATGAACTATGGAATGAGGTTTGTGACATTGTACAGGATACAGGGATCAAGACCATCTCCATGGAAAGGAAATGCAAAAAAGCAAAATGACTGTCTGGGGAGGCCTTACAAATAGCTGTGAAAAGAAGAGAGGCGAAAAGCAAAGGAGAAAAGGAAAGATATAAGCATCTGAATGCAGAGTTCCAAAGAATAGCAAGAAGAGATAAGAAAGCCTTCTTCAGCGATCAATGCAAAGAAATAGAGGAAAAGAACAGAAGGGGAAAGACTAGACATCTCTTCAAGAAAATTAGAGATCCCAAGGGAACATTTCATGCAAAGATGGACTCGATAAAGGACAGAAATGGTCTGGACCTAACAGAAGCAGAAGATATTAAGCAGAGGTGGCAAGAATACACGGAAGAACTGTACAAAAAAGATCTTCACGACCCAGATAATCATGATGATGTGATGACTAATCTAGAGCCAGACATCTTGGAATGTGAAGTCAAGTGGGCCTTAGAAAGCATCACTACGAACAAAGCTAGTGGAGGTGATGGAATTCCAGTTGAGCTGTTTCAAATCCTGAAAGATGATGCTGTGAAAGTGCT